>OU898281.1:64877028-65044528 GCA_918026665.1 Diabrotica balteata
TCCTCTGGCATTCTACTAATGTGTTCGTTCTACTCCTGTTTTCGTTTTGTCACTCATCTATATATGTCTTCAATATTGCATGCTCTTCTTATGTTATAAGAAATCATAACCCATCAGTATATTGTTTATAAATCGTCAAAATCATTTGCAATTAAGTTTTATGCACACAACAAAAGTTATTCGCAATGGAATTTAAACGTAATAGTGTAATTGCTTTATATTTGGCTGGAAAATCACAACCAGATATTGTTCGTCAGCTTAAATACCTCAAAGTGAATAAAATGTTTGTAAATCGCACCATAACTCGTTATAATGATACGGGTAGCATTGCCAAACGCTATGGTGGTGAACGAAAAAAAAAAACAGCAACATCACCTAAAATGGTTCGGAAAGTGAAGGCTCGAATTAAGCGAAATCTACGTCGTAGTGGTAATCAAATGGCCAAAGAATTGAAAATATCCTAGCAAAGCATGCAACGAATATTAAAAAAGGAGCTCAAGATCAAGCCTTACAAGCTTCAGAAAGCACACAATCTTATACCAAAGCAAAAAAAAAGTTTGCATCCTATCACAAAACATGGTGTTTTCTGATAAGAAAAATTTTCCTATTAAGCAGTTCTAAAACCCCCAAATTGATCGTGTTTACTTAACCGGACTCAACTGCGAAAGTTTGATCTTACGAACGGACACACGAAGTAATTTTTAATCTCAAGTAATGGTATGGGCAGCTGTAACCACCTCCAATCGTTTTTATTGAATCTGGTGTCAAAGTCAATGCAACTTATTATCGGGAAAATGTTTTAGAAGCTGCTTTAAAGCCGTGGGCACACAAACATTTCGGTTGTAGACCGTGGACGTTCCAACAAGACTCCGTCTCATAAAGCTAGTGTGAACCAAAAATGGTTAAAAAACTATGTTCCACACTTTATTTCATCCACACAATTGCTTTCGAATCCGCCAGATACAAATCTGTTGGACTATTCCATCTGGTTCATTTTGTAATTATACGTGAATGGGCCATAATACCGGAAGATTACATTCGTGCAGCATGCAACTCGTTTTTTGATCGTTTGCAGGCCATAGTCAGAGCAAAAGGTGGCCATATCGAGCTAAAGTCAGTGGATTTTAAAATTTTGAGTATTTTCACAAATTTTTTTACTTGAATAACAAAAAAAATATTTTTAGACAAAAAAAATTATGGTCGTTTGAATAGGTAACAGTTCAATTGCGTAACCTGTAATATAGAAATAGAATGTAGCCGGAAACATTAGAGTATTAATATCTAGGAGTAACAATGGCTAAAATAGTAACATATATTTAACATATATTAACATTATACTTATATAATGTATGTAAATAAATACATGTGTGTAATATTAACATAACAAACAAAACTAAAGAACTAAGAAGCAGTATCAGATCTCTTATAAGAAGAAATAAAAAAATAAGGCTAAAGACAAAACTAAGAATGGCGAACAGATTAGCCACAGCATGAAGTAGTAACATAATTATGTGCTTCAAAAGTATGAGGCTCAATTTGCAAAACCAATAAAAAGTAGCAGGTTGCTTAAAATTACATGGTAAGAGAGGCTGTTATTATTCCCAATTATGTATTACCTAATTAATACACAGGGACACAAACAGCGGAGAATGCGTAAAAATGGAAATGCCGATAAAACATACACTTTGCCGGCAAGACACAGCTAGCCTAAAAACCAATAAATTAAATATCAGGCTAAAGACTAAAATAACTAAAAATACATGGTTAGCCACATACTAAATAAAAAGATTTGTACAGACAGTACTAGACCCAGACCTGATATATAAAATCAATCATAAACAACTTAACCCCTTAGTAGACGCTAGAAATTTTTCAAAACTAATAGTCGCGCGCAGTCAAAACGACCACTTTCCGATTTTAATTTTTAGCTTGTGTTTATAAAGTTTCTAGAACCAATTTAGGTAAAATACTATTTTTAAGATTTATTAAATATAATAATATGTTAAAAATAATATTAAATGTAAACGAATGTCACGAACACTGGATCAAAAAACTAAAAATGAACTATTCTCTGCTCCGATAAAGGGAGAAAAAGTCACTTTTTGATATAATATAATTATATCAAAAATTTTTGATATAATATATCTCATTTTGTTTAGTTAAGTTTGGTACAAAGTATCTGTACAAAAAACTTTTTACATCTTCAACAGGAAACAGTCGGTTTCCCGTTCTTCTTACGGTCGCAAAAGTAGCATCTACTATATACTCTTCTACTCGTTGGATTTTTGTTTGTTTTAGGAATATTACTTATAGCCTTAATACGTAATTTTACATCTATTCTTAAATTGTCTACTATAGCTCAAACTCGAAGATGGTCATCTGTAAGAAAAAATGATAAAAGCTCTAAACATTTTCTTCTTAACATTTTGTTTTCAGCAAGTTTGTTACTTGTATGAATCACTAGCAAATTTATGCCTAAGATATTTAAAAATTTCCAAGGGCCAACTTCTTGCACAGCTAATTAACTACGTCAACTTCGCCTTTTTTATTGTTATAAAACGTCAAAATTTTTTATTCACAATGTGTAACTGTGTCTTTATCCATAACGTCCTCATCATGCAGAATTGAAACAAGAAAACTTGTAAACAACTTTTTTCACTTTAAACATATACAAGACTAAAGTACATGTATCCGTTAAAGCGAACATACTTGATAGTAGGGAACTAAATCCTTAAACTAATTCAGGATCTTTTATTTTTACAACAGTCAATCCAAATTTCTTTCTTTAACATCAACTAGAGGAATGCTATCGAACCAATTATCTAGATTAATGTTGCGCCCATAATTCTTTATTGGCGCAAATATTGTTTTCAAAACTTCGTTGGGAATTTTCTACAGTAAATAGGCCATCTGATTGACGGTCCACATAAACCTTTATATTAATAGTATAATACATTTTAGCATCAGATAAACTAAAAATCTTGAGAACATACTTCGAATATATTGTATATTGATGGCCAAAAACAATCCCTTAAAATACCAGAAAGAATTATACGCCAAATTACAGTTTTCTGCGAATTTCTTAAAATATAGTTGGATAGCAGCCATCATATCCAATCTATTACGTTTTTCACTATCGGCCTATCATCAAATGTAACGCATCTTAGAAGAAACTGAAAGAGCACCAATTTCATATGGGCTTGTAAGCTTTGTTTCCCTCCTTAAGAAATTTCTTGATATAGTCTCAATACATTTATCAGTGTTTTTCACAATTATGCAAATCATCTGCTTATCAATAAAAAAAACTTTATGTTTCTAAATGTTTTTTTAAGTCTTTTATAATTGTATTAGGAACAGTAAAGGTTTAGATATATTAGTCTTGCTTATAGATACTCTTCTTTTCTTGGATCTTTTCTCCACACTGTAGCATCTTTTTTCCTAAAAACACTTCTTTCTTGTATGCTATTCAGTAAATCCTTTTCTTTTTTTCAAATCCTGTTCTTGTTTCCTTTACGAATATTTAGTAACCTTATTAATAACATTCCAATTTACCTCATTTTCGTTATCATTGTCGTCATATTCTATATCAATCGTTTCCTCTTTCACAAGGGGTTGCAGTTTTCTTTGTTTCTTCTCATCGTCCATTCTAATAATAAAGTGAAATAAATTTAATACAAAGGTTTGCTGTAACGAATATACCATTAGTACACGATCTTCCTGCATGAAATCCATCTTGTTGGATCTTCATCTGCATCTGCATCTGCATTTGGGGCATACACTCCGAAAATTACGATGTTGTGCCAATTCTTTTTTATTTTCAGTATAAGCAGTTGTTTATTTACTTCAGTCCACGATTTAATATTGTTTTTAAGATTTTTTCCATAGGCAATAGAGACTCCTTTCTTAGCTCTGTTATCTTTACTCACTTCATTGTAGTTATGTATATATTCTCCTATCTCTTCATTTCCTTTTCCCTTTTTCTTGGTCTAAGTGAGAATACATATGTAAATTTTTCTTTCCGCTAATTATTTGAACAGTTCTGTTTGTTTGAATCTAAGTCCTTGTACATTCCATTTAGCCAATATCATTTTCCTTTTCCGTTGCATTAGTCGTCTTTGTTTTGATCCATCCTTTGTATTCCCATGCTTTTGGTTGGAATCTTTAGCATTTATTTCTTTTAACAAGGAGTGAGATGGGCTAGCCCATCGTATCAACCCTCCTGCTTTATCCGGGCTTGGGACCGGCACCGGCATTTACTAAGCTACTCAATCCACCCAGTACTTGCCGGTGGCGGAGCTGAAAAAAAAAATGATTTATAAAAACTATAAAAACTTTTTAGCTGACCAGACGCGCGCAAAATGTCTCACCTGTGCGCTTTAACTTCAAATCAACACACCTTACGGTTCTCTAATTTAGTACCAATGCTCCACTTATCGAATAAGTAAGCTAGTCAAAGCGTTGTTGTCAAGTATAAATTTTTGACAAAATATTGGTAGTCTGTAATTCGTGCTCTATTTTTGACCGCTCTGTGACTAAATGTTAAAAATAAGACAGGTGAAAAGAGCACGCGTTCTGCTAATAATATCTTAAGGTGGGTACACATATGCTCCGAATGCCGTTTCGAACCCCGTCGCGTTCTTAAGGTGGGTACACATATGCTCCGAATACCGTCTAGAACCCCGTCGCGTACAGCGACGCGATCAACAAAAGTTCGCGACGTTGTTACAGGGGGCATTGAAATAAGTAACGAACCGAACTCCGCTCCGTACTTTGTACCAAACATTTTAGCGTTCCAGCAGTAATTGAGTTGAATTCACATGTGCAAGATGGATGTTGCTGCAGCAGCCTACATTCCTATGCATTATTCAGTTAATAAAACGAAAAATATTCGTGAAAGGAGATGGTGGCAAACACAAATGTATAAAAGTAGGGAGAAATATGGTGGCAATCACTTACTCTTGGATTTAAAATTTCAGTCAATCAGTGGGTTATATAAAAATTTCACAAGGATGTCGCCTTCCGACTTTGAATCTTTGATCACTTTAGTGGGTCCAAAAATAGGTCGAAAAGATACAAAATGGAGAAAAGCTATCTCTGTTCAAGAGCGGTTAGCTGTTACAATCCGTTTTTTGGCGACTGGAGATTCTTTCACTAGTTTACAATACCTTTTCAAAATCTCGAAACAATCTATAAGTGCAATAATTCCGGAAGTATGTGGAGCTATAGTCGAAGGATTGAAAAAAAACATTCAGGTAATTATACGTCTTATTTATTCTTATTAGAATTTAATTTATAATTATGTTCAGTACCAATTTAATTTAAGTTTAAACTGGGCATATCTATAGAGAACATGGTCGGGGAAATTATATTGGAATCATTGGCTTGGGACTGTATATATGTTGGCGTGGAATATGGGGTTGTTTGAAAGGATTGCGGTGAAAATTGGGATTCAGATGAGTGAGGTATTGGATTGGAATATGTAGATGTTGAAGAATTGTGAGAATCTACTGAGGGAGTAGGGCTTTGTATATATTGTTCAAAGGTTCCTCTGTCTGCTTGAAATAAAACAGTCATTATTTTTTCTTGGACAATTGACGCTGTAGCATTGGAATACTTTTTTAGTTTGGACGCCACTAGTTTTCCAAAGATCGTATATTCACTACAATCCGAATCTTCTTGGGCTTTTGCAACCTTCGTTAGTACTGCAAATGCGGCGTCTAACTTTTCATCATCAGCACCTCTTTTCTTTCGGATTCGGGAAGTATGGGCTAGAGTAGCGAATTTGTCTTGTGTTCTTTGAACAGTTTCCTGAGCTTTCACAGTCTCTTGACTTTCTAAAGTATCCTGAGTCGCTGTTGTATCTTCAGGAATATCTTCTCCCAAACTCTCATTTACTTCACCTATTGTCTCCATCTAAAAAAAAATTGTATAAGTTGCTACACGAATTGTTTTTTGCAGATACCGACAACACCCGAGAAATGGTTGGACGTGGCTAAACTGTATAATGATGCTTGGAATTTTCCTCATTGTCTAGGGGCCCTGGATGGCAAACATGTGGTATTGCAATCACCAATGAATACGGGGAGCGAATACTTTAATTATAAATCAACATTTAGTATAGTCTTGCTTGCATTGGTTGATGCTAATTATAATTTTCTCTATGTTGACGCTGGTGGCCAAGGAAGAATTTCTGATGGTGGAATATTCAAGAATTGTTCTTTGTACAATAACTTGCATAATAATTGTTTGAGTTTGCCTGAAGCAGAACCTTTGGATGGAAGACAACGCGAAATTACATATTTTTTCGTTGGTGACGAGGCATTTGCTCTAAGTGAAAGACTAATGAAACCATTTTCTGGCTTTCATAATAAGGGGTCAGTTCAGAGAATCTTTAATTATAGGTTATCGCGAGCACGTAGAGTTGTGGAGAATGTATTTGGCATTGCTTCAGCAATATTCAGAGTACTTCGAAAGCCTATGTTATTAAGTCCCGAAAAAGCTGCGCTCATAGTAATGACAATAGCTCATTTACATAATTTTCTACGTAAAAGCTCAACCTCCTGTTCGTTGTATACGCCGAAAGGAACATTTGATACCGAAAAAGATGGAAAAGTTGTGGAAGGAGCATATAGAACGATAACTAATGACCCTATGTCATCCTTTCTACCTTTGAGAAACATCCCAAGGAAATCCCCTACCGATGCTAAAGTGATTCGAGATGAATTAGCGAATTTCTTTCAGGAAGAAGGTAAAATTCCATGGCAAGACAATTACGCGTAAACAATTTTATTGACTTTAAAAAAACAAGAAACATAAAGAATACTTACAGTGTTCTGAGTATTTCGAACTTTATCCTTATCCAAAAGAAAAATCATGCTTTTATAAGCAAACCAGCTGCTCTCATATAGTTCTGATCGACCTGTAAAATAAAAAAATAAAGTGAGTATTATTTAATAGGTACCTACTGAAGATTCAACTTGAATTTGAAACTCTAGTTACTTAAAAAAGTAAGAATCTATATTAGTTTATTATATTTTTTTTCTCTTGTCTCTAACATGTTTGTTATTAGTATATAGAGAAATAAATTTGATTTTTAATTACACTACTTACCCCATTTTGTACTAGCATTATATGTTTATATATTAAATAAATTCTACCCAAAAAATTTATATTTTTAAAAATTCATTCAACCACTCACCTGTTCCTGTGCCTTTACTTTTTTTTATTTTTCCTTTTTCTCTCCGTAATCCAGATAGAAGATTGGTCATTTTTTTTTTACACTCATCCACTGTAATTTCCATTTTAGAAGCAATCTCTTCCCATGCATCGTTTTTTTTTATTTTATTGTAGTATCTGGGATTATTTGTATCCCATAATATCTCTTTTTCCCGATAATTTTCGATTAATAGTAAACTATTTTCTTCCGTCCATTCCATTTTGATGCACTTAACTTTAAAAACACCGTCAACCTTCAAAATAACAGACTGACTATTTTGAATGACTGGAGATTCGATAAAAGATTCGCAAGCTAGTCCAAACATGAATTCGCGGTGTACATTGCCGCACTCAAACTTCTTTTGATGCGTAGGTATTTTACCGACAACCGATGGATCGCTTCGAAGTACGTTGTTGACGCGTCGAGGTACGGTACGCGGTTGCATGACTCCGTCCACACTTAAGAACGCGACGGGGTTCGAAACGGCATTCGGAGCATATGTGTACCCACCTTTAAGTGTGGACGGAGTCATGCAACCGCGTACCGTACCTCGACGCGTCAACAACGTACATCGAAGCGATCCATCGGTTGTCGGTAAAATACCTACGCATCAAAAGATATTTGAGCGCGACAATGTACACCGCGAATTCATGTTTGGACTAGCTTGCGAATCTTTTATCGAATCTCCAGTCATTCAAAATAGTCAGTCTGTTATTTTGAAGGTTGACGGTGTTTTTAAAGTTAAGTGCATCAAAATGGAATGGACCATCTCCTTTAACGAATATTTTTCGTTTTATTAACTGAATAATGCATAAGAATGTAGGCTGCTGCAGCAACATCCATTTTGCACATGCGAATTCAACTCAATTACTGCTGGAACGCTAAAATGTTTGGTACAAAGTACGGAGCGGTGTTCGGTTCGTTACTTATTTCAATGCCCCCTGTTAACAACGTCGCGAACTTTTGTTGATCGCGTCGCTGTACGCGACGGGGTTCGAGATGGTATTCGGAGCATATGTGTACCCACCTTTATAGGAGATCACGTACAACGCTGATCCCTAAGCATTGAGATCGCGCATCGACAGATGCTCGATGCTTGGTCTCTCTGAGCAATCAGCTGACGCAAAAAGCAGAATTAATTTTGACAAATCAGCAGCTGACCTACCGGCACACAAAATCTGTACAAAAAGTGCAGATGATCAAGATCATTGGTTTTTGGACGTTTACATATACGGATGAGATGCATAATTAAAATGTACATATATTAAACTACAGACATAAAAGAGAAACGCCTCTTAAATGGCCCATTTCGCAGGACATCCCACAGATAAAACTAGTAAGCGTATCCATTTTTATGTTATGTTATGCGATTGGGACGGAGTTGGATAGTTTGGGTGTCAGAGGGTAACGTTTTTGGTGAGTCAAGACCCCCTTTGGTCGTCAAATATGAAAACTAATAATTCCGGGGAATCTCATGTCACTATAACCAAGGTAAATTACAGCATAGTTTTTGAGTAATCTGATAGATCTGGTTTCAATTATGTATTTAAGCGCAAAGAAACTTATAGTGGGTCAAAAAATTCGAATTATTTAAATAAAAAGAAAAAAAATACGTATACTTGAATATCTTGGGTAGGAACATTTATTACGCTGCAGATATTTGGTAAAAGAATTTCAAAAGCGTTTCTGACGTTTGGCAAACCAGCTACTCTTTTAGTCAAAAACAGTTAATTTTTGATTCAGTGAAATTACATAACTTTAAGTGAGAGCGCCCACCAAAGTGGCGTGGCAGTGGCAAGCAGCAAGTAGCATGCGTCTATCATAATGTAACCGATCCAAACGAATGATTAGAATGAATGACGTCACTGTCATTTTGGTGTAAACTGAATCATTCGTTTTCATTGGTTACATTATGCTAGACGCGTGCTACTTGCTACTTGCCACTGCCACGCCACTTTGGTGGGCGCTCTCACTTAGGGCAAGCGCCCACCAAAGTGGCGTGGCAAGTAGCACGTAGCAAGTAGCACGCGTCTAGCATGTTTCTTAAAATGTAACCAATGAAAACGAATGATTCAGCGCTCACCAAAATAATAGTAACGTCATTCGTTACATTTGCTTTTGTTTTGCATTGGTTACATTTATAAATAACATGCTAGATGCGTGCTACTTGCTACTTGCCACTGCCACGCCAGTTTGGTGGACGCAATATTCGTTGCTATCATAAGCAACAAGTATTTTTAATTTATTTTCAATAAAAACAGAGACAACGCCCCTGGTATTGATTTAATTTATATTTCAATTACGCAAGTAAAGTGCTTGTATTTAAATAATAGCTAATAATGGTATACGATACACGTCATTTAAATTCGAACAACGTGGTATGAACATTCTAATTACAACATAATACCCAATATACTTTGCCCAATATTATTTTATGAAATATTAATAGATGCATTGTATTGTTTATAACAAAATAGCATCAACATTATGGAAAGCAAAATTACAGGAGTAAATATTTGTTCTAAACTAGGTGTATTAACCGACTTAACGTAGGTTAATACTATACAATTACAAGCTGTTTTACAAACAGTTAAAGAGTTTAGTAATGAGAATTTAAAACACCGATCTTAAAAAAATTAAATTTATAAATGATGAATACAAAAAGTAAAATAAAAAACAGGAAAAATCTACCAATATTAAAATAAGTAATAAAAGACATAAAAATAGTATACAGGGTGTCCCAGACTAATTTACATACGCTATATTTCTTAAACGAATAGAGATTTTCGAATGGGGCGATAAGTGATCTATTCTACTTGTAATACACTTTAATATGGCAAAGAAAACATCATCCCCTAAATATTTATCTTGTAGTTACAACCCTTAATTTAAATTTTTTAATGGCACCCTGTACATTTTTTATAGTTTTGGATGTGGTCTTCTATCGTCTATTCAATAGATTTTTTTTTAATAAAATGGGTTTGTAGGGTATCAAGAATATATTAGTTTATTATTTAGTATATTTATATTTAGTTAAATTATTCAAGATAGACTTAAAAGTTAAAATAGAAAAGAAATATTATGCTTGCTTATCACTGAAAATTTTACTATTTTAACTACGTAGTATAACTTCTTACGTGCGTGCGAAGTATACACTCTTTTTATTTTTACATTATTTTTAATTCTTTAAAATTTGGTGTTTGTATTCTTTGTTCACAAATTGTTGATAGCACGAAATATGCCTCAAAATCATCAAACGGTCGTAAAATTTGTATCATCATAGGCGTTCCTGAGGTGTTTATTCAATAAAATTAATATTAATATTAATATTGTTTTAATACTGATATATTTAGTAAAAAACAATTAAAACTTTCACGGTTAATGTTGGTTATTATATTATATTAATAAAAATAATAATTTAACCATTAACAATTTTGTAAATAAGAATACCTTATCTCTTTGGATATTTCAATACTAATCTTCGCGTTTAATCACTGTACTAGAAAACCTGGTATTTATATCCGAAGGTACTATCGGTTGCAAGATAATTATAATGGAATTTCCCAGATTTTTAATAATATAATGGGTATAGATGCCGGATTTGGCCACGTACCTCGTCTGTTTAGTTTATATTCGAAACTTAACTTAAAAGGGTGAAGTTATTACGAACGTAAACAATTTGTTTGTTTAGTACGTTTTTGATCGCATGTAATTTACGGCTCGTCGGTGTTTCGGCTTCTACGGCAGTAATTAGCGTCTCGAATATTTCTTTTGCGAATTATATGCAGTGCGTGAGTGATTTTTTATTCCATATACCTACGAACATATACGTACCTTTCGCTCGTGCTCGTTTTGTTGGATTGTTTGTGATGGCTTCATCATCAACATCATCAATTTTTACACCGGTACTGTTGCGTACAGTCAGTAAGTCTGTCTATTCACCAAGAGAGAACACTATTGTCCTGAATGTTCACGATGCTCTGGTTTCTCAGAATCCCACAAACACTGTTCGCAACATAGTCGAAAGTTGTGCCAACATGACTGGCGTAAAGGAGTCAACTATATATAGGTTCGTATCAGAAAGAAAAAAACACGGTATAGCTAACCCAAACACAAACGAACACTTAAAGAGAGGGAAAAAGCCTATTGAACTTGATGAATTTGCCAAAAATGTTATTCGAAGGAAAATTTATGGATTTTTTTTTTAAAAAGAAATACCAAACCTAAATAAAATTTTATAAGAAGTTAGAGATGATCCGGATTTGCCTCATATCGGACGAACTAAATTGTGGCAAGTTTTAAAAGAATTAAATTTCCGGTGGGAGAAATCAGAGCGAAAATCACTTTTGATTGACCGGGAGGAGATAATATGTTGAAGAAGAAATTATCTAAGATCCATACGAAAATTCCGGGCTGAAGGAAGGCCAATCTTCTACCAGGATGAATCGTGGGTAAACTCAGGTCATACTCTAAAAAAAGTTTGGTCAGATAAAAATATATTAAGTTCCAGGCAAGCCTTTATGGAAGGTTGTTCTACTGGTATCTCCCCACCTTCTGGTAAAGGCAGTAGATTAATAATTTCTCACATTGGCAGTGAAAAAGGATTTGTTAAGCATGGTTTGTTGGAATTTCAGTCCAAAAGCACAAAAGACTATCACGAGGAGATGACAGCTGATGTTTTCGAAGAGTATTTTGTGCAGATGATTGAACACATACCACCAAATTCGACTATAGTATTAGATAATGCACCTCATCATTCACGACTAGTAGAAAAACTTCCAACGAGTACGTGGAAAAAACAGGAGCATACGTTATCTTCCAGTGTGCAAAATTAAGTGTGCAAAAATTAACAAAAAAATCTCTTTTAATAAAGTCACAATATTTGAAAAACTTTTGCGGTTATTTTACGTCTTGGATATTACCCTTAATTCACGTTGCCATGATTTGATCTGTCAAATCAACAATTAGTATTTTTGACGTTTGGTATTAGACCAGTAATAATTATATTTGTTGTAATTGTGTATCTTTAACATTTCTATATGCCTTATTTATTTTCGTCTGACGAGTACGTTGATATCATTTTGTTTTATGGAGAATACCTAAAATAGGAGAATTTCTCGACAATTATATCAAGAAAGGTTTAAAAGGAAAAAACCTTTAAGAATTTGGAACGCTCACTTAGACAGGGACATTTTTCTAATAATAAAAGAGGTACAATTGAATGCACAGTAAGATGTAACCAAAATCTTATTAATGTACTCTTATGTGTTAATTTTAATCCCAAGGTGTCTGTTAGAACCCTCGCTAGTGAATATGTCATTCCAAAAAGTTATGTGCAGAGAGTTCTTAAAGATTTGTAGTAGTACCATAGTTTTAAAGTACCTAGTTCAGGGATTACAGCCTGGTGATGACCAAAGATGTCTTGAGTTTATTGCAAAAATGATGTTAAAAATCAGTAATGATCCACTTTTTTTATCAAAAATATTGTGAAGTGATGAGGCTAGATTTCACAATAATGGTATTGTCAACAGTCACAATTCCAATATTGGTCTCCCGCGAACAGACATTGGATGATGGAAACATGATTTCATAATATTTGGGGTATAAATGTGTGGTGTCGTTTATTTAATGGCCGTGTTATAGGTCCTTACTTTTTTAACTGCACTTTAACAGGTGTTCGATATTTAGACTTCTTAGAAAACATTCTGCCTGATTTGCTAGAAGATATTCCTCTTCATGAGCGTCAAGATATGTGGTGGCAACAAGACGGAGCTCCTCCACATAATGCGAGAATCGTTAGCGACCACCTACAAAACCGTTTTGATAACCACTGGATAGCAAACAACTCTCCAGAAATTGTATGTGCCGCACGTTCATGTGATTTGTCACCTCTTGACTCTTTCTTTTGGGGATCGATAAAAGATATAGTATATCAATCAATTAAAGGAATTAAAGGGAAAAATAAGACAAGCATGTCGCCAAATTACTCCCTAAATGATTTGAGCCACATGTACCAGAAATCTTCTGAAACCATTCGAAATGTGTGTTGCAGCAAGTGGGTTACAATTCGAACATTTAATGTAAATAATATTAGTTATTTATTTGGTGTTTTAATTTTTTTTATGTAATTTTTACTGCACTTATTTTTATTGTTCCTTTAAGTTTTATTGCTCCTAAGGTTGTATTTTATTTGTACGAGTAGTATGTTCAATTTGCCATTTATTTAAAGTTTGCAATCAATTGTTTTTGTTTTACTTTCATTCTTTTATTTTGTAATATTGACGATTTATCTAATTTCAGTGAGAATAAAGCATATTTCGTTTCTATTCTATTTTTTAAGGCTATCTTGATTAATTTAACAAAAATAAAAAATAAACTGATATTTTCTTGATACCTTACTAACCCATTTTATTAAAAAAATCGGTTAAATAGACGATAGAAGACCACATCCAAAACTTAAAAAAAAATGTATAGTAAATGTAAATGTAAAATGTAGTAAACGTAAAACTAAATGTATGTTAGGGGTTGTAACTAGGGGATAAATATTTAGAGGATGATATTATCTTCGCTATATTAAAGTGTATTACATATGAAATACACCAGTTTTTGTCCCTTTAAAAAATCTCTATTTTGTTAATAAATATAGCCTGGATAAATTAGTCTGGGACATTTAATTAACAAACAAAAAAAATTAATTGGTTTCTTGATTATTTACAGACCGGTTTTATTTATAATAAGTTTGTTGAATAGACGATAGATCATTACATACAAAACTATAAAAAATATACAGGGTGCTATTAAAAAAATTAATGTTAAGGTTGTAACTAAGGGATAAATATTTAGGGGGTGATTTTTTTTCTACGCCATATTAAAGTGTATTAAAAGGTAATATGACAGCTAGTTGTAATTCCGGTGGGATTTTTCTTTTATTATTATTATTTTTTCAATGTACCAACCAAAGTAATTTTTCGATAAAGAAGTTCTTAAAACAAAGAATAACTAGTGTACCAATTACCTGTGGTCGAGATTTTTTTTTAAGTCTAGACCAAAACTGAGTACAATTTGGAAGAGGATTCCAAAATTACAAGGAAAATTAATTACTATTAAACTGGGAATAAGCCACAATTAAAGATAAAAATACGTTTATTGACGTTTCAATTTCCACTTCGGAAATCGTTCTCAAAATACAAACAGTAAATTAAACAAATTTTGTTATTTGTTACATAGTGAAAAATTCTTCTAATAATTTAATTTTATCTGACTCATTTATATTTATAAAAGGATAAGAAATAAATTCAACATTTCAACAACATTCAAAACAACAAACACGTTGAGATCTATTTTGTCCAAAACCAAACCTAACAATGAACAAGAAAGGACAAAGAATTGCATTTATAAAATACCTTGTGAATGCGATCAGTTTTATTTAGGTGAATCATCAAGGCCATTAAATGTTAGAATAAGTGAACATCAATCTTATATTAGAAATAAAGAATTTGATAGATCTCAAATCTGTAAACACGCGTGGGATAATGAACATAGGGTTCAATGAAATAATTCAAATGTAGTCCTAAAAGAAACGGATAGTAAAAAAAGAAAAATCAAAGAAGCGGCTCTAATTATGCTAAATGAGGCCAATTGTGTCGCAAATTCCTCGGCAGAATGTAGTAGGATCTGGTTACCAATATTGAAAGAGGAAGTTATTAATAAGAAAATACCAGTATTAGTAAGTCAGTAACATATAGAGGATACATCATTTATGTTTTTTAAATAACGTAACATATAAAATCAGAATTTTGATGTTTGTTGAAGGTAAACTAAATTCACGAACAAATACTTACAATGTCGGGGTAGTATTATGAGGTTTTTTTCCTGGTTTTCCCTCATAATTTACTATGGAATCACTAACAGGAGAATTTTACTGTCATCATGTCATGTGTTTGTCTTTTTAAAGACGAATTACATGCTATGATTTTTTTCTGACGGATATTCTCAAGTTAAAGTTGATTTCATGTAATCGAATGAACTATCTTATAAGTAAAGTCGTCCCAGGAGCGCAACTCAACAATATTGGCAATATCATTTTAAAGTCGTCTACTTTAAAATGCATAATGTATGTCTGAATTGTCAATATAAATGAGTCAGATAAAATTAAATTATTAGAAGAATTTTTCACTATGTAACAAAAAACAAAATTTATTTAATTTACTGTTTGTATTTTGAGAACGATTTCCGAAGTGGAAATTGAAACGTCAATAAACGTATTTTTATCTTTAGTTGTGGCTTATTCCCAGTTTAATAGTAATAAATTTACAATGCCACAAGAAAATAGCTTCAGAACAATACAAGGAAAGTGATACCAAGAACTGGCAGGATTTCCTTTGGTCTTGTTAATTTTGCATGCCTGTCCCTTCTGTACTCTCCTTGAATTGTAATAGTAAAAATATTTTTGTATGTTATAAGACTTTCTCTAATTAATTTCTTAAAAAATCGAAAAAATCTACTTAGCTCCTCTTTAATACTTTTTGCATCGACTAGAGGTCGCGAAAAAATAATCACAAGACAAGGCATTTTGTCAAATTTACTTAAAATAGGACATTTATTCCACACCAGTTTTCTGTCGCGACTTGTAAACATAGGTACTTTTTCTGCTTCTGCGTTCATTTAATGATTACACATTCTTTGAAATATTTCTGTATCACGTTCCTGCTCTGAAGTGGAATCATGGTCACTATATTCAATACCTTCATTATCATATTCTTCCATTATTTTTTTGGCTATCTCTTCTAACTCATATAATAAGTTAGACATAAAAGCAATAATTACAGCATAATAAACTATAATTTTACTGAATTATTTGCTTCTATAACTAAAAAATTATCTTTATTTACATAGTTGATGGTGTATTTGGTGCACCACTTAGTAACAGGCATCAACAATGACGTCAATTTGTAGCGTTTGCGCTACTGATTAACCCCTCAAGAAATTTCTTATGATCTGCCTGCGATCGATTCTAAATCGACATTTTTCCACACACGCGCAGGAGTCGCTTTGACAGGAAGATTGGTCGAGTCTGTGCGGAAGCGGTTAGTTTTGGTCAGAACTCGTAAACGCAGACACGCCAACCGGTGAGTTTTTCTCACGTTCAAAGTGACGGAATTGGGGCAAATAAAATCTAGGACAAGAAAAAAAAATATATAATTCATAAATAATAATAATAATAAGTAATTTTTTATAATAAAACCAATATTCATTTATAAGAGTAGTTCCACATAAAAGGAAGATTTTTTTGGCGTGCTACGGCTCCATGTAAGTAAATAATTTCATACGTATTATCTCTTTATCATATAATCAAATTTATCATTGCAGTTTAGTATTTCTTTAGATATTTATTTTTGAGTTCCGAAATGATTTAAATATGAAATTTCCTTGATTTACTTACAAAGAACATAAGGTCATTTTTTATATAGTCAAACTTAAATTCCGATCTATTCCATATCTTATCAGTAAGTTTTTGGTTCTTTTTTTTTCTCTAACTTTTTGGTGGAATATAAAAGGTTCTACAAATGTGGTACAGCCTTCTGTATTCTGCGCATGTTCATTTTATGGCGCAAGCTTGCCATGCCTACGAAAGTAACTTCATAAATTTGACATGATGTTGACCTAACCTGATACCTAATGTTTTGATGTTTTGTTTTGGTATAGTCAATCCACGCTGCTACAGCTATTGAATTGCATTTATTAAATTACATAACTCTTTTAGATTCCGTCACTTGAAAATATTCCCTCGAGGATATTAGTTAGTAATTTTGAATCCTTACATAGTTAGCAACTTGCGTATGTAACCCGTGTATTTTGCTGTCACCGGGAACCATGGGACTTGTCACCACAACCATGAATTAATTTAGCCGTGCCAAGAGGAGTTTTCCTATGGACTTATAGTGTTGCTAAGATAAGTTGTTTTACTATTTGACTTTTTCTGTTACTTTCTATTTACTGTTAACTTTTCATATGCATATGATAAGGTGAATACAATTTTGATAATCAAATTCTAAGATATTGGGGAGGGAAAATACATTACATGTTTTTATTAGGTTTTTAATGGGATACAGAGTCTGACCAAACTCACTTGTTGATTTAATATATATTTTTTAATAGAATACATTTTTGATATAATACAATTTTGATATTGGGGAGGGAAATAAATTTCATGTCGTTTTTAAAGCATATATAACGAATATGTAACAACTCACTTTTTATCTATAATATAAATGGTACTAGATTTATCAATTTTGATATATTTACCATACTGTCACTTGTATCTCATTCTAGTAGAACTAAGTTAAATTAAATTACTAACTTTTAGTGTTAAGACTTTGGCTACCATACGGACTATTCTAGGTTTTTACCAATATTTCACCCTTTATTTGGCCAGTGGTAGTGACTATTCGCTTGTTGAGGGGCTATTTGGTCCTATTGTATCTTTACACGCCCACTACCACTGTTATTTAGTTTTTGCATTTTATGTAAATTGTTAATACATATATATATATCGATATACACATTTTTATAAATATATTTATTGTTACTATTTTGAGTTTTATTTCAGTTCTACTAACCAGTATATAATATAGCAAGACAAGATTAATATTTAGTATTTTTGGATTTCAGGTTATTATCTCTAGTATCATTTGTTTCCGGTCATTTGTTACTACAAAATCTCAACTATCGTTGAGTTGGCGCCCTTCTTTTTCTCTTAAATTTATTCCCAGTGACCTTCTTTAGTTGTATTACATTTGATATTACCAGGTCTCATTTCGTTTCTTGTCTCATTAGCTCAGTATCCTTGCTATCTGTTTATATCTTTAAAGCCACAATCCAGTGCATTGAAGCTAGCCCGAACACTCACTTGAGATTTAGTGTCTCTTTGGCTATTTAACTCTGTTCCTCTGAGCTTAGCCATATTTTTAGTATTTTCATCACCTCTCTTCCAGTTCTTCTGAAATTTGGAAGTTCTACACTTCCTCAAAATCCAATACTCCCGGAGTATTGAGGTTTCAAATTCTCGTACTAAACTTGTAGTGAGGAAGATTTACACTAAACTCTTAACGTAGAAAAATGTGTGGTAGAAGGATACAGGAGAGGCCTTGACTATTTAATATCTGGATGTAAAGTTATGACGTTTTAAATAAGAATGTCGTACTTTTTACGCATTAGCGACCACTTACGGGTTAAATATGGAAAATATTGAAGATCATGGCACTTTAGTACTTGTGAAAATTTTGAACGAAAGATCAATCGTTTAATGTAGTAGGAGATGAGTATTTAACACTATATAAAAAATATTTTTTTATAACTGATTTTTTAACGCACTGTAATAGGGTATTCTATCGAATGGTATTTGTTATACACAAGTAAAAGTTGCGCGGAGTTCTACCAGAGTTGCAAAGGAGCTTGCATTTTAGTTAAAACTCCCAGATTGCGCGCAATACACTGGCCCTTGCCTACGACGTATATCAGGCCACACTACTGGTAGATAAAGGAGATGAAGCCTTAAAAGACACGGAAGTTGAAAATCAACCAGTTGAGCGGTAGTTGATATTGAATACTCGCTCTCCAATGAGCTGGCGATGATTTTAGTTAACGTTTGAGGTATTTTTTTCTTCTTTTTTGAAAAATAACACATTTTTATAATTCACTTAAAAGTATTTCACTTTTATGTCTAGGAATAAAAGTAACATTTTTATATTAAAATCACTTCACAAAAATTAATAATTTTGTGAAGTTTGCAAAATAAATATTTTTCCCAGTACGACATATGCCTATCACCATCTGAGGATTCTTGCCACTACAGCCAAACGCCATATGATTATCCTGACCAAAGAAGAGTGGATCTTCAGTTCAAAGTTTTTATATTTAGTGCCAGTCCAACTGCATATAATAACAAAGAGGAAAAAATTCTAAATATTTAAAAGAAAAAATTAACATATTCTCCTGAAACTGGTAAACAACCAAAATAAAGAGAAAAAGGGCTAGATATTCATCAACCAAGCGGGCAACCGTGGAGATAGCATAGATCATACGTGAACCGATAAGAAAAAGATATTCATTCCGTAGGTATTGGGAGTGACGGCGTTCTATTCAGCCCTGGTTTTCGCCACATATATAGTAATAATGAAAATGCATAAATCGACTGAGACAACAGACATGACAGAAAATCTCCAGATCCACGGAACTACTTAAAATGGACACCCGCTATCCAGGGGCCAGCACGTAGAGGCACAACAAAAGACACGAAGTGTGGATTATGCAAGTAATTTTTTTAAAATCCTTACACGATAAAGATAAACATATACAAATTAAAAATTTTAGGTTGATTGCAATACAACTAGATCAAGATTAATAATTATAAAGCAACTATGACTACGCAAATTTTTCATATTTATTGATGATATTAATATCATATTAATATCATATCATATTAATATCATATTATAATTTAAACATAGTAACGAATATATTTCGATAGATTTATCAGTAAATCTGTCTATACGAAATTGTTTTATGAGATATATCAAATAATTTTATTAAAAAAATTTATATAATTTTGTTGACATAGAAATTGTTGAAAAGTTGACATAGAAATAGCAATAAATATATTATCGCTAATTACATTAATTTAAAATATACCTAATTTATGTTCGACGAAAAGTTAAAACTCATTTTTAAAGAAGTAGGGATATTGCACAGAAATCTTGCAAAATTCCTTGTACAGTTGCGGTCACGGAATAGTTTACAGGTTCACGTATCTAGGAGCCCATTTTTTAAATTTTTACTTCGTTTAAACGCACCTTTTACGTCAAAGTGACGTTGCCAGTGGTGTACTAGCTAGAATAGGTAGATTAAAATTAAAATATCAAAATATTTTACAAAATGAAAAATATAGAAAACAGTTTTTTGAATAAAATGGATTATGATCTTAATAACGAAAATAAAGAAGTCTTTTTTTTTAATATGCATTTTATTTTAAATCTATTTTATATTAAATAACGATAAACAATGATAAATAATAATTAATATTTGGTGGAAGCCCCATTCTTGTCAATACAATTTTGCAGTCTTCTGTTCATAGATAGCACCAATCCCCTCATGTTATAGTTAACAAGCTCTTCCCATGCCTGCTCAATTGCTTCCCATAATTCAATTCTATTCCGTGGTCTAAGGTTTCTTTCATTTAGTTTCTTTGTTAACTCTGCCCACACATTTTCGACGGGGTTAAAGTCTGCACTACGGGAAGGCCACGGAAGAACATTAACATCAGTTTCTTCTAGCCATTCTCGAACAATTCTACTCGTATGCACCGGGCAATTGTCATGTTGGAAGATCAAGTCGTTGTTGGGGAATCTCTGGATCACCGATGGCAACATTGTGTGCTCAATAATATGTTTGTAATATAATCCTGTTAACTTCTCCTCTACATGATAACAAACGCCCGGGCCTTCGGCACTTATCCATCCCCATACGTTGACAGAGAATCCTCCACTATTTCTTAAATGATGCGTATACTGTTCATCATGCCTATGATTTCTCGGCCTATAAACTCTTATTCGACCATTATTATACGACTGAAATACTTTTTCATCGGAAAATACAACCCTAGACCAAAAATTCTCATCGCGGTTTATAAATTCATTACAAAATTCAACTCGGCTCCTCTTGTGATCCTCAGTCAAAAAAGGTTTCCGTGCAGCTACACAATTTAGCAGTCCACTTGCTTTAATTCTTCGACGTGCAGTGCGAATACTGCCTGGAAACGCTTCCTCTTCTCTTGCCTTTTGAGCTGTGGCAAAAGGAGATTCTCTCAAATAATCTACTAACATCTCATCCTGTTGATCTGTGGAAATATTCTGCCCTCCTGAACCGCCCAACCGTGCTATAGAGTGAAAATTATCCCTTTTTTGTTTAATCTTCCATATGCACATATGACTCACGTTCAAATCAGCAGCAACTTGCCTTAGTGACCAACCTTCTTCGAGTTTGGCAATTGCTCTTGCTTTTTGCGCATAATTCAAATGTATTCTAACCATTTTGGAAGAGTTTAATATACTTTTATTTTATTGTTGAACACTCGCGAAAGCATTGACGTTTTGAAATTTTTTGACTTTGACATTTATAAAATCCGTACGACACTGCAATTTTACAGTATTACAATATAAAAAGTAAGGTGTAAACTATTCCGTGACCGCAACTGTACAATGAAAAAAGCTTAAAAACCTCTAATAACGGTTAAGAAACTCAGGAACTACACGTTATAATCACAAAAATTAGGGAAAAAATTAAAGCAACACAAGACAAATTATAGAAAAGAAAAAAAATTGACAAAACCGGTAAAATGGGAGAAAACTTTAAGCTCAAAACCCGAGGGAACCTAATCCCAGATATGAAACGCACCAAAGAGACAATTAAGGCAAACTTGAATAAAATTGAATAATACAACAAATTTTTGGACAAATTAGCAAAAGCACAATTATCAAAGTACATATTGAGACCAAAACTGACGTAGTCACCAAAATTACGACTAAAGAGTTTATACTCCCCAAACAGCGAGCTTAAAACAGAGATTAGGTAAAATCTAATGGTGAAAAAATCTATATTTTTGACCAAATAGAAGGCAAATATTGAGCACAGTTGATCTAATTTAATCTTGCCCAAGTACTTGCGCTTCCTATAGCATCTTCAGGGGCATCTGAAATAAGCCAAGAAACGTTTTTTATAACTGAAGAAATTAATTAACTTCGATAGAAACTCGAAGTTGATGGTTGATAAAAGTTTTTTTGTGATTAACATTTTAGACTCAGCAGAATTTGGAAAAAGAACTTTTTGCTTATGGAATATTTTTTCACCCATTTTTCACTAATTTATCACCACCCTAATAATTTTTCACCACCAACCCACTAAAGGAGAGCGATTCTGCTGGCTTAAGGTTCAAGCTAGCAGAATTAAATTTTTTTTAATTGCATGGTTTTTTACCCATTTTTCACTAATTTATTGCCACCCCAATAATTTTTCATCATCATCCCACCCTCAAGGGGAACGATTTTGCTGCTTACGGTTAAAACTAGTAGAATTAAAAAATATATTTATGATATACCAAAGAGCTCTGCTAGGTTTTTATGAATTTGTTACCACCTTAGTGATTTTTTACCCGTTTACTACCCCTTATGGAAAGTCAATAATTCTGTTAGATTTAAAATTTAAGGGAAAAAAATTCTTAACTTTTTTAATTTAATCTACTTAATTTATTAACAGTAATACAAAAAAAACTGTTTTTTTAATGTTTGATAAACTGTAACCAACCTGATAATCTTGCACCTCTAAACCAATCTTATTTGGAAAAGTTCCTGCTAGCTCAATAGTTGAGCCAGTGAAATTGGAAAAAAATATATTTTTGAAAGCGTTCTGCGAGGTTTAACGAATTTATTACCACCCCTCATAATATTAATTCACCCCTCAACTGCCTCTTATGGAAAGCCAATAATTCTGTTAGTGTAAAATTTAAGGTGAAAAAATATTCCTTTACAATTTCATTCTTCTTTACTTATAATTGAAAAAACAAACTATTCTATTATAATTTTTTACCTTTAAACCAATCTTATTTGGAAACGTTCCTGCTAGCTTAACATTTGATCTAACGAAATTATTAAAAATTATTTTTGAAATACCACAAGTATTCTCCTAGGTTTTTACGCATTTATTACCACCCTAGTAATTTTTCAGCCTCGATTAACCCATGTGGCAAGTCAACAATTCTTAGGTTAAAATTTAAGGTAATGAATAATATATTTTTACAATTTTACTGTACTCTGTAAATCAATATTTCTGTTATGTTAAAATTTATGGCGAATTTTTTTTTATATTTCACTGTACTCTACTTCTAATTTAAGTTTTTACTACACTTCAACCACTTTAATAATTTTCCACTACTAAAACAATTTTATTTGCAAACGTTCCCGCTAGCTAAATATTCGACTAATCAGAATTTTAAAAATATATATTTTTGAAGTACCATAGTGTTTTGATAGGTTTTTACAAATTTATGACCACCTTAATAATTTTTTACTTCTTAACTACTCCTCGTGGTAAGTCAACATTAATCTATTAAGCGGAAGCTCGAATATTAAACTACCTATTTCGAATAAAAATTTTGCTTTTTTCATATTTTGCACCAAACACACTGGGCATACCGCACTTTACGTTCTAATTTTGGGATCTTGGGGGCGTAGTCGTACTTTTTCGATCGGGTGTAGATGAATGTGCACTGGTCTTTACTATTAAAAATCACTCAAAAACTATTGTAGTCAGCATAAACTGTAGGACTTGGCATCGAGGCTTGAATCCGAACGATACTGTCAAAATACGCTCCGTATTAAAATATAAATTTAGTGTAACAAAGTGAAAAATAAACTAATACAAATAGACTACAGTGAATTCAGACCGACGGCTGTTCTTCCGATAAAAATATTTTGTCAAAATTCAGCAGATATCAGTGAGTAAGCATTGCAAAAAGCACAATAACCTCTTTAAACAATTAATAAACAATAGACAAAAACATTCCGATAAGAGCTGAAGTGCTGTCTGAAATAAAAGCGACGTTGCCGGCTATTGAAAAATTTCTGCATTAAAGCCGAATCATTATTACGATAATCCAAATCTGAGTATAACTTCAAAGTGCTGAGAAGGGTTGAAGCTCCGACAAGTCGATTGGGCGGACACCCTTACCGCGGTACAATGGAGCAAATACTAGAAAAATTAGAGAAAATCGACGAAAGAAATGTAAGAATCGAAAGCAAAATAGATAAAATGCAAGTAGACCTGGATAAATTAAATAAAGAAAACGAACAGTTGAAGGCAGATAACAAAGCAATGAGAACTAAAATCACAGAACAAGAAGTTAGAATCGAAATACTGGAAAGACAAGCTAGAAGAAAAAACATAGTAATACAGGGGGTTGAAGAAAACCAAAGAACAAGAGATGATAAATAAGATAAAGGGGATAACGAAAAAAATCGGCGTACAAATAAACCTAGATGAAGAACTGGTAGAGATGAGAAGAATAGGCAGACAAGGTGATCCCCAAAATGTACCCAGACCCATCATAGTAGAAATGAAAAAGGAAGCTACGAGAATGGAAATTCTGAAGGCTGCTAAAAACCTAAGAGGAACTAAAATATATATCAATGAGGACTTCCCGAAGAAAATACTACAAGAAAGGAAGCATCTTCTCCAGTACATGAAAATGGTACGCCAGAAAGGACACACAGCCGCATTAAAATACAATAAATTATGGATAAATGGTGAACCGTTCTCACTGGAGCAACTAGAAGGCATAGATGTAAATTACTGGAAGAAACCTGAAGAGAAGAAGGGTAACGCTAGGACAATAAACGACAGATCTCCCATATCTGATAATATAGATCCAAGAGGGAAATTGATGAAAATGGCTTCAAAAAACTAACAAAAAATATAACAAAAGACAGCGACAGTATAACGGAGTTGGCAATGAATACGGACATGAAACTGCTTTGTAAGAAAAGACGCAAAAACAAAACAAAACAAAATAAAGCAAGAAACAAAAATAGAAAAATAAGAATAGGAACGTGGAATATCAAAACACTTCTAAGACCAGGCAAAATGGAAGAGTTGGCAAAAGAAATGATAAAATACAAGATGGGAATACTAGCGCTACAAGAAATAAGGTGGGCAGGAGAAGGGATGATTGCTAGAAGAAATTACACAATGTACTACGCAGGAGAAAGCAAACAGGGGCGCAATGGAACTGCCTTTCTAGTTAGTAACAGCGTAAGAGACAAGATTATTAACTTTAAAGCGGTTGATGGAAGAATATCATATATTAGAATGAAAAATAAACAAGCAAATTTAACATTTGTTAACATATATGCCCCTACTGAGAATGCTCCTGAAGAAGAAAAGAATGAATTCTATGATAAACTTGAAGAATTGTACGAAGAAATACCAAAGAACGACATACTAATCCTATTAGGAGACTTCAACGCAAAGATAGGGAAAGAAGACACGAACAGAGAAATCGCAGGAAAAGAAACAATCCATCAAAATACGAATAACAATGGCAGGAGAATATGTAATCTAGCAGCAGCAACCAATACTTTTATTATTAGCACTCAATTCAAGCACAAAAAAGAGCACAAAGTAACGTGGCTTATACCTGGAACAACAGATGGAAACCAAATAGACCACATCCTAATCTCAAAAAAATGGAGAACAATTTTTCAGAATGTAAGGTCTTACAGGGGAGCCAATGCTGATTCGGATCACATTTTGGTGATAGGCGACATGAAATTGAAGATACTTAAAGATAAAAACGACAGAAAGAAAAGAAAGAGGTGGAATCGGTCGAAACTAAATACAGAAAATGCAAACAGAAAATTCTGCACTAAATTGGAAGAAAAACTACTAGTCCTAAAACCATCGAACATAGATAAAACATGGGAAGACATAAAAGATAGTATCTTAACAACAGCAGAGGAGACGATAGGACTAATGGAAAACAATAAAAGAAAGGATTGGTACGATGAAGAATGCGAGCAAGCTAGTAAAGACAAGGACAAAGCAAGACACAGGTGGGTGGCCACAGGGAAACAAGAAGATCTCCTACACTATAAAGAGAAGAAGAAAGAGTCAGACAAATGCTGCAAAAGAAAAAAGAAGAAATGGATCGAAGAATTACTGCAGGAACTCGAAGCCAATAGTAATGACAATGCAAGACTATACAAATACATAAAATCACAGAGAAAAAAAGAGATACCAGCAAATATTGGAAAAATAGAATGGGAAACACACTATAGAGAACTGTTTAAAAAGAAAGACGATGCTGAAAACGCAGAAAATGAAGAACAAACAGAAAATAGGAATGGAGAACAATCAGAGCCTCCCTCATACAGCGAAATATTGGCGACTATAAACAGATTAAAGACAAGGAAAGCAGCAGGACCAGACGATATTATAAATGAGTTCTTTAAGAATGGGGGAGAGGAACTAGCCCACAGAATCCACAACCTAATAGAACGAATATGGGAAGAAGAAAGCATGCCGAACGACTGGAATTGTGGTCTGATAACACCAATCCCTAAAAAAGGCGACAAGACGAAATGCACTAACTACAGGGGAATCACGTTATTAAATACAATGTACAAAATATTAACTAATTTGATCAGACAAAGAATAGAAAAAGAAACTAGAACAAAAATAGGTGAATACCAACATGGATTCAGAGAAGGTAAGTCAACAATAGATGCAATACACATTGTAACGCAAATAGTCGAAAAAAGTTACGAGCACGGAATAGATCTACATATACTGTTTATTGACTACAAGCAAGCTTTTGACAGTGTAATAAGAGAGGAGCTAATTAAGGATATGAATCAATTAGGCATCCAAGAAAAATTAATAAGTCTCACGAAAATGACGATGAAGGAATCCAAGGCACGAATCTTAACAAAGGAAGGCCCGTCAGATGAAGTACAAATGGAGGTAGGTGTCAGACAGGGAGACTCCCTGTCAACAACATTATTTAACATTGCCATAGAGGGCGCAGTAAGAGCAGCCAAAATTATGGGAACGATTATCGAATCTTCAGCCCAACTGATTGCGTATGCAGACGATATTGCACTGGTTACTAGAGATTTAAAAACCATGCAGAACATAATATTAATACTAGATAAAGAAGCAAAGAAGAGAGGGCTAGTAATAAACCAAAGCAAAACGAAATACCTCAAGTGTTCAAGAGAGAATACGAATATAGAGAAAGAAATTAAGCTTGGTGCATATACATTTGAAAGAGTACACCGTTTCAAATACCTGGGAGTGATGGTAAATGACAGAAATGATAGAACAGATGAAATAAATGAACGCATCCTACTGGGTAATAAAACCTACTGGAACTACCAAAAATTCTTGAAAGAAAAACACATTAGTAAGAAAACCAAATTAAAAATTTACAAGACTGCAATCAGGCCAGTGATCACCTATGGTGCAGAGACGATGTGCCTAACACAAAAAGATGAAATGAGGTTAGAAATCTTAGAGAGAAAGATAATTCGACGAATAATGGGGCCGGTGAGGATAAGTGTAGGCGAATTTAGAAGATTAACCAATGAAGAAATTAAAGAAGTCATCGAGGGTGAAGACATAATCAAGTTCGTTAAGACGCAAAGGCTCAGGTGGCTGGGGCACACAGAAAGAGCTAACCCAGACTCTACGCTAAAGCGAATAACTGGATGGAGACCAACAACAAAGAGACCAAAGGGGAGGCCCAAAACAAGATGGAGAGATCAAGTCTTAGGAGACATAAAGAAGCTGAGAATCTACAATTGGAAGGAGCGCTGTAAGGATCGGAAAGAATGGAGGAAAATTGTAGACAGGGCCAAGTCACACACGCTGCTATAATAATAAAAAAAACAACAGCGGACTGATTCTCCGCAATAAATGAATCAGAGAGCCCAAAAGGGCGGCAAACACTCCGCCAGGAGTGAATAAGCCATGATGATGATGATGATGAGTCAGCATAAAACACACTCAGGGACAGTATAGTACAGAGGCGCTATATTTGAAATTTATTACCAAAGTTAAATAATAATGAAGAGAGCGGTATCAATCTAAAATCCGATCAAGAGCAGCCCCCACTTCTTAATTGGCGGTACACTTTGCTCAGGTCTATGGATATACCCAATAAATACAAATATTGTATTAAAAAAAAAAAAAAAAAAAAAAAAAAAAAAAACAAAAAGAGGTTAATCTTTGTAAATTGGGATATTTATTTAAGGGCCACATCAATAAAACAAACGTTTTCGGACCACACAGTCCATCATCAGGTTTTTAAAATCGAAAAATGCCTAAAAATAAGTATAAACCATTTACTTAAAACAAACGAGATTGTGAAATTTTGACTATGGTTGAAAAGCAAAAGATGGTTATACTACAAAAGATATCTTATCCACTCTTTACTTCTACATCACATTCCTGTCAATTCTGTTCTCTTTCATTATTTCTTGGTCAATTCATATATTAAACATGTATCCAATAGTTTTAATTTAGTAATCACTCAAACATTATCTAACAATTTATTAAAATTCATAATCTACCATATTACAAAGAATCCTTATCTACCGTTGTCCACCTTCTCTCGGTCAACAACTTAGTAGCACACTTATACAACAAATTTCAGGTTTATACAAACTGAATTTATTACCACCAAAATAGATTTTGTTCAGGGTGCTAGATACTTTAAGTATAAAGGACCCCTATTATCTCTAATTGTTGATTAACTCCTTTTCTCCTTCAACCGCCCCCCCCTCTTTTTCTTCAGTCATTTCCTTCACTTTTATTCTCATTAGTCTCTGAGGAACCAGCCTCTTCAATTTTAAATTCAATCACTTACGTTACTACTTTAATTTCTTCAGCCTGTAGATTTCCATCTCACTAAACTTAATTTTATTAATTTTTCACCATAGGAGCAGTCTTAAATAAAGTCATTTAAATATGAGGTCTGATATTAGCTTCAAATATTTGTTATTTTTACCTTGTCCTAGATGTGTTCAACATAAAAGGATAAATTTCATATATATAGAAGCTAACCCAACATTAAATACACTTTAGACCACATTCCATACGACGAAAAGCAACATAAGTTGCCTAAGGCACATGTCATTCTATTAATCATGACTATAAAACCATCATTGATTTCACATCTTTTATACCCTAAATTAATAAATAATAAAATTTTTAAATCCCAACACCTAGATTGTTGTTATTTTTTTAAAATCATCAAAACTTGTTGAATCTTTTGGCTGTAGTAATACTATGTACAACTATTATAGTTTTTGTTGCATTGACATTCTGTGATCTTCATCGTTCAAAAGTATCTTGTCAATCAGTTCCCAGCTGTTCTCCGAGTGCAGAGGTTCTCTCTCACCGGCTCTGGAACCCGATTGAGCCATGTGTTACTTCTAGTCAAATTTAATTTAATACTGAACATCACAGTTATTTTACAACACAATGTACAATCTTTCATAACTAAATGTAATTTAAAGGGTTTTTACCCTAGTATTTTGGTGGCTCAGGCATTGTGACCTAGTAAGTATAACCATCTTTTGCTTTTCAACCATAGTCAAAATTTCACAATCTCGTTTGTTTTAACTAAATGGTTTATACTTATTTTTAGGCATTTTTCGATTTTAAAAACCTGATGATGGACTGTGTGGTCCGAAAACGTTTGTTTTATTGATGTGGCCCTTTTAAGGGTTTTTTAATTAAATATACCAATTTACAAAGATTAACCTCTTTTTGTTATACGTGGTATACAGCCAGCTACAGGAATTTTTCCTTGTGGATTTTTTTAAATATTGTATTCTTTTAACAATAGGTGAGCAAGGTGTACCGACCCTCCTTTACAATGAGGTAATTAAGGTAATAGACATAATAAAATTATTTCAATTTAAATATTTCTTACTTTGTAATTATTCTGTGAAATATAACACTTCCATTGCATTTACTAAAACTCAACTTTTTTTTCTTGGAAATCGTGCTAAGTGCCCATCGAGCTTTAAGCAAATGTGTAATAACGTTCACTTAATAACCTAATCTAACTAAACTAAATACACTACAATTCTAAAAAATCTCTATAACCACAGTCAATTTTTTAAAACACAAAGTAACATTTCAGAATATTTTTAATTAGGGCAGTTATGAAAACAATGACTTGGCGGGTAAAAATATAGTAAAAATCTAGCAGAGCACTTTTATATTTCCAAAAAAATTTCACCTTTAGCTAGCGTCAATGCGTAGCTTGTTGCGACATCTTGCTAAAAACACCAGCATTTTGCTGAAATACTTTCTCTACATTGCGTATCCTGTTTTGTTTTCTTATTCTCAACTAGTCTTAACAATTTTTGAAACACATTATTATTCATTCTTAAGAAGTTTTTATATGTCAAAGGGTCTTCAACTAATAATTATTTATTCAACATATTTAATATTTCTTTGTCCAACCCTCTTCTCTTGATCCATTTTTCCCTATATTCGTTTTTTTTTTAAGAAGTGTATAATATTTTTTTCTTAATTTTTACCATAATTATTACAATTGAGGCTTCTTTCTTTCTTTCTTTCTTTCTCTCCTTCCTTTTACCCTATCAGGGTGTCGGATTTGGGCTAGCTATTTTAATTTCCATTTACCCACCTCTTCCATTCTTTTCTGTTTTCTGCCATTATTTTTAATTCCTCGAGTAAATTTTGTTTAAATTCTCCCGCCTCTACTACTTGCTGTATCCATTTTTTTCTTGGTCTGCCTCTTTTTCTTTTTCCGATATTTTTTGCTTCATAAACTTTTTGCTGCACATAACTGCACATAATTTTAGCTTTTTTTACCATTATTATTTACCTGATAGTTTTGTTTAATCCGATCATGAAACACATTTCAGGTAGGTTAGGCTATCAATACAAAATTGGTAGAGCGCATGCCTACAGACTAATTAAAATTAAGATAGTTACAAACACAAACATACATTTTTCATATTAAATCGACTTGAGCAACTAACTAATATATGTGTTGTCAACTGTTAGGCCCAAAAAAATTAAATTTTGCGTTTTGTTATAATTAAATTTAAGTAGATTTGCTAAGAACTATGATTGAGCATTGGAATTTACATACTCAGACGTGGTTTCTAAAACTGAACGATCTATATCAGAAAAAGCAAGCAAAGTACTGTCATCTGCAAATAAAACTAATTTAAATAATGCCATGATATTGGACAAGTCATTAACATATATAATAAATAATAGAGGGCCCAGAACGAATGCTTGTGGGACTCCATGCTTTATCTGCTTAAATTCAGAGAGATAATTTCCGTACTTGACTGCTTGGTATCTATCTTATCCCTCTAGTGAATTTGGCCGCCTCAAGGCGGGCTTTCTTCAAGTTGTGATTTCAGGTACATACAATATTATTTTAACCGTATAGCACTCAGCCGTCCACAGGCGGTGTTTACCGCATACAATGAGATATATTTTGCCGTCTCTGCACGTGTTCGTTGTCAGCAAAATTCAGTTGAAGTTATGATTTCATCGGAAGCGGACGCATAATTGCTTTGTGTAAATAAACAGTTTTTAAAAATACTTCTAAAGGACATAGAGTTGTAGAAAATTTACGGTGAGTACCTCTTAACCTATATTTTAGGTATTTAGTTTATGCGATAAATAAAGGAAATTATTACAAACATTTAAAAATTTAGAGGCTGCCTCAAGGCAGACCTAAGCATTACAGTGTATAAAATGGTTATTATGGCTTTTTTTAGTATTATTTTTTATTGTTCTTTATGTTATTTTTCCAAGTATCATGGTACATTGAGTGTTTTTTTTTAGTAATGGCGCAAAAATGTTACAAATTGTCAACAATGTCGGATGAGGACATTAGAAACCTATTGGATTCCATTGATTCTGATAACGACATCGGTGATGAGGAGGAAGGGGATTTCGATAGCGATGACAGTGTTATGGATCCCGATGTTCTAGAGAGTGACAATTGTAGTAAGCTACCTAAGACTTCGCTTGGGAATACATCAATAACAGAGACCTTAGATGAGATCTCCCAAGTACAAGTTGCAGAAACTGTACCAACTTAACCTAGTGTAAGTGATACAGCTGCTTATCAAAGTTCCAATTGCCCGAAACGGCCTCGATCTCCAGAACTGGCAGATGAATAAGAAGGAGAAGACGGACGAAGTGTTTCCACTTCAGGAGACTTTACTGGAAACGTCATGACAATAAAGAACGACAGTCAAGAATTTAAGTCCATTACTTGGAAGAAGAAACACCTTCAATTACACATCAACGAATTAGTATTTCGCGGAGACAAACAATTGCTAGACGGTTTGAGTTCTTTGAACACACCATAATATGACTGTTTTAGTTATTTTGTGAACAACGAAGTATTCGAGCTTGCTCTGCAAACCAATCTTTATGCACGTCAACAGCAAATTAATACAACATTCAATGTAGATCCAATTGAACTTCGCCAGTTTATCGGCATTTTGATTTACATGTCAATTTATCGCTACCCAAATGTCCGATCTTATTGAGGAAGACATACATTTGAACAAATTCGCCAGGTAATGCCAGTATTGCGATTTGAGACAATTCGCCGTTCTCTACATTTTAATCATAATTCTGCAGCAATCGAGAAATATCAAGCAGGGCATGATCGTTTACATAAAATTCGCCCACTTATAACACATTTTAACGAAAGGTTCGTGTCAGTCCCAATGCTTTCCCGGCTTTGTGTTGACGAGCAAATGTGCGCAACAAAAATGACTGGAACTTTTCTTCGGCAATACATGCCAAATAAACCTCATAAGTGGGATTTAAATTTTTTGCTCTTTGCAACTTTACTGGTTTTTCACATGCTTTTGAAGTTTACTCGGGTGCTGGTGATAACGTTATTCTTGAAGGCGTTCCAGATCTTGGGGCATCGTTAAACGTCGTGGTTCGTTTGTCAAAACATATTCCAAATTTTGTTAACCACATTGTGTATTTTGACAATTTTTACACCTCGTTAGGTCTTATTACATATCTTCGCAGCCGAGGAATTTACAGTTTAGGCACTGTACGTGCAAATCGTGTGCCCAATTGCAAACTTTCTACTGATGGTGCTTTAACTGAAAAGAAAGTGCACCGCGGGTATTCAGAGGAGTACGTTGGTAATGTTTACGGGATCGATATTTCGTCAGTATTGTGGCATGATACTAAAACCGTACGACTTCTGTCAAGTTAATTTGGCACCAAGCGATTTGCATCCAGAAATATTGATACAGAACCACAAAAGGCAAGAAGGTGGAACAAAAAAGAGAAGAAGCACATTGAAGTAGATTTCCCTCATATTATTACAGAATATAATCGACACATGGGAGGTGTCGATTTGATGGATGGATTCCTGGGGAGGTATCATATCCGAATGAAAACAAAAAAATGAAGTAATCGGATCTTCTACCATCTCATCAATGTAGCAATGGTAAATCCATACATACTGTATCATCGAATATGTCCCGACAGGCAAAAATTCGAACTCCCAATGTTTCGGACGGAAGTTGCTGAATCGCTATGCAAGTACGGAGTAGTGCCAGAGAGAAGAAAGGTTGGGCGACCCAGCTCTTCAATATCTCAGGATTCTCCAAAATCAAAAAAGAAACTATACTTGCCAACCGAAGATATCCGCTACGATTAAATTGGTCATTGGTGCGTTTTCAAGGACCGATCTGGCAAAAGAAAATGCAAATTCCCAAAATGCACTTCGGAAACACAAGCATTTTGTGTTAAATGCAACTTATCATTGTGCAATTCAACAACGAAAACCTGTTTTTATGATTTCCATCATAAGTTAGCCACACTAAGATAATTTTTGCACCTTTGTATCCATTGTTGTTTTTAATAAAAGTAACTACTACATGCTACGATTGTATGTATTTACTGCACAATTCTGCCTATAGGCGGCCAACCTATTTTAGGCTGCAGGCTTTATTTTTATTATCTAAATTAAATTATAACAATAAATTTCTACTTTTTATAACCACATTTCTCTATTCTAAAATTATGAGGAATTTATTTACTTAAAATTTAATTCATGCACTAGAGGGTTATAGATACAATGAAATTAGTTCCAAAGGAGTACCTCGTATACCGTAAAAATGCAGTTGCTTTTAACAAAATATCATGAAAACACAGTCGACGGCCTTTCAAAGATCACACAGCATTATGGCAGAATGACAAGCTGAGATTCGGTAAAGACTCTAATAGCAAAGATATATTCTCCTACTCAGACACAGATACTTATGACAACAATAATGATTTGTTTTAATTCTAAATTCTATTTTTGTCATAAGGACATTCCTTTTATAATTTTTATAATAGGATTCCAAATTGTAGATGACTTTGGTCAAATATTTGGTTTTATTAGTAAAATAATATTTCCATTAAAAAAACTCTACTATTTTAATGTATTGAATACCATTAACTCAAATTTGATAATGTGATACTATCTTTAACTCATTACCGATTCACTAACATCCTGTTAAACTATCTGTTACCCTCCAAATCAATTGCCATTAACGTGGTATTTATTAGCGGTATAAATGCATATTTTCACTTTATAGCTGTTCCAATATGGTTGTAGCGCGGACTGAATCCTAATTATTTTACATGAAACAGATAGTTTTTAACTAGTTTATGTTTCAATTACGCATTTAAACTCCCTTAATTCCAATTTAAATGACAACTAAAACTATATCGTCTATAATAGATGTCATTAAAACAGCGTTTGTGTATTTTGAATACTCTCACAGCGACGTGTGGGCTGAAATCCCGTTGGATGTTGTTATTCACTATATAACTGGTTCAATCTGACTATTATTGCAGTTTTGTTTGATTTAGCCTTTTTAATTAAACATTTAACAGTAAACAGAAATAAATTATTTAACACCATATAAATGCAATAATATTACTAACAGTAATTATTTAATTTGAAATTATTGGACCATTGATCAAATTTATGATTTGCATTAATATTTTAAAATGGACAAAATCATAGGGATATAAATAATCTTCATCGTTATCGTAGTATTTGTAGAAATATTTTTTTTTACCATTATATTTACTTTACCATTAGCAACATTTTTATTATTATTAGTTTCCGATTGTTATTAAAGACTCCAGTGGATCTTCTTCTTCTTCGCGTGCCATATCAGAATTATCCGACGTTGGTGATCACTATTGCGAAGGCTTCTCGATCTTCTGCAATATGGATTAATTGTCCTGCATTTATCCGAAATATATCCTAATTACAAAAAGATCACAAAATATACACCCATATATTGACAATCAATGGTAACGTGATAAAACAAGTAGAAAAATATTAGTACTTGGGAACTTTGATCAATAAAACCAATGATCATACTGTAGAAATAAACAGGCGAATAGAGATTGCCAGATCAGCATGTATACGAATAAAGCTACTTCTAACATGCAAAAATCTAAATTTGGATATTAGACTACGTACCATCCGCTATTATATATTTTCAATATTATTATATGGAGCTAAGACTTGGACATTAAAAAAACGTAATTTAAAAAGAATCGAGGCTTCGAATTTCTGGATATACCGCAGAGTATTAAAGATATCATGGACTGATAGAATTACAAATAAAGAAATGCTGGAGAGTGTTGGTAAAGAAACATAACTAATCACCACTATACAATCCAGAAAACTGGAATATCTAGGCCACGTGATAAGAGGTCCAAAATATAAAAATTTTGAGACTCATAATACAGGGTAAGATTCAAGGAAGAAGATCTGTTCGCCAAAGGTAGAACTCATGGTGAGAGAATCTACGTAAGTTATTAAATAAAAATAGCCATTATGATTGCCAACCTCCGTAGGGAGACGACACTCTAAGAAGAAAATGATTAGTAATGAACTGCATTCTTCAGAGCTTCCTTTTAGAGCTGTGTCCTCAGTCCATGTAAAGAAGTTTTTTTGAAAGTTTTGTAATGGTATGCATCGCTTAATTATACATCGACGACTGAAGACGATAAAAAGCCGTACTGGTTGATTATTTAAAAAAAGGATGGGTTTTTTGCATATGCATAGTTAGATAACAAACTTTATCTTTGTTTTTTGCGTAATCACAGTCTGTACGTTGTATAGCTGAAAAAGCTGCCTCGTAATTTTTTTAATATTGCTAATTGGCGTGTCCACTGTCGCAAGTACTTCAAGTGTCGCTGTAAGGTTCGCCAAATAATAAACTAAATTTTTTAGAGAGCATGCTGCTATAAATATTGTATTTTATTTAAAAAACCGGACGGTTTATTTTCCTCGGTGCAGTTTTTAAAATAATAGTTTATAAATTTTTAGTTTATTTAATGTACAGGCAAGGTACTGTTTATTTGATTTTTTTTTTTGTAGTAATGAGACTGAGTTGCAGAAAATAAGATAATATAGTTACTATTTAAATAAAAATAAGCCAGAATTAAAGGATAAAGTTTATTGACGTTTTAATTTCCAACTCGGAAATCATTCTCAAAATACAAACATTAGTAAATCAAACAAATTTAGTCTTTTTGTTACTTGGTAAAAAATTCTTCTAATAATTAGAAGACGTACATTATACATTATAAAGTAGACGACTGTACAATTATATTGCCAATAATGTTAGATTGTTTTTTCTGGAACGACTTACTTGTAAGATAGTTTACTCGATAACTGGAAATCAACTTAAGCTCACGAATATCCATCAGAAAAAATCATAACATGTAATTCCTCTTCAAAAAGACAACCACATGCCACGATGAGAGTAAAATTCTTCTGTTAGTGATTCCATAATAAATTTTGAAAAAAAAAACCAGGAAAAAAACTCATATTATGTATGAATACAGCATTATTTATGTTTTTTTAAATATAACAAACCTATAAAATCATAATTTGGTGTTTATTGAAATCAAACTAAATATACGACCAAATACTTAGCATGTCGGGATATTATTATGAGGTTTTTTTCCTGGTTTTTCCTTCATAATTTACCGTGGAATTACTAACAGGAGAATTTTACTATCATCATGGCATGTGATTATCTTTTTAAAGACGAATTACATGCTCTGATTTTTTCTGACGGATATTCTCAAGTTAAAGTTGATATCATATAATCGAATGAACTATCTTACAAGTAAAGTAGTCCCAGGAACACAACTCAACCATACTGGCAATACCATTTTCAAGTCGTCTGCTTTAAAATGTATAATGTACGTCTGATATGTCAATATACATAAGTCAAATATAAATAAATTATTAAAGGAAGTTTTCTCAAAGTAACACAAAAACAAAATTTGTTTAATTTACGATTTCCGAATTGGAAATTGAAACGTCAATAAACTTACTTTAACCTTTAGGTGCAGTTCGTCCTTCAGTTCTCAATGTAAGTTTTTATCTCTTTTTTGCCAATTTGAAATAGAGAATAAACTGCTTTTGTTATATAAAAGTAAGTTGGGGTATCGACGCAAATTTTAGAAAAAAAATTGCAGATTTGATACGATCAGCATTTTTTAGCATTTCTGAATTCTTAAAACTCATATTCTTAAAGAGATATATATTTTTATGTCTCCAGTTGCCAGTTGTAGGTACCTAGAGAATATTTTTGTTTTTTGTTTTAAATTTATTTTATCTTTTCATTTTATTTTAAATTTTTTTAATACAAAGTAAATCAACATTTACACTTTTACAGTGTGTTTTTTTCCTTTTTGGTTAATGTGTGATTGGCCTAACTGTTTAGCTTTACTTGAACTATTTCTTTTTCATAAATTTGGCTCAATATATCTCTCTCTTGCTTTTTTTCACATTTTTAAATTACTTTTGTTTCTTTTTATATAAATCTTTAAAAAAATTTCTTTGTTTTTTTCATTTTGTTGAAGAACTGCTGGAGTATTTGTCTTATTTTCAACTGGTACACAATCATTATCGGAATCTGTTCCTATCGTATCGCTAGAACTAGGTAAATACTCATTGTTAGCGGGGATTGGGTCATTAATCAATTCGGTGGAAACATCTGCAATAAATAACACTGTTTGAAATGACAGAAAATAATGTTTTGACGCTGATAGTTTGCAATTTATTCACCAATATTCATTGCAAAAACTTGAAAACAAGTGTTAATAACAACAATGACATCACGGAAGAAATAAAAACTAGAATTGGTAAGGCTCAAGCTGCTTTTGTTCAAACAAAGGACATTTTGGAAAGTCATGACATTAACCTAAACCTGAAAATGAGATTGGTTAGATGCTACATCTTTTCGATACTGCTGTACGGAGTAGAAACTTGTACTTTAAACAAGAGAAATATCGATAAACTAGAGGCCTTCGAAATGTAGATATATAGAAGAATTTTAAAAATACCTTAGACAGACAAAATAACAAATAGTATAGTTCTTCGAAGAATGAACAAAGAGCAGGAGCTGTTGATCACCATCAAGAGAAGAAAGCTGGAATATCTTGGTCATGTGATGAGAGGAAAAAAGTACCAATTGCTCCAGTTAATTATCCAAGGAAAGATTTAGGGCAAACGAAGCGTGGGGTGACGACATATATCTTGGCTGCGCAATTTAAGAGACTGGTTCCAGTGCACATCTAACCAAATATTTAAAGCAACAGCTTTAAAGATACAAATAGCAACGATGCTTGCCAAACTCCGTAGAGGAGAGGTCAGTTGAAGAAGAATATTGCACCTTCACCAGTATTTATATGCTCTATATGTTGCTGTGAAAACCTTATGATTTCATCTTTACGTGTGTTATGTTCTGTATTTTCCCATGTATTGTGTGTTTCAGTGGCTATGACTTTACACACAGTGTAGAAAATTAATTATATTTTCTACAATAGTTTGTTTTTATTCAAATAATTAATATTATTTTTACTAATATATTTTACTAAATTAAAGTCTATACGATCAGCGCGACATTCTTTCTGAGTGCTGTTTCGTATCTTCTGTGTCTCTCAGAATTTTACATTAAACTATTCAAACCCAACTACCCTTAACGCCATTTCGTTTTTGCCTTCTCAAATATAAGGACTTAAGTCAAATCATTTCTCAGCTTCTCAAAAACATAGAAGCAAGTCATAATTCTCACGCTTCTCAAATAGAAGCAGTTTTCAAATAACATATTTTATTAAATAATTAATTAGCTATACTAAATTCAGTGTCTGCATCGAATATGTAAGTACCTGAAACTTTTCTTTTATACAGAAGATAATCTACAGTTTTGTGCCAATATTTCATAAATGCCTGTCCGACAAATTACAGGGTTGCCGGAGTTTCAATAAACTACATAATATAAACTTTCTTATTCTATAAATTAACATAAACCGTTGTGCGCTTTAAGAACATTGTATATGAACATTTATGTTTTATTATTATAAAAGGATGATTTGTTGGCGATTCTGCCATTTCTATTTATTTCTGTAAATAATATAATAAAAATATTTCTAGCTTTTATTCTTATTTTAATTATTCTATTGTTAATTTTACTACTCACTACATTAATATTAATCCGCAATTTTGCGACCTATTGGTCGCTGGTCTTTCGAGGTTTTATTCATTTTTTATCTACCAAATGTAGGAAGGTGGCACTATAATTTTTCAAATAGTTACCTTTTAAATCATCGAACCAACTACCTCATCCTTTCCCCTACACACAGTTATTATAATCAGAGATGGGCATCGACACGTCGACTTTAATTGTCGACACAGACGTGTCGACAATGTCGAGAACGTGTCAACAATGTCGACAATGTCGACAATGTCAGCAACGTGTCCATAATGGAAAAAAGTGAGGTTATGTTATGAAATTATTCAGTTGTAAACTTTTAATGTGATCTGATCTGATCAGAATCAAAATGAGTGGCAGAAAACTGAATAAAAACTATGATATATTATCATTCAAAGTATTAAAGATAGAAGGAAAGCACGCAGCTAAATGTTGTGTATGTGGAAATGTGACAAAAAATACAGCTGCAGCAAGATTGCAAAGTCACAGGTAAGAAGTAATATTTTAATTAATTTTAGCTGGATAGCTATAGAGATTTATTCTCTGAAATTGATATTTGTATCGGCTGATAACTAACCCCGTCCCGTACTTTCATTTTAAGAAACGTCTGCAAGTTAGATCGTGGCAATGGTAATCAATCCAATAATGAAATGTCGCATATTTCGATATACGAAAATACTGGCTTAGACACAGGTTTCACACCTACAGTTAATCCACAAGTGAGTATATAGAACGTATGTTCTACTACATATTTAGCAGGGGCGGATCTAGAAAAAATTTTGGGGGGAACTTTTTGAACTTACATTTATCTATAATATAAAAATGAATCGTAAAATGTGTTCGGAGTCGCATAACTCAACAACGCATGGATCACCATTTCGGTAGTAGTATATTGGAGAAAACATGGCGTCAAAAACCGTATAGCCATCTAACGTCAAGAAGTGAAAATAACGCACTATATATTATTGTAGATTTCTTGATTACTATTTAATTAGAATTCGGAAGGGAACATAAATTGCATCAGTTTTCACCCCAGAATTTGTATTCTGAGGTATTCACGTTGTTGCATCTCTATATACAGGGTGTCCCATTTAAAAAAAACACCAAGTTTAGTATTTTACGGCAAAAAACGGATTGGCCTATTGAATTAAGTACAAAACGCTGTATCTATGCCAACTTCTGTATACAGGGTGTCCGTAGATCCGCCCTTTATATTTAGTCACCCTAGAGTTTCTTTTTATTTTGAATTTTAGAATACAACGAACGGTAGTTACGAAGTTATGGAAGACGGTTCGCTAGCTATTGTGACTGGAACTTCACCTGAAAACATGCTAGATGGAATTATAGAAAATTCATTAGATACCGATGCCGCCTTATTGGAATTGGAAGAAAACAATGGTGTAGCAATTCAAGGCACTTATAGTATTGTTGAAAATATGATGTTATCAACTACTGATACTGAGAGTAGTAATTTGACTAACTTAAGTACTCCAACTTCCTCCAGCACAAGCTACACAAGCACGAATAAAAGAAATTTATTCGCTACATCTTAAGCTAGACCAGCCAAAAAATCAAAGAAAATCACCGACTATATGGACATATTACAAGAGTATGAAGAGGAGAAGATAAGCACTGCACTAGCGAAATTTATATTCGGCTGTAACTTACCATTTACTGTGGTAGAATCACCTCTCTTTAAACATTTTATAAAAACGATCCGTCCTGCTTATTTAGACAAAATTCCTGGCCGTAAAAAACTTTGTACATCGCTTTTAAATAAGTGCTATGAAGACTGTATTGAGATTTCACGTAAAAAAGTGGAAACCGAGTCAGTCATTTTGTGTGACGGTTGGAAAAACTCATCTACTAATTCTAAAACGGTTGTGACAATGTTGCATAGTGCAGACGGAAAAAATGCCTTTCTTGATGCTTGGGATTTAACCACGGAGTCTGAGACTGGAGAAAAACTTGCCGAAATAATAACAGAATCTAAAAAAATTGCAAAAGAAAAATACGATGTAGATGCGTACGGTATAGTTTCGGATAATGCTAGTGCAATGATTAAAATGGGATCCCTCCTCAAGCACAACATGTGGCACTCTACGTGCAGTAGCCACACCGGCAACCTTTTAGCCAAAGACGTGCTGGATAAAAAGTTAGTCGACAATGTGGTCATTGTCCTCAAAGAATTTAAGCAACCAGATTTAGAAAAAATGATAGTTGATAAGGGAGGGCGCAGAATCCAATTGCCGGCCGAAACAAGATGGTGCTCTTACCGAGATTCTTTCAAAAGTCTCCTAGAAAATCTGGTATATATGAAACAAGTAGCCGCTGTAACGAAAAAAAAGATTAAGCCGAAAGTCAAGGAATTAATCTTCAACGATGAATTTGTGGATGAGATTCAACAGAACATAGAAATTTATGAACCCATTTGTAATCTGATCAATGCTTGTCAGAAATCTGACACATCTGTAGCAGATGCCGTTCATCTGTGGCTCAATTTGAATCTGCCAGATAACCTTAAAGAAAAATTGAAACACAGACAACAAATGGCGTTAAACGTGTACGCATTAACTGCGTACTATCTGCATCCGAAATATGAAAATTCCAAGCTTACGTCAGAGCACACTGGTAGAATAACTCAGTTCTTACTCAGAAAGTTGTGCAATCAGGGCATAGAAGAATGGGACAAATTTAACACTAAATCGGGTAAGTCTTTCAGACAAAATTATCGCTCTTTTGATTTTTAATATATTAGGTTTACAATTTCAGGAATATTCTCAACACTTTGGGAAAAAGGAGTTGAAAAGCCTGTAGTATTTTGGCGAGTGGTCAAACTGGAATGCCCAATTCTTGCTAAAATGGCTCTCAGACTTTTAGCTGGTTTTTTCTGGTTTTGCATCTATATGGTAATATTTTAGATTCATTACATTGCATTACTCTATCATGAGGTTTGCACATAATAAATTGTCTCTATATGATTCTATTTAAAATTCATTTACACTTGAAAAACCTGCAATCAAACAATTATGGAATATCCTATGAATTTGACAATTGCAAGTTAATAGTGAGGTTAAAAGTTTCAAAAGTTTGAGATTATTTGGTCTCTTTGCAACTTGTTGAAACATTAATGCATACTTTTTCAATAAGTCAGCGCAGCCAGATTAACCTAAAATTTCAAATTAGTGCGCACGGAACGTCATTCTGATCGTTTGCTAATTGTCGACATACTCGACATTGTCGACATTGGCAACAAATTTAAATCACTCGACATCGACATGATTGTCGACATGTCGACAATCGAATTGTCGACATGACATTATCGACACCGCCCATACCTGATTATAATATCTGATGCACCAGAGGAACGTGTTCCAATATTAGCATTTATTATTACAGCATATAACAATAAATTATAATTATACAAATTTAAAATATAATTAATAAACTTTAATAAATTGTAATTATATAATTAATAAAGTAATTAAAAATTACGTTTTAAATCCGCTACTCTGGAAGTCTTCAACTTTTGCATAAATACTCCATGCAGGTTTTATGAAATGTTACGTTATGTCAGTATACCCATAATTTAAATTATTTACAATTTATTTATATATTAGTATAAATAAATTTAAAACGCTCTTATACTTTTTAAGAGAAAATATTTCTATAGAAGTGCACGCTTCTTTTCGTTTTAACATATTTTGTTATTGATAAAGCTAATATAGTATCATCTAGTAGATAAGAGAATTACCTTCAAATTTAAGTGAATAAAGAAGGCAACTACTGCAGTTATCTTCTTTATTGCTTTGCTCTAATTAATATACTGCCTCTTACCCCTTTTATGACTTGGAAAATTTTTGGTTTCTTTATATTTTTGCACTGAAGTTGGTGCTAGAATGTTAAATTCCCACTTGCCCCTGTTATCCGTGTATAAAAGTCTATTTTTTTTAAATGTTAGTTACCTTCTACTGCACCAGAGTCTTTAATTCTTACCATTAGCTCATAAATCCTCTATATGATTATCGTCACATGTAAAACGAGATTGTAATCTGACTGAAAGCTTGGGAATACATGTACATTATCAATTAAGATTAACATTCTAAATGTAGGCAGAAGGTAATCCATGAAAGCGTCCATAGACTTAATATAAAGTAAAAAAAATGTCATTAATAATTATTATTTAACAAAAAATAAAATTATTCACATTATGATAGGTCAAAACACAGAAACGTGTACAGGAGAATTGTGGGTTATAATCTATATACTCAACAAATCGATGAATCTTGGGAATAATAGCATAGGGTAAATTAGGGTAATATGGAGAAGAAAAAAGTTAAGCCGTATAAAAAAAATTGTTTTGTTATAGAAAATAAAAATACACTTCTTTCACAAAACATATTGGCAACAACTTAACAGTGTCATAATTTCTTTAAGAAATTAAGTTTAAGAAATTAAGTTTACAGTTTACATGTAAAGTTTATCACACCCTTATTATACAACAATCTTTATCGTCCACGTCGTCATCATCATTTTACAAGTGAATCTCCAGCGATGAATCAGATTCGGTGTCAGAGATACACTCTTTTCGCTTCTTAAGTTGCTTGGTTTTGGTATTATCTTTGGTAGGCTAGTTTCTATTATAAATATTAACGGAACACTAGTAAGTAAAGGTTCCTAAAGGTTTTGGTTCCTAAAATTAGGAAAATACATTGATAATAGTGTTCTAGTCAAAAAGTGACCGAAAATATTTTTAATTCAATTAATATTTATTAGTTTTTGACAAATATTTTATTTCGTTCATTAATTTTTTCAAATAAAATACTCCGTTCACGAGGTATATGCATGTTTTTTATATCACTTTAAAGTTTTTTTTTTTCTTATTATGATGATATAAGTTTGCATTAATAGAAATTGTCGCAACGTACGGTTACCAACTGTTAAAAATAAGAGGTATCAAATATAAAATAAAATAGAGCTAGAGCTAAATGACACTGGTTTAACAAGTAATAATACGTATATTATTATATTTCTATTGACGTATGCTTCTAAAACTCTTACAACTGACACTTACACAACGACACAACCATGCAAATTTGGTGATCAGTAAAAAATTTATACAAAACTCGAGCTTTTACAAAAAATGAATTGCCAAACTAGAATTACGCTGATTTTTGTACGTAGATTGATTTCATGAGACGCTTTTACGCAAACGTTCAGTGATTCCTAAAAAATGACTTAAATGTTATATAAAAATTGTACAACAGAATAAAATATTATTGTGTTGTCATCCAAGACTAAATAGGAAGATGCCAGAAAAATTATTAGTCTAGATATATGATATATAAAAGTCTGTCAATCACATAGTGCGCAACAGGAACACTCCAAACATTTATAGATCACCCTATGACTCTCAATAAAGCAGGGATTTCTTATTGTATAATTATGCTGATTATGCCGATTTAGTTTTCCATTTTTGTGACATGTAGTCTCCACACAACCAGTAGCGTTACGCGCTAGCTGTCCTTTATTGTATTGGTAATACCTCGCGTTTTAAAGAGATAACAATCTTAATTAACGACCATTTTTTATAAGAAAAAAATTATCATATTAAGAAAAAAGTTATCTTTAATTTACTATAAAAAAAACATGCATATACGCCATGAGCAGCATAATTTATTTAAAAAAATAAATGAAATAAATAAAATTTATGTCAAACATTAATTATTATTATTTAAATTAAAAATATTTGTAGCTATTTTTTGACTGACAATATATTATCAATGTATTCTCCTAATAGGTAAAGAAATAATAAATAAGACTTACTCACAATCAATTTAATTTAACTATCAGACGACCGGTTTCGCTTTCTACAATATGCAAAGCATCCTCAGGTCTCGATACAAAGTTAAACAAATGTTGAAATAATAAAACCCATATTAGGGTGTTGTCAATAACGATAAACAAAGTAGATGTTGTAAATTACAATAATTATGCCAATAATACCTGTCTGTGGTTTTATTTAAATGAGAAAGTTGAATAAAAGGTATAAAAGTTTTAAAAGTTTAAGTAGATCTACTTCAAAATTAAAATCGGGCCCCCTTGGATCTAGTTCTTTGTTCACAGAATTTCTTTAACATTTTAACATACTACCAGAAACAATTTTTTCTAAAACTACATTAAATATCAGTATTGAACTGGTATGGTACCTCAACTTATTTAACCCACAATTATTATTACATTCCATCTGGTTTCGAAATATACTCATCTTACAAAAAATTTGATTTCAAACTCAACACGTGTTTTGAGTATCATCAAAAATAACACGTTAATCGTTCAGACTAGCTGTATTAATTAATTCTTCAGACTTCTTGTGTTGGGATATCAGTAAATAAATTTGTGATATCCAGGGATATCAATATGTCACCCGTGGAAAACTCTAATGAAGTTATTTTATTGGCTAAACTTAGATTATTATTAACTATTCATTCAAATTTATTATTGTATAATTTTTTTAAGAATTGGTTTAAATATGTTGCTAAAGCGAAGGTTGGTGAGTCTGAAAAGGATACAACCGGTCTTATAGGAATGTCTTCAAAAATATTTGTTTTATGTATTTTCAAAAGACCATATAGTCTAGGGATATTTTATATTTTATCAGCTGTTTATTATTAAGCAGCTATTAATTGAAACAATTTTAAAGGGTTACTTAAAACAATTGTACAAACTCACCATTGTCCATGTAGGTGTGAGGAATATATGTTTATATGACACCGAAAATTGAAATAAGAATAAATTTACCTTATACCGGTTTAAATAGTTGATCATTCTACCTGTTCGTATAACAATTTCCGGTTCCAACTGTCAGATATTAGAACTACCAACTAATTATTGAAAGCTTTATAATTCAGTCAATTTCTTGAACCCATAAATTAATTACCATCAACAATTATCCATTTGTTACTTTGGTGACATTATAGTATATTAGATATTAATATGTCAGAATTTGAAATAAATATCTCAAATAATTAAAAAATACCCTGACAGATAACTCACACCTACAATAATTTCAAATAAAAATAAAACTTTGTAAACTAATTATACATTTGATTATAAAATGTACATGTTCAGTTGCCAAAGAATTACTTTAATTTGTTCAGTAATTTGGACATTAGACTGAGTTTTATTGTAGGATGTATTTCAATTATCCATATTGTTACATTAAATTTGATTAATTAAAGATTGTTAAAGTATGCCAATATTAAACACATCAATTTACTTTTGATATCTAAATTGAAACAATTTATAGACATTCATTAATAACAGCATATTTCATAAAACTAGATAACTTAACTTACAGTATTGAGAAACAGAAGAAAAACTATCACATGCTAACCTACATCTGTCAAATTTACCACTAAAATCTAATAGATAAAACATAAAAAACTCATTGTGCCCAAGACTGCGATGTAGTGCATTAAAGCCCTTCCCCCCTTTTTAAATTCAATGTTTGTTTCGTCCCTTCTAAGTGTTTTCTGTTTTAGTGTGTTTAAATTGTCCTTAATTGTTTGTATTTTAATATTTTATTTACTTGACTTTCCAATAATTGATTAATTGCCAATAGAACTTTATCAAAGTAATTTGATAACTACAAATTTGACAATAATTGCACACCCACACAATTTTTACATCTAAACTTATTTATTGTCATAAAACTGTCACCTTCTTAAAACAATTACTCAATAAATAATACACATTTCAAAAATATATCTCTCGAATAAGTATAAATAGCTTTTAATAACACAATAGTATGTTACATCACTTCCATTTAACAAACAATCATACACATATCTCTTCTTCATTGGATCAAATCTATCTCCTCAAGAACTTCCCGTTTACTGTCAAACAACTGCAATAATAGAATTGAGTTCTACATTTAACAATATATAGTAGTTTCAACCATGTTCTACCATCCATCAATTAATAGAGTACCGGCATGTAAGTAATGTTTGTTTTATTTTATTTATTTATTTGCTTATTTTTTAATTTATTGCAATCGATTAGACTATTTTATAAAAATTTGTGGGCCTTACCTTGTCTGTTTAAACTTTTAAAACTTTTATACCTTTTATTCAACTTACTCATTTAAATAAAACCACAGACATGTAATATTGGCATAATTATTATAATTTACAACATCTACTTTGTTTATCGTTATTAGACAACACCCTAATATGGGTTTTATTGTTTCAGCATTTGTTTAACTTTGTATCGAGACCTGAGGATGCTTTGCATATTGTAGAAAGCGAAACCGGTCGTCTGATAGTTAAATTAAATTCATTGTGAGTAAGTCTTATTTATTATTTCTTTACCTATTTGAAATGGACTCACACAAGCAACACATTCATGAGTATTCTCCTAATTTTACATTTATGTACAAATGTAAGTTTGATTACCTTCGTTTTGAACGTAATGATATTGCAGTGTGATCTTAGGATATTAGATAGACTTACCGGTAAATGTATACCTTGCTTTACTCTGCTATACCCGCTCCTATAGTCTGTGCTGTAAGACAGCTCTACTTATTTCTGGAAATCAGATCGCTATTATTTACAACCTACATTTGAAGTAAATAAAACCTATTTGTAAATTTACAACCTACATTTGAAGTAAATAAAATCTATTTTTAAAGTATTTACCCATTATAACAATGAAACTCTATTACGCAGACGATGATTGATAGCCCAGGATGAAGATAGTGTGCAAAGACTGGTCCACAGATTTAACATAAATGCAAAAGAATTTAGTATGACAATCTTATCTCAGAAAACTTAAATAATAGTAATTAGCAAAGAGCCAACCAGATGTAAAATATAAATTGATGGCATCAGTATTAAACAAATAATGAAAATAACATACCTGGAAATTACACTGTCCAGCTATGTAGACCTGGACAAAAAAGTAAGAAGTGAAGTACAAAAAGCAAATAGACTAGCAAGATGCCTTCTCCTTCTTGCGGTGCCTATCCGAAAACCATTTCTGTAAGTTCTGGAGGCAAGATAGTCTTCTTCTTCCTGGTCTCCTCTTTCCGTAGACCTTTTACTGTATTATAATTTGCAGCAAGTTATATCTATAATCGTTTCGCATTATATGTCCAAGATATTTTAGCTTACGCTGTTTCACTGTACATATAATTTTACATGTTTTATCCATCCATCCGTAGAACCTCAATATTTGTTATTCGGTTCACCCAGGAGATCCTCAGTATCCGTCTATAACACCACATCTCAGATGCCTCGAGTATTTCCATGGATTTCCATGGATATTTCCATAATAATAATATAGGTCTCAAAAACAAGACCCAATACAGCCACAACACAGAAGCTACTGGAAAGGGCAGAGATGAAAGTACTGAGAAGAATTACAGAAAATATGCCAAGAGAGGGAAATAGAAGTGAAAAAATTAAAACAAAATGTAGCGTACTGTGTATAAACGAATAGACAAAAATAGAAAACAAAAGAATGAAATACTTATACAGACAAAATGAGATAAGTCACCAATCGGCAGAAGAAGTATCGACGTCCGCGCAAAAGATGAACAGACAACTTTCCATAGAGGTTTTCATCTGCCAATGAATCAGCAAAGTTGTTTATAAAACAGAAAAATAAGAAGAAGAAGAAGGAGAAGAAGATATAAAAGTATAATAATTAATCTTTAACTTTTGTTAAAGCCAATTGTTTCAGCTTAGACTAGCAATAGGTTACTCAAGCGTAGGAATGTCTTATCATAATTGCAAAAGTGAAAAATGGTTTAAGGATATACAAGTAAAACATTGTATTCTTTATTTTATATAAAAAAAATAAACTAAAATGTTAATATCACCAAAGCAAAACCCAACTAAAACCATTGATACTTATGGCTTCATGTAGAAAATAGTAGAAAATAATAACTTGCTAATAGCTTTAGATGCTGGTTGAATGGGTTGTATCTGAATAATTGGATTGTAAGTGATGGAGATGCCTGAGACCAGGGTTGTAGTTTTAGGCAGCTATTGATTTTTGGATACTAGCTACTATGCAGCTGCAGTTTATCCCATGCATGGTGCACCACGAAGCTTAAAAAGTTCCACTCATATAGTTAGACTAAGTCCCATCACAAGGTGGATAAGAAAAAAATTTATAATGCCGACAGACTAAATTAAGAAATCTGGTGTTAGCAACATCATAATTTTTAAAAATTTTCTTGCCATAAAAGGTTAATACATAAGTATATAAAAAATAATATAGTAATTGGTAAGGAATAAATAAGTATAAATATTTTTAAACGAGTTAGTTAAATTACTTTAAAGATTCTAGTTAATTACATCTAAATAAGCTTAGAAATAAAATATAAATTAAGGAATAGGTTATATACAAAACCAAAGTTAAAAAATAATATTATAAGACAGATATATAAAAAATTTTCAACTATAAATACGAAAAGATCAAAGTGTTCTTACCCCAAAAAAAAAAATTAACGATATAAATAAATTTACGAGCATATATTACAATTCAAATAAATATCGGATGCAGAAAAGTGTGGCTACCTCCATTACTCAGACGTAAAGACTGATAAGCAGAACGGAGTTGCCAACTGGCAAATAAAGTTTGTAATGACTTGTCCTACACATTTTACATTTGTGTATGACATAAAATAGAATAAAGTCTAGAATTAAATAAAGGCATATTAAAATTGTAATATTTATATAAAATGTTTAGTAAACAGAAGGTTAAGCGCCAACCATTTTTAGAATTAAGAATAAAATAAAACAAAAAGTTAACAAATGAGTAAAATCAACAAAAATTGAAAAAAAAATTATTTAAAGAAAAATAATAACTATGTGACGTTTATAACGTTACAACCAAATCCACAATCACAAAAACAAACATTAAGTTGTATGTAAATTCAAAACTTTAACATATTTGTCATTCGAACGTAAAGTTTTCCGTCCTACAGAATAAACTTTTTGTAATCCAATTAAAAGTTCAAGAATAGCTTTCGAGTATTAATTGGTCGTCAATAAATGGCTGTAGAAGATGCGGACATTAGCACACACTTAGCATATTAAGTTAGGATCTGATCGTAGCTTTCTATAAATGTGGTCGGGGGAAAACTTTCGCTTAATGGCATTGAAGGGCGAAAAATGTTAAACGAGAAATAAAAGCTGTTTCCATGTTTTACGCTTTATGCTACCGGTCTTATGTCAAATGATTTATGAGCATAAAGGATAAAAAGTAGGAAAATGTACTCTGATAAAAATTTAGTTTCATATTCTTTTATTTTTTTTTTAATTGGTTACGTCCCGTCTGCCCGTGCACGTCAAAACTTTTCCACAACATAGATTTTAAATTAACAAAGTTTTATAGGCTACTGAACTAATGTAACCTATTAATAGTTTCTAATGTGATTTATTATCGAACTGAAACAATGCAGGTATTTGCAATTTATAAAAGATCGATTGAACTGGTAAATGCAGCATCAAAATAATAAATCTGCCCAGGGTACGCCCGATTGCATTGGTGTTTATTATAGTGTAATATTCTTAAAAGCTTCTTATTTGCAATCCTAACATGTAATCAATAACACTTAGTTCATAACGTTATAAAGTCGTCACATAATCACTTACCATCCGTCTGACAGACTACTTAACATTATTATATTATTTAAAGGCTAAAATTAGTTTTCTAACAAAGCTAACAAGATTGAGATGCTCTAGTCTATTTCGTTAATACGACATACTTAAATCAAAAATAAAATCCACTTTTACAATGAAAAAATGGCAAACAAATTTTAATGAAAAACTTTATAATTAATGTATTTGCAGATCGACGGCAAAGTGTTTTGGTTACTGGTTTATAACAAAAAATATACCACAACCTATTTTTGTTTGGGACGTAATGTTTTGTAAACAACTTCTTTTTCTTCGTGCGACTAGGATTACTCCTGTTTCTTCTTCTTCTCGTGCCACTCCTAGCGGAGATTGGAAATCATCATGGCCACTGCGACTTTGTTAGCAGCGCGCCTAAAAAGTTCAATCGAACTACACCCGAACCATTCACGTACATTACGAAGCCACGATATTTTTCTTCTTCCCACACTTCTTTTGCCCTTAATTTTGCCCTGCATGATGTTTCTTAAAAGCTCGTACTTTTCACCTCTTCACCTCTCACAATGTGCCCCAAGTATTCAATCTTTCTAGTTTTTATCTCATTTAGAATTTCGCATCTTTTGTCCAAAGTTTGGAGTACTTGCGTGTTAGTGACGCGGTCCATCCATGATATTCTGAGAATGCGCGTATAGCACCACATCTCGAAAGCTTCGATGTTTTTTATGATCAACTGTTTTAGTGTCCAAGCCTCTACTCCATATAAGAGGGTAGAAAAGACATAACACCGCAGCATTCGTATTCGTAACTTTATATTGATATCACGATTGCAAAAGAGTTTGCGCATTCTATTAAAGACTGATCTAGCGATTTCTATTCTACATCTATTCTACATCTACATCTCTTCTGTTTGATCAGTATCGTCTGTGATCCAAGCACCTAGATATTTATAACAGGGCACACGCTCAATCGTCGTATTGTCTATTACAAGATTAGCTCTGATGTTCTTTGATTTCGTGATTACCATAAATTTAGTTTTTTTTTTCAAATTAATTTTCAAGTTACAGTATATATTGAGACTTTCAACGAGATGTTGTAGTTCTACTAGCGTTCCCGTTAGGAGAACTGTATCGTCAGCATACCTTATATTGTTGATCGTCTCACCATTTATTATCAGACCAAGATCTTCTTCCTCGAGTGCTTGTTCACAGATAGCTTCACTATACAGATTAAATAAAAGTGGTGATAAGATACATCCCTGCCGGACTCCTCGACGGATTTGAATTTCTTCTGTTAGTCTGCCCTCAACCTTGACATTTGCTGTTTGATTCCAATATAGATTGCATATAATTCGAATATCTCTTCGAATGCCATCAAACAAAGAGGAAAGTACTGAGGAAAAGTGGACGAGATTTAAAGACATCTTAAAGACTATTCAATAAACAAAATTGAGTGCGCTAAAAGCAAGAAAAAAACAAGGGTGGATGACAGAAGAAATACTGGCACTTATGGATCAAAGAAGAGAACTCAGAAATAAAAATAAAAACGAATACAAGAGGATACACGCAATAATCAGGCAGAAGATAAGACACGCGAAAACACAATTTCATAATAAAGAATGTAATGAAATTGAACAATATGAAAAGAAACACGATACATTTAATTTGCACAAGAAATTAAAAGATGTCGCTGGAAACAAACGGAAACAAGTATTCCAAAGTTAACAAACAGTTAAAAGAATGGGAAAACCACATTTCTGAATTATTTGAAGATAAGAGAGTAGAACACTATACACAGATTGCTATATCATTTCCATCTATAACAGAAAGTGAAGTTAATCGTTCAATACAAATGGCAAAAAATGGAAAAGCACTTGGCTCCGATGAAGAAAGTGCAGAAAAATTTTTGAGAAGTTTTTAGGAGAAAATTGAATTAAAGCTTTATTTAATCTCTTTAACAGAATTTATGACACTGGGAGATTACCAACTGATTGGTTAAAGTCGACATTTGTCACAATACCCAAGAAACATCGTCCAAAGACATGCGGTGATTATCGGACAATAAGTCTGATAAGTCACGTTTTGAAGATCTTCCTGCGAGTAATGCACAGTAAAATTTACACGCTGTTGGAGGACATAATTAGCAACACTCAATTTAGGTTAAGGAGTGGCTTGGGTACAAGAGAAGCCTTGTTTAGTATAATACAGGTGCTAGTACAGAGATGCAAAGATATAAATCAAAATGTGTACATTTGTGCAATCGATTTTGAAAAGGCTTTTTACAAAGTCCGGCATAACAAAATGATAGAAATATTAGAAACAGTAAAACCTCAATACTTCAGAAGTATTGGATTTTAGGAAGCGTAGAAATTACAAATTTCAGAAGCACTGGAAGAGAGGTGATGAAAAATACTAAAAATATGACTAAGCTCAGAGGGACAAATTTAAAGGGCCAAAGAGACACTAAATCTCAAGTGAGTATTCGGGATAGCTTCAATACACTGAATCGTGGTTTTAAAGATATAAAACAGATAGCAAGTATAATAAACTGATGGGACCAGAAACCAAATGAGACTTGTTAATATCAAACGTGATACACCTAAAGAAGGTCACTGGAAATAATTTTGTATAAAAAATACGATAAGTAAAGAAAAAGAAGAGCGCTAACTCAAAAATAGTTGAGATTTTGAAGTAACGAATGACTGGAAATAAATAATACTGGAGATAACCACCTGAAATACAAAATACTAAATACTAATCTTGTCTTGCTATTGAACTATTTTTATTGATTCTAATTTATTGTTCTTAATTTAATTTACTAAAGGTTCTATTTATAACACTTACAAGTTTATTAAAGTCTTTATTTGTACTAATTTATTTTACAATACTTTATTACGAAAGTACATTTAAATACGCGACCGCGAATTTATCTTCTTACTAAGTGGATTCCCCACAATAAAAATCCTGTATTTATACGAAATGTCGTCAGCACAGGATCTCTCTGTCTTGTCGAATCTACAACATATTTAGTAAATAAACAACATGTTTACAGGTTTTTTTAATATGACTAATTTTTACGTTACATTGCCCCCCTCTTAAAAGATGGTTCCTCCTGGCAATTTGTCGGGACTGAAACTGGAACGACATGCTGGTATCGGCAACTGGAAACCCTTTTACAACTTCCAGTTATATAAAAATGACAAGGGACGGTTTTCTCTCCACACCAATAACTATGCGAATTGCAACAGACCCACACCTAGACTTCGGTGTCTTTAAAGATCTCTTCCACCATATTTCGGATAACCCTCCAATCTAATTGGCGGCACTCCCACTTTGGCATGGCTAACTTTTGCATGTCGGACTCTAGTACGTGCTCTCTTAATTGAAGTAAGGCTTCCTATCCATCTCGGTAGGTAGGTTGGTCACGGGCAGTGTCTTTTGTTACCAGGTAGAAAAGGTAACGTGATGCATCTGGGAGTTTCAAGGTTTTACCTGGATCTGGCATTGGGCATTGAAGTTCTGGAACTCGACCAAACTTCCATTGAAAGACGGATGTCAAACCTGGTGCCTCTTTGATACTGGCCGGGATGGTAAGGGCCAGTGAGTAGCAATCGGGAAGCGCGAGTAGATCTTGCCTTTCTTTAGTGGTAATACCATGTCTTGTTTTACCGGTACCTCCAGAGGCACCCATAAATTCCTTACACGTAAGGTCAGACACATCTTTAACTTGGTTTACCTCTACTTCTTGCCGGTTATGGTGTACTATCATCGGCTTTCCCCTGAGAATCTTACTTATTCGGTAAATTACATGGTTGATCTTCTCCATAATGAAGTATAGACCTTCATACAACTGCTGCAACTTGGGAGATCAACCTTTTCGCTTTTTAGGATTATAGAGCCAGACTTTGTCGTTCTTCTTAAAACACCCCTTTTCGGCTTGTGTATCGTACCGTTTCTTCATTCACTAGCGATCTGGAGATGGGAACGGACCAACTCGGGAACATCGTCCATTCTACTTCGTAATTAGATTACATAATCTTCACCTGCTACATCTTCTCCAGGTCGACACCCAAACTCTAGATCACAAGGTAATCGCATCTCGCGTCCGAATAGGACTCTGGCTGGTGTCTGGCCTGTCAAATCGTTAACAGAAGATCTGTAGGCCATTGTGAAGAACGGAAGATATTGGTCCCAGTCTCACTGATGATGGAACACCATCTTTGTCAAATACTTGCCAACTGTCCTATTCATCCGTTCTACCATACCATCCAATTGCGGATGATAAACCGTAGTTCTTATTTTCTTCATACCTAGTCTATCACATATTCCTTGAAATAGATCGCTTTCGAAGTTCCTGCCTTGGTCACTATGGATCTCCAAAGGCACTTTAAATCGGCTGATATATTCTTGAATCAACTTATCTGCAACAGTGGCGGCCTTCTGGCCTGGAAGTGCGTAAATCTTGACCCACTAAGTGAAGTAGTCCATTACTACTAACATGTACTTGCCTCCATTATCACTTTCTAGAAATTGACCAGCAATGTTCAAAGCTATTCTTCCAAACGGGCTTCCAACATTATATTGTCTTATAGGAGTTCTCCTTTTTCGATAAGGCCCGTTAGTCGTAGCACAAATAGTATATTTCTTATACCAGTGTTTTACATCATCGGAACTGTTTATCCAATAAAACCGTTTCCGAATTCACTGAAGGGTCTTCTTTACACCAAAATGCCCTCTTGATGGACTGTCATATAACTGACTAAGTACTTCGACTATTCTGCTCTTTGGGATCACCAACTGTCTTCTCTTCTCTGAACCATCATTTTCTAGGACTCGTTTGAGCAAGCCATCTTCCATGATAAATTAGTCCCACTGGGCCTAATACGTCTTAACTACTGAGCCTAGGTTTGATATTTCTTGCCAAGGTGGTCGACGGTTTTCCTCTTTCCATTTTAGAATTTTGTATTTTGTACAACTGGATCTCTCTCTTGTTCTTCCCTTATCTTAATAGGCGTCCAGCCGTCGTTGACCATCGTCGTTCTTAGCATTGTTGCTTCCTTGGATTCCGTTTTGTTGCAGTGGGAACACTCTGCTGGGCATTCTGGAAAGATGATCAGCGTTTCGGTGGCTAACTCCGGCTTGATGCTCAATCTTAAAATCGTATTCTTGAAGTCGTTCGATCCACCTGGCTATCTGACCCTCTGGATTCTTAAACTGCATCAACCACTTAAGGGCGGCATGGTCGGTTCGGATTAAAATTCCTTCCATAGAGGTATTGATAGAAGTGCTCTACTGATTTCACTACTGTCAGCAGTTCTCTTCTCGTGACGCAATAATTCTGCTCAGGTTTTAAGAGAACTTTACTAAAACATCCAAGGACTCTTTCCTGTCCTCCTTGAATCTGACACAGCACTCCTTTAATTCCCATATTACTTGCATCTGTATCTAAGATATACTCATCTTCTGGCAGTGGATATCCTAAAATTGGTGCTGTGACTAAATGCCTTTTTAAGGTCTCAAAGGCATTTTGGCAGTCTGTGTCCCAGCGGTATTCTCTTGCTTTCTCTGTGAGTCGCGTTAATGGCTTAGCGATATCCGCAAACTTCTTAATAAACCTCCGGTAGTAAGTACATCCCAGAAAACTTCTCACTTGGTGTTTGTCAGTTGGTTTTGGCCATTCCTTAATGTAATCGATTTTTCCCTTATCCACGGCCACTCCTCTTTACTGACTATATGACCCAGATAATTGACTACCGTGAAATAGCTAGCACTTCTTGGGGTTCAACATCAATTGAGCAGCTTTAAGTCGATTAAAAACGTTTTCTAATTTCTTCAGATGGTCTTCAAATGTCTCCCCCAAGACGATTATGTCGTCTAGATAAACTAGGCATGTTTTCCAAGATCACCTTTTCAACACATTTTCCATAAGCTTCTCAAATGTCACCGGTGCACTACAGAGTTCAAATGGCATAACGTTGAATTGTCATAATCCAGATCCTCTGGTGAAGGCTGTCTTTTCTTTATTTACCGGGTCCATTTCTACCTGCCAGTATCCAGACTTCAAATCCAGAGTAGAAAATAATTTATTTCTAGCCAATGTGTCCAATGTCTCATCGATCCGAGGCAGAGGTTAACTATCCTTCTTTATAATGTTATTCAGCAAACGGTAATCCACACAGAACCTCGTTGTTCCGTCTTTCTTCTTAACCAGGACCACCGGAGAGACCCATGGGCTCGTAGAAAGTTCGATTACCCCGTCTTACTTTATTTCCTGAACAATCGTTTCAGCTTCCTCTCTTTTCGCCTGTGAAAATATCACGATACTGCCGAATACATTCCCTTGATTTCCTTTTCTCATTCTGATTCAGAGACTGTCCAGCAGCTGCAACCAGTTGGTCGAATTTGTTGTTGGAATTATCAGATGTTGTTGTCTAACGGATTATGGATGTCACAGGTACACAAGTTCCTACTTTTGTCTCTTTCTTAATGATCAATGGGTAGTCATTGACATTGATAAGTCTCACAGGAATTTCTTTTGCCGAAGTTACCAATTCCTTTCTCATTATGATTCTACGGCCGACTTCGTCGTCATGGTTCCAAGGCTCCATCATAACAGGTGACCCTTCGTCCATAATTCCCTGTACGCACGCTACTATTATCGTTTCACTTCTTGCAGGCACGACTGTATCTTCTCTAACGGCTGCTTGCATAGTGTTGTCATCATGTGGATGGAGAAATACCTCCTCGTTACCAACTTTGATCACCTTATCCTTAAAATCCAATTGGAATCCATGCGTATTCATTACGTCCATTCCTAATATATCATCCTCTTCGATGTCAGCAACTATACCAGTATGGACGAACTTTTCTGCTCCAGTTGCTAATTGTATTTATATCTCTCCGTGAATGTTGACATTTTCACCCGTAGCGGTCCGAAGTCGCAACCTCGTTGGTAACAGTTTCTTATGGCTGTTTATAACTGTCGGGCGTATAATGGTTCTGGTCGCTCCGGTGTCTACCAACAACGTATGCTTTTTACCATTTATTTCTTCACGACATTTCAAAGAAGCTATTAGTATGAGAGGGTCTTTGGAAAAGTTCTGGGTCGAAGCTGTCCCCTTAAGGCCGACCCGTTTTAATTTTCCCGATAATGAGTTTCTTGATTTGCGTCGTACTTAGGGTGCTTACAGGAACTTCGTACGTGTCCTATTTCGCCACAATTCCAGCATCTTATGATCTTGGTTTTCTTGTATGTCATGCTTTTCAATATATTAACGAGCTGGTCAAGTTTATCTTCATCTCCTTCCTTTGTTACAGTCCTATCTTTACTGTATCCGCCAGAGGCCTGCGTAGCTGACTCGTATTTTAATGCGGCGGATAAGACATCAACCAGTGTCTTGTGACGAGCTAATCGTAGTGTTCTTTGCATTTCATGATCACGAAGACCATCAATAAACGTTGGAACGGCCAACTTTTCCATCATGTCTTCGGGAGCTGTTGGATAAGCATATCGTACTAATCTGACGATATCTACTTCATATTCTTGAAGAACCTCATCTTTCTTTTGTCTTCGATTTTTAAGCTGTGACTGATATACATGCTCCAAGTGTTCGTTGCCATATCGCATATTTTACCTCTTCTTGAGTTGTTCGAAATCATCTGTCTCCTCTACGGCTATGGTCTGGAGCACATCTAAGGCATATCCTCGAAGAGCGATAGTCAGGTTTACGGCCTTTTCTTTTTCAGACTATCCGTTCGCTCTTGCAGCTGATTCGAACTGTTTTATGTAGTGGTTCCATGACAATTTTCCGTCGAAAGTTGGGACTTTGACATGAACAGAATTTCCACTTCTTTCAAATTTCGGCCGTGTTTCCAACTTACATTTCGTCTCGTCTTCTTTTGTCTCTGCTGTAATTGGATTGTTTGATGAATGCTGAATGAGAATGAGAAGGCCGTTCAATACCTGTGGAACCTTTTTATATCCCCCCCAAAAAAAAGTTAAAGAAAAAAGAAATCAAAAACCTAATGATAAGACATGTAATAAATCGGAATTTATGTTTGACTATAGAAAAAAATGGCCTTATGTTTTTACCCAGTGAATCAAAGAAATTTTAAATTTAAATTATGTTGGAACCCAAAATTTAATCCCTAAAAAAAACTTAACTGCAATGATAAATTTGATTGTATGATAAAGAGAAGATAAGTGTTAAATGGTTTACTTACGTGGAGCAGCAGCACGCCGAAAAAGATCTTCCTTTTACAAAGCTGATCGCTGCTCGTAAAACTCAATTTATTTTTAATTCCAAAGCGATCCTCGCGGCTGTGCAGAAGAATGTCGTTTTTAAATCGATTGCGGCGTGTCACAAGACATTTCTTGAGGGGTTTTATTAATAGAATTTTTAAATTGGATTAGTATCATTAGTAGCGTAAACGCTACAACAGCTGTATTGGACCATAAAGATCTACGAATAATGACAAATCTATACTGGCATCAAGTGGCAAGAACAAAGGTTGAACAAGAATTGTCGGATAAAATAAATATAAAAAGAGGAGTGAGACATGGCTGCATATTGTCTCCTTTACTTTTTAACTTGTATCCGAAGGAAATATTTAAGGAAGCCTTAATGGAGACAACCGAAGGTATTATTGTGAATGGAGTAACCGTCAACAATATTAGATATGCCAACGATACCTTAGTGCTTGCTTATTGCGGAGAAAAGCTTCAAAATCTAATGAAAACAATAAAACAGACTTGTTTGTGAAATCATTGTGGATTAAATCTCAACGTTAACAAAACTAAATATATGACAGTTAGCAAACAAAATTATGTTCAGGATGACGGTATAAAAGTCGGAGCTACCTCACTGGACAGAGTAGAGAAACCCGTGTATCTCGGCAGTAATATCAATGGGAGCTGGAATCCAACTGCAGAAATTAAAAGCCGAATATACCAAGCCAGAGCTGCCTTTGTAAAAATGAGAAACGTACTTTGCAGTCACGATCTTGGCATTGACCTTAGAGTTCAAATAAGCTGGGTCGACAGAGTTAGAAATGAGGAGGTCCTTAGGCGATTGAACACAACTGGTCAATATAATAAAGAAACGCAAGCTGGAATACTTCGGTCACATTATGAGACACCCTGAAAAATATGATCTGTTATCTCTGATCATTCTGGGAAACATCCAAGGTAATCGTGGTCCTGGTAGAAGAAGAACATCATGGCTGAAAAATATAAGGCAATGATATGGAAAATCAACTACATCGTTATTTAGAGCTGCTGTCAATAAAGTCACGATAGCGAATATGGTAGCCAACCTGATATTCAACGATCGATAACGGCTATGGAACTAGAAGAAGAAGAAGATAATGGTATGACTAAGTAACTGAAAATTAAAGTGTTCATTTTGTTCTAATCTTCAGTAATCAATATTACTGAAAGTACGTATAGATACTGCCTACTACTAGTCTTGGAATTGTTGTAGCCGGTAACCAATTAATCGCGTAATAAAAGGGTGTTTCAAAAGTTTATTGCGTGGGGTATGAATAAATAATAATAAATGAATAGAGCGTTAGTTGATCTTGTTTAATTTGTTACCTATTTTGATTTTAAATGCCGAAAATATCTTGTGTCGCTACTTAGATTAAATCTTAAAAAAACCTATCTATAAATATATACAAAGTTTATTGTTTAGTTTGTGGCAAAATTGTAGGCACTAAATAATGAATAGTTTTCTATATTTGATATGTTATTTAAAAGATTTTAATAATTGCACAAATTAATGTTAATAAAACGGGAATAATATAATTAAATATTAATATGATACCAATACATATGTATTTATATTTTATTGTAAAATAAATATTTTAACTATTGCTGAAATATCAGTGAGTGCCATGCAATAATTATTGTACGGTTACTTAAATGGACTTTTTCCTATTGATGCGTTTATACGATTAAAAAAAATCGGTTTTAACTGTAGTTATTTTGTATTAAAAAATCTATTACAGAGTTGTATGTAAAAAGATATTTCAGATAGATCAACATGTCAGAAATGCGTTACATATAGCCAAAAAAAAGACGAATTAGACACTTTTAATTGAACTTTGAAAATAAGGCTATTATCGAGCGCAAGTTAATTAAATCTAGCCCAAGTACTTTCGCTTAAAATAGCATCGTAAGGGTCATCTGAAATAAGCCAAGAAAACGTTTTTTAGATGAAGTAAATTAATTAACTTCGATAAAAAACTCGAAGTTAATGGATGAAAAAAAAAAGTTTTTGAGATTCACGTTTTAGACTTACTTCGTCAAATGTAAACTATCCGGCAAGCGTAGAATGTGGAAACATTAATAATGACATAAAATTGTACCAAACACTACACTAAAACGAGGACAAACAGTTTAAAATTAATTAAAGATTCTACGCTACATTCTTTGTCAGTATCTGAAGGGTTAATGATCTAAGCGGAAATGATACGGTGACATGTGACATATGACAACTTTGATAGGCAGTCAAAGTTATGGATCTGTGATCAGCAAATATTAAAATTCTGTATAAGTTATCATTGGCCTAAGGTCCAACTAGAACTACTACTGAAAAAATCAGCTGATGAAGTATGACATATAGAATATTTTGATTTAAACTAGTTTGCATAATCCAGATCTCACACTCACACCCGTCTGTAATAATAAGGTTGTAGGTTTGAGGCTAAATGAAGTGTACATAAAGTGTGAATGAAAGAAATAGACTAAACGATCTATTGGACAGTGAGTAGTTAAGTACAATAAAATGGTCTACCAGGCACTGTCAATACTGCAAAACGGGAAGAAAATTGACTATGAAATTGAAATATTAAAATTAAATCAGAATTGAAAGCAGTGTGTAAATGGGTATAGTTCAAGTAGTTCAGTTAAACCTCAAGCCAATGGGGGAACTATAAAACTAATATGTAATAGCATTACTAAAGACCAACTGACGAACAGGTGTTGAAATATAGAACTGTGGAATTAGTATATGTAGATTATGCAGAGGTATGAAGAGTGAAATCAACTCCAACTGTGGATCAATTGAATCTGAGAAGTAATGCAATTTGGCGAAGTATGCATAAATATCCGTCGGAAATACCCCTTATTGGTATTAGCATAATATGACAATATGAACAAAAGAAAACGCGGTTGCCGGCAATAAACAAAATCATAAACCATAAATCAATATGGTTTTTCCTAAGGCTTAACAAATATCAAACAGAATTTGTATTAGCAAAAGCCAAATGCAATTATCGTTCTATCCGAAGTTACATTTAGTTCAGTTTGGTGAATTCTTTTATTCAGTTAAGTTGTGTTTAAGTGTTTATCAAAAGTGTTTGAAAATGCGAAAAGAAAGTGTAAGTAAATCAATTTTTCTGAAAAAGTGGATTAATAGTAAAACAGAGTTCAAAATCGGTGATGACAACCATATGTTTTGTACGTTTTGTAACAAGCCGGTAAGTACTATGTTTAATTTAATTATTGTTAATTATTGTTTAAGTTTTAATATATATATTTTTTTATAAGTTAAATACAATTTTACATGAAAATAAAAGTTTTAGAATAGGATTGTCATTCATTATTAAAAACCTATTTATTTTAATGCACTGATTGTAAAATTATTTTTAGTAAAGATTCAAGTCAGTCAGTTTTTAACACTGACTGATAAAAATATGGCATTGTCTTAAAACCTTTAATATTTTTGAAGAAAAATTCTACGATCAAAACTCAAAAAATTGTTTATATAGGACAGGGGTCACCAATTATATTCCCTGAGGGTTCGTTTCGAAAACCTACTACACTTTCGCGGTCCTTACACTGAGCACTAAACCAGAAACTCTCCAGTAGTTGTAACCCCTCCTTAGGAGATCATCCTGATTACCTATTTGAAACCAGGCAACTAGGCCACCACGTTTAGGGAGGAGTATGAAATAAACTCAAGGAAAAAGATGATTATAAAGCTATCGTATTATTTGTACCCGTGTTTGTTTAGTCAATTTTTCTGGCGTAATTTGAAATATTTGTATCTGAGAACTTAACTTAATCATTTAATGCCACTGTTTCTAGTTGTTTTCTTTTTGCAACTGTAGTGTTCAACAATTTTATGGACCATATCTAAATATATTCAAACATTTAAATATTAGTAACAACTTGCCTTAAATAGTGTTAGTTTACTTTAAAACTGCAGTTCTGTACATTTTACTGCGAAAAATAAAACTAATATCTCATTGTTTCTCATCATGTATCTCAAACATAGTACCCAGTTTCATTGCCAAGGATTTTAGTTCTGGATATTTTTTGTCACACACATAGTTAATCCAAAATTGGTCCAGGCAAGCGTTTCTGGAACTTGAGTATAAATCTCCTTTAAAACGAAATCTTCCTGATACTCGATCATTTCCACCTGAAGGGCAGCTTTGTTACCCTTAAAAATGTCTGCTAGTCCATGCACCAATGAGCTTGAGTGAAAAACTGCTTCACAATATTTTCAATTTTGTAGAAATTAACAAATCCCTTTTAAATTCCAAATTAGGGTCAATAATAAAATGTGAGAACTGGGTAACATCAAATTCTTTATTACTATCACAAACGGATTTAAGGAGTGGAAAATGCAAAAGTTCTGCTTTATTATCCTCAGAAAAAAGTTCAGTATTTTAAGAAAAACTTCTAATATCCGACAGAAGTTTACGAACAAGTTTTCCCTTGCACTGTAGTTTTAAATTCAAGAAGTTCAGATGTTTGAAGATATCCGCCAAAAATGCGATAGTTGCAATGATTTCTGTCTCCAAGAGAAAACCCAAATGGTCATTTGCAGCTTCATTATCAATAGTGGACAGAAATTAATTAATGTTGTCTAGTGTTGCAAAGAATACTTTAAGCACTAAACCTTTGCTTACGTTGTTATGAAGAAGAAAATCGTCAAACTGGGCATTAGAATCGTTTAATGATGATTTGAATTGACGTTGACGCAAAGATGATTTTACACGTATAAAGTTCACTATCTTCATGACGATTTGCATTTTACTGTGAAGATTTGAATTTAAGCTGCAACACAAAACACTTTGATGAATAATACAGTGATACGATATTAGATTTCCATTGCACATAGGAACGCTTCTTAGACGCTGAACCAAGCCTTTTCTACACCCAACCATCGCTGCAGCATTGTCTGTAGTGATCGAAATAACTTTTTTTAAATTCAAACTATTCTTGCCAAAATAGTGAAAACACTATAATTTTATTGCTATATTTTGAATTTAATGGCGTTCCGCAAAAAACAAGCTCACTGTCCAGATGTGGACCGCGGTCCGTCATTTGGTGACTACTGATATAGAAGATACTTTGGGAAACAAGTTTTATACAATTCTAACATATTATATAGTGTGCTCGAATAATGTTTTTTGTCTGTTTAAAATTGACTAGGAAATCTCCCTGTGTCTTATTATCTTATATATAACATCATGGTGAAAACCAATGTATATTAGTTAATTTTTTTGTTTCCAATTTTCAGATTGTATGTGAAAAGCAGTTTTACGTTGATCAACTCTCCGGCACTGCAACGCAAAAACTTCATGTATAAAAGCCTCTAGATTCGGTTCAGTAGCTCACAACTACAAATAAAACGAGACATTCCTACCACCAACAGTTTAATAAGGATTTCTGTAGTTTACTGATTGGTTGCAATATTCCAATTGCAAAATTGGATATTCCATTATTTCAGCAATTAAAAAAAAAACACTCAATAGTGATGTTGTAGAAGTTCCTTCTGCTACGACTCTACGAAAAAAACATATAGATTTCAGCATGCAATTTACTTTTAAAGCGATTGTAACTGCATTTGTGAATAATCCAATATGGATAACTTTTGACATGATGACTGATGTTAAAGGACGGTATATTGCAAATTTGGTTATAGGAAGTTTAAACAAGAGTAAGTGCAGCACCGTATATTTGGTCTCCGTTAAGGAGTTGCAAAAAACGAACAATCTAACTATTTGAAGATTTGTAAATAAATGTCTGACTATTTTTTTTTACCCCAACTGATACCAACTGAAAAAATTGTGTTATTATTAAGTACTGTTGCGCCATATATTATGATCAAAGCTGGACAGCATTTAAAATATTTTTTCCATATTTGATACACGTTACCTGTTTAGCACATAATTTAAATGAAGTAGCAGAAACTAGAAGGACAGAGTTTCCAATGGTCAATGCCCTTATATCAAATATACAAAAAGTATGTTTAAAAGCCCCTCTGCGAGTACAGGCGTATAAAGATCGTTTATAACGTTCGTTATTAATATTAATATTTTATATTATAATTATTTATAATTATAATTTATTATTATTATAATTAACGATCGTTTATAAATGTACCTTTACCGCCTAAACCGCTGATTATTAAATGGGAAATATGGTTAATATTAGTAAATTTCACAATCGATAATTTTGAGTGAATTATAGACGTCATTTGTAGTTTTGATGTAGATAGATCAGGTGCTATAAAAAATGTGTGTACGTTTTGAAAAAACCGATATTATGAAGTAATTTGGCACATATCTAAACCAATTATGTAAATATTGCTGAATAAATTACTATGTCAGAAAAGCAAAACATTTTATTAGACCCAACAAATAAAATTATCAATTCATTTAATGAAAAAATTAAACATCTTGGGAAAATCAACAAAGTATATCAAAAATTCTGCGCAGTAGAAAAGAAAAATAAGCGATATCAAAAAATAATTAAAATTATATTATTATGATGAATATTTAATTTTACACGCAGAACTTCCAATTATACAATATTTTAAGTTTTCTTCTTTAACTTCATGTCAACTTTTTTATTGTTATTAATACCTGTGCAGTGTTTGTATACTGCGATCTCATCACAAATGGCCAATTATCAGTTATTTTCTGACCTAACTTAATAAACAACAAACACTTAAATCTAAGGGCTTATCCTATGGCTTACTCTTATTTTATCAACTAATACACTACAACTAACATGCAATAACTTCACAGCACTATACTCTGCTTTTTTACACTAAACTGTTAACACTTTTACACTAATTCAAATGGTTTTGTCCATATGAATCTTCTCTTTAGTTCAGTGTTGTCAACAAGCTGGATTGCCTCGACATGCACATGTATATGCAGCCTCTGCTTGTGACTTTCTGCTGTTTACTTGATTAAGTATTTCGATCACAGTTTCCATACCCAGGTCCTGGTGGAGGTTGCTGTAACGGATATACCAAGGAGCATCAATAATGTTTCCCAGTACTTTGTTTTGAAATCTCTGGAGACTATGTAGATTACTAGATTTGGTACAGCCCAGAGTGGGCACCCATATACCCATTAGGGTGTATCACATTTTTTTTTTTATTATTTAATTTTTCAAGTTGATAAAAAGTTGTTACTACCATCGTAGGTCTACCAAAAAAAATTCTTTTTAAATTCCAACAATATTTAAGTCTCCCGGAATGTACAAAAGTTTATAATTTTTTGTAAAAAAATACGTTTTTAAAAAAATAATTTACACAATTTATGAATTACAAATGATGTAATCAAGTTAAAAAATGTGTATTTTTACATTTAATTTGCCTATAGTAAACATTTTGGTTCTAAGTTAAATTATTTAGGCAACCCGAAATTACCCTAAACATATCACAATTTTCATATTTAATTCAAGTTTGACATGAATCAGAAACAGTAAAAAAAAATTCTAATATAATCATTACAGTGCTGAATTTTAATGCAATGGGTCAAACGATGATGGGATGATAATTATCGGAGGTAATGACCAAGCAGAGACTAAAAAAAATTGAAAAACGAAACAAACGGAAGGAAAAGTCCCTGCTATCTAAATTAAGTAGGAATGTGGAATTAACTACTCCACCTGATTTAATAAATGTGGATATTTTTAGTAGTGACTCTGATGATGAATCCATGGAAGAAGAATCAAGTAGGCCTGATGAAAAATTCAATGTTCTAAAATAACTCATCTAAGAAGCAAAATTGAACGTCCAAGCGTGAAAGTAAAACAAGGCCTGCCAGTGAATCTGTCCTTGTTTTCTAGGGCATGTGATCGCAGAGGTATTTCAAACAGAGCAAGTGTTGAACTAGCAAGTGCTCTTATACAAGATTTGAATGTCATATCACCAGAAAACCAAGCCCCAGTTATTGACAAGTCCAAGATTTTTCGTGATAGGTTAAAGTACCGCCGAAGTATTAATTCTTCTTGCACAAACAAAATAATTGCTCTTTACTTCGATGGTAGGAAGGATGAAATCATAATCAAAGAAATTGTAAGTGGGAAATCTGTCCGTAAAACCATACAAGAAGAACACATATCTTTGGTCGAGGAACTAGGTTCAGCATATTTCGGTTATGTCTCATGTCAGTCATGTCAACTCCAAACAGTGGATCTGGAAAAGATATAGTATCATCAATATTAAGTTACATGAGTAACTTAATATTGATGATATTATTATATTACTCCATTGATAACTCAAATATCAAAGCGCTTGGATGTGATGGTACGGCAACGAATACTGGAACATCGCAAGGAGCAGTTTTATTGTTTGAACGCGCATTGAAACATTCGGTCAAAGTAGTAATATGTATGTTGTAATTAAACGAATTGCCTCTGAAGAAAGTTTTTGTTGCTCTTGACGGTCCAACCACAGGAACAACATCATTCAGTGGGCCAATAGGCAAAGGTTTGACCAACTGCCAAGACTTCCCGGTTGTTAATTATGACAAAATAGATAGCACCTTCCCAGAAGTCGATAGAAAAGACTTAAGTACGGACCAGAAATACCTTTGGGATATATGTCAGGCTGTAGTCAAAGGTGAATGTCCCTCTGAGTTGGTCAGTAGAAACCCCGGAAACTTGTCCCTCGCCCGGTGGCTGACATTAGCAAATAGAATCTTACGTCTGTATATTTCAACTATTGAACCAACCCCACAACTTAGAAAGCTTGCTGAGTTTGTCATGAATGTCTATGCTACCTCATAGTTTACCATAAAATGTCGTCCTAAAATTATCCACGCATCAACACTTTTTCTTCATCGTGCAGTGCACCAAGTTTTTAGACAGTGAACTGAAGGCTGTGGCTCAGTCTTCCTTGCAAAGAAACGCCTTTATGGCTCATCCTGAACACATTATTTTAGGGATGTTGTTTGACTCTCGAAAACATAAAAGAGCTTTGGCAGGCAAACGGATAGAAAAAGCTCGAAAGACAGAAACAAGGGCACATCGAGTTTTTAAAACACCACAAGTTAATTTTAAGGCAAAAGACTACATCGATCTCATTGACTGGCAATTCACCACAGTTACAGAACCACCACTTATAGCTGACTTCAGCAAAGAAGAGATTGAGATGATTGTTAATTCATGAAACAGTGATAGAAAAGAGTTCAAAATACCACTTCCCACTCAAGCGGTAGAACGAGTTGTAAAGGAAGTTACTGCAGCTTCTAAACACGTTTGTGGCGTTCAAGAACGAGAAGGCTTTACAAGATCAAGATTATTGGACAGAAAGTATCTTCCTAAGTTTAAAACTAGGCGACAGTACACATCTGCTACAGCTGTATTGCAAAAATAAATTACAGGTAAGATTTATTTCATACTTATTTAGGATTACATCACAGCATTCTATTTTGAATAGTAACTTAGTACTAGTACTGTAATTACAATCTGACAATCGCCCTAACAAATTCCCTTGGTTCCCGATCGAAGAAGTATTACAATACCTGTAGCTTTGAAGGCTAACTTAATTTGTTTAACCAACCAACATCTTTTAAGATGAAATAAAGAACCATTTTAAAGATTTTTCTTTGTGAACTTTTTATCTGTAATCTTTAAGTAAACTTTTGTATTTCTTTAATAAATCTCGTACCTCAAAAACTGTCTTTTATTGTTTTAACATAAAATATCCCAAAGTTTAAATAAGTAAATATGTAATCTATTGTTGATTAATTATGTTATAGAATACTAATAATCCTACTAACCTAAGTAGAAGCAACAAACAGGTTTAACACCTAATCGTTAATCATAATAAAGAGAAGATATTGATTTTTCGTTGTTACAATTGAGAGTTTCATAAAGATTCCGGGTGACTTTATGCTTAGTTACAGATATTATCCTAATTTTTATTGTTCACTTCTATCACGTACTTAATATTTTTTAAGTTGACAATAAAAATGTAAAATTTAATTTTCATTAAAAAAAAAGGTGAAATCGTGTTTTTGAGAAAAAATTCTAAAGTTTAAGTCGATTCCGGAAGACCTAAATAAGTTTTAATTATAACAGAACTTTTTTTCCATGAAATAGTAATGTAAGAGGCAACTTTTTATCAACCTGAAAGTTTGAATTTTGAAAATTCATTATATGAGTATTTATTATGATACACCCTAATACCCATACCGGCCTCAGTAATTGCTTGGAGATGGATAATTTATTATGAATTGATAATGTTGAATTTTTTCCAATCAGCCAATACAATTTCTTATATCTAATATCAAGCTCCCCTCTTTTCTTTTTGACATTTACTTTCCGGCGCAGCTTCACGTCTAGGGTGATACCCAAGTATTTTGCTGATGTTGCATAAGGAATTCGGGTATCAGTTATTCTAACTGGAAAATTTTCTATTTTTATTTTGTAATGTCACTTCATTAGGAGATTTACCTGGTTTGGTGATCATAATTACTTCGGCTACTTTCCAGAGTCTGAGAACATATTTTAATCTAAAAGCAGCATTTATTAAGTGTGTCAGCTTAACTATGGCTTTTCTTGGTAGATTTTTTAACAGTTCTCCTGTTATGAGATCATATCCTGAAGCTTTCTTAGGATTTATATTCTCTTTTATCTCTGCTGATACTTCTCTAAGTGATGTAAACGTTATTCTTTCTTCAGTTTGAAATGGTTCTTCCCATCTCAGTTCTTCACCATCATTGTCGTTGAGTTTGAACGTGCTTTCTAAATGATATACAAGTCGTTCTGCTTTCTGTTCGTTACTTCTAGTTGCGTTGCAGTTGCGTTCCAGTTGCCGTTTTTCAACTTTATAGAAGAAGAATGAATAATTGGTCTCTTCATTCTTTTTGTTGCCTTCCATAACGATAATCTGTATTCTGATCAGCTGTTAAATTACTTAAAAAAATAATTGTTGAATTTGTGTAGCATTATTTAGACTAGTTTTGTCTCGTGGAGCTCTGTATTGCTGCAATTTTTTTCTTAACTTTCTTTTTTCTACTATGAGTTCTCTGATTTCTTTTGGATAGTTATTCCTTTTGTTATAGTAGTTATTGTGGGAGTATTTTCCCAAGCTGCCTGTTGGATATTTTTTATAAAAACTTCTAATTCGTCATCAAGTTGCCTCGTGTTTCTCAATGGCACAGCAAGATTAATTTTGTGTGCAAGGTTTAATTTGAAGCTCTCCCAGTAAGTTTTTTTATTAGTCAATATTGAACTGAACTGTTTTTTAATCACTGTATCACTCATAGTTAAAACTATCGGTGAGTGATCAGAGTTCATGTCCCAGCCGTCATTGATATCCAGATAGTTAGCTGAGTTATTTTTGTAAATAAAGAAATCTATCAAGTTTGAAATTTTGTTCCTATCGGTAGGCCAGTAATGTCGGTCTACCAGTAGAGATTACTTTATCCTTTTGTTCTTTAACAGCTGACAATAGTGCTTTTCCTTTAGTTGTAGTTAGCCTAGAGCCTTTAGTGCTTGATGAAGCATCAGGACAATATAGGATAAGAACTAATAAAGAGCTTGAAGAACTTTACCCAGACGCCAACATCATAAAACAAATAAAGTCCAGAAGACTCCAATGGGCAGGACACCTCAGAAGACATTCTGACGAACGAACAGTAAGACTGGTGTGGGAGGAAGTCTTAACTGGAAGGAGATCACGCGGACGCCCTCGTCTCCGGTGGCGAGACAATATAGCAGGAGACCTAAGCACTATGGGCATGGAGAATTAGATGAAGGTTGCTCAAGACAGAAAACAGTGGAGGCATGTTGTCGAGTCGGCTAAAACCCACGAAGGGTTGTAACGCCACGGAGTAAGTAAGTAAGCCTAGAGCCCTAGTGGGTATTTTTTGCATTAAAGTCGCCAACGATGATGTATCTTCTTCCTAAAATGTTTATAAACTCTTTATATTGCTCTCTTTTAATGGATTATCTGGAAGGGCAATATATTGAACTTATATTCAAAGTATGTGTTTTCATCTTCACACAGACTGTTGTAGCATGTGAACTTAAAATAAGTTTTTCAGCATATAAACAATTATTATTATAAAATTTAATAGAGAAACATTTAATAATACATAGTTTTAACTGTAATAATAGTATCCTAATTTCAATAAACATTTTTTGTGACTTTAGCATAAAATAACTTAAATACCTTCAATACTACTACTTAGATACAATTCAAACTACTAATGCAACGCATTACATACATAAGAGCACAAAAACCATATTTTATTGCTTATTTGCAAGTGTTAGGGGTTTTTAAGTGCATATTTCCCGAGCTCTATTTATCAGTGCATATTTGTGCCCATATTTTCACTTTTTTTTCTGTCTGCCTGTCTAGTGATGATCTGTTTTCAAAAAAAGATCCATTAGTCTTATAACTGGATAATACAGTTTTGTCATTTTTGTGGTCGCAGGTTGTTTCCTTTGTATATCTCAATATTATGATTATATCCATTAGGAAAGCACAATTAAAAAAATTTGATACTGTACTTGACTTTTTTGTTTCTAATATATTTCTTAAAGCTTAGTTAATTATAGAACAATTGAACATCAATTAAATGTTAAGGATAGGAATAAGGACACATGTAATAGACCAAAAATTAGTTTATTTTGGATGCGTCTGTCGAAGCAATGGCATTGAGGCGCTCAAAATAAAGGGTGGCTTATAATGTAAAAAACGGAGGCAGACTCCTTGTTAGGTACATTGACAACAATGTATTAACCACTGAACTCCATTCTCATATTTATCTCTTTGTATCTTCACTATTTATTAAAATATTACGATTCAAACAGTGACCGTAAATTAAGTAGCTCAATTAAGCACAAATAAAATATCACGAAATTCTTACCTTTTAGATTTTTTTCCCTTCTATGAAACTACTGATTTCTGCTCTCACGCATATATAAGTTGCAAAAAGTTCTTGATTTCAAAGGTAAAATTTCAGAGTAAAATTTAATGTTCTATTGAAGAAAAATGTGCTAAAATAATATAACTAAGATATAGCTATCAAAGTATTTTAAATAAAGTAAAATTATCTTAAATAAGTTTTTTAAAATATAAATACATAATATTTCTCAACTTTCGTTTAAGTAATGGATTTTGCGAGTTTTATTTCTGCAGGACTTTATTCTGATCAGAAAATCTCGCCCCCACAAGACAATTCCATCCTTGTCCATCAATATATGTTTCGCTGATGATGTTAAAATTTATTATTTCAATAATTTGACACATAGATAACGACACATGGATTAAATACCTAAAGAAGCTTTATAATGATGAACAGCAAATGATGTTAGAACCAGAAACACCAGAAATCATTACAAACGAGGAAGTCGAGATAACCGTACAAGAAGTAAAACAAACTTTAGAAAAACTGAAGAACAGAAAAGCTGCAGGTAAAGATAGAATTCCAAATGAATTATTGAAATATGCTGGAGAAGCATTAACAGAACAGCTAACAGCACTAATTAACAAAATTATCAAACATAATAAAATACCTGAAGAGTTGAAGAAAAGCGAGCTTATCCTACTATACAAAAAAGGAAATAAAAAACAACCTGAAAACTACAGAGGTATCAACTTATTAAACACCACTTTGAAGCTTACAACCAAAATATTGCAAGGCCAAATAAATCAGAGAATTACCTTAGCGGATGAACAGCAGGGTTTTCGCACAGGAAGATCGTGCACAGATGCAGTATTCATCATAAAACAGATTACCGAGAAAGCACTAGAGTATAACAGACCAGCATTCATATGTCTAATAGACCTGAAGAAAGCGTTCGATAAAGTAAAGCTTAAAGATGTAATTCACCTTCTTTACGATAGAGAAATTCCACTAAATGTTATAAAAACAATAGAGAATATTTACCAGAACAACAATATGGAAGTCAGAATAGATGACCAGCTTACAGATCCAATAGATATGGGCAATGGAATAAGACAAGGAGACTCGCTTAGTCCAACGCTATTCAATCTTATCATGGATGAAATTATCAATACTATTAATAAAGGAAGAGGATACAAAATGGGGAACAAATAAATCAGAATACTCCACTATGCAGATGATGCGGCCCTAATTGCATCCAATGAAGACGATCTACAAAGACTAACCCATAGATTCAACACAAGGGCAAAGGACTTTAATATGGTGATCTCTACACAGAAAACTAAAACAATTGTAATCAGTAAAGAACCAATTAGATGTAAACTGGAAATCGACGGTATCAGCATTGAGCAAGTAATGGAGACAAATTACCTAGGAATTACACTGTCTAGCTACGGAGATGTGGAGAAGGAAGTGAAAAATCAAGTACAAAAGGCTAATAAAATAGCAGGTTGTCTTAATAACACGATATGGCGCAATCCCCACATTAATACCGACGTGAAATCAAGAATCTACAAAGCAACAATAAGACCAATAATGACATACACTTCAGAGACAAGACCAGATACCTCCAAAACTCAGCAACTACTAGAAACAGCGGAGATGCGTTTACTGAGGAGAATTACAGGAAACACACTGAGGGATCGAATGAGGAGTGAAGAGATCAGAAGAAAATGCAATATACCAGAAATAAATGAGTGGACACTAAACAGAAAAAAGGAATGGAACGAACACATAAACAGAATGGAAGAGACCCGATTAGTCAGAATAGCGAGGGACAAATCACCAAAAGGTAGAAGAAGTATCGGGAGACCACGCAAAAGATGGAGTGATAACCTCCAATAGAGGCATTAATATTGACATTGAACATGCATTTTGCTTATAAAAAAGAAGAAGAAGAAGAAGAAGAATAATTTGAAAAACGTAGTTCTTTTAAAATTAAGCAAAACCGGATGTTTATTAACAACCCTCAGATCTTCACTTATTATGAGTATTTCATTCCAAAAAAAAAAATCGTGGATTATCCTTCTTATTGTTTCTCTGTAAAATTCATCAAGGGAGAAGCATCAATTATAACTTACTAATACTTGCTACTAAAAATGTATAACACATAAAACTAAAGATGTTCAATTAATTTTTTCCCGTATTTTCATATTCTTGAACCACATTTTAAACACTACCTCTACAGAGGCCTACAATATAATATATGTGACAATATTTATTAAATAAAATAAAGACGCGAATTCTATAATAATGGAAAATATTATCATTACATGTTTTACTTGCTGCTCTAACAGCTTATTTCCTTTATTTTGACGTCAAAATGTCGCTTTACTGGTTTGTTTTAAGGCAACATCAATCTCAAGAACTTCTTTTACTGTATCATTGCTTGGCATTCTTCTTGTCCCATTTATATTCAATAACTTAAGGTAATTGATTAATAGATGGTTAAAATAGCTTAGAGGAAAATAATATGTATTATATTAAAACCCACTTCATCGATAAATGAAATTGATATCAGTAAATATTCGGGCATAATTTTTACATTCTATGTTTGCCTTATTCAAAAAATAATTTTAGTTATCAAATAATGCAAGCGCTGTTTCTTCAAAAACGAAACCGAATAATGAAATCAGCATCTTTATTACTATATGTGGACTCGTTAACCTGTAATTAAAATGATTTATGACGTAACTTCGATCACTGTACCTTTTCAGCTATATTATTAACTTGACGGAGAAAATATTTTGTTTTCAGCTATATTATTAACTTGTGGGTTCTAAAATCAATAGTAAGAGGATTTATACATTTTTTTTATGAGGGTGGAAATATTCTAAACACCCTACCATTGCTCGGTGTGGGTTGGATTCAGGGTAGAGAAAAACATCCGAGTTTATTTCCCTCTTTGTAGAGGAGGTCCCGCAAACAGACGCCTTTTGAAGACAAGACAGTTAAAATCTAATTTCACATATAGTGCCTCTTTACATTCCCCATGCCGTTGTGTTCATCTTTTTATCGTCTGTTTTTTTCTTGAAATTTGTAGAAGGCAAAGATTTGAAAGAAGTAAAAAAAAACATATAACACAACAAAAGGATGAAGAATGGAAAAGAACCTGCTTAAACATTGAAACATACATAGGAAGTACGAGAACTTCTGAGTCATGGAAATTACTGTAAGGATTGAAACAAAACTCAAAAGAAAAAATTAAATTGGGAAATATACAGGACAAAGAATCGAAGGAATATTACAAGGAACTGTTAATAGAACAAAGACCACAATTTATTGGAAAAAAAAAACAGACGAAAACAAAGCAGATCCCTACAACAAGAAATAAAAATAACATATAGGGTAATAAGAAAGTCCATAAAAGCAATCAAAAATAAGAAAGCACCGGGACCTGGAGGCATCTCACCTGAGCTTACCAAATATGGCTTAAAAAAATTACACCGGATAATGCAATGGATACTTGCATTTCACTACACTTAGGCCCTGGTATAGTGGTGATAAACACGTATTTGTGTCGCTGGGAGAACAAATCAAAATAACTTTTGTTTTTGGTAAAATTTTATAATTAAAAATTGATATAGTGCACAGGTAAAGTATGTGGTATTGAGTAGTGTAAAAAATTGTGTGATCTGAATATACTGTAAGTATTAAAATAATAGAAATTATTTATTGAATTAAGGTTAAATTTATAGCAAAACCATTTATTTCTAAAATAAAAACTTACTCTCAATTCAAGCGATAAAATCAGTGAACAATCATTAACCTTGCAGAATCGGACTTGAAATTTTATAACTGTTTGTAATTTTTATATAATTTATTATAAAATTGTGATAAAGTTCGCGTATTTCACATTTAAATAGAGCAAAACTTTGTTTTATATCAAGTAATATCATAATAGAACTGACTATCGACTGCAGAACATAGATAATTTTTGTTTTTTACTTATTTTTCAACTCTTTAAACTTATACTCAATTATTGCTTGAGAAGTTCTAGAGCTTCCGACGGGTTGACTGGAGAACTAGAGCTTATCGCTTGCTATAACAGAATAAATACGATATAAAGAAGAAAAAATGGATAGCGACGATGATTATACTTCAAAGGACAGTAAACAGAGAAGTCGAACGGAATATGAAGGAGATATTTTCAACAAGAGCAAGAAAATCCCCAGAACCCCTCTCAAACAACAGAAAGATGAGACCAATATTGATCAGCTTTTAAAAATGATGCAAAATTTAACCAAACAAACAAAATACCTAACCGAAGAGGTGGAAGGAATAAAAGAAGAACAACGAGAATACAAAAATGAAATCCGTGAATTAAAAGAAGAAATAAATGGATTCGAACAAAGTAACCAACAGCTAAAGAAAGGAAATAAAGAAATTAACAGGAACTAAAGATAGTAAACATGAAGATAGAACACCTCGAGAAAGAAAGAAAAGCTAACAATCTTATAGTCCAAGGACTGTCGATGGATACAAATGATCTAAATGAACTTAACAAGACCATGACCAATTTTATGGAAAAAGAATTGGGCATAAAAGTAACAATTGAAGAAGCTTACAAACTAGGTGAAAAAACATGTCTTATAAAAACAAAAGACAGAAATGAAAAAATAAAAATTATGCGGAATAAAAACAAACTAAGATCAACGAAATCAGAAATATACATTTATAATGATCTAACGCACGAATAGATAAAGATACAACAGGAAATACGGAAAATTGGAAAATTAGAAAAACTTAAAGGTAAGAACATCCGAGTTCATCATCATCATTGGCTTTTACAACTCTTCGTGAGTTTTTGATGCGTTTACTATTGCCTTCCATTGATTCCGATCCTGTGCTATTATTTCCCATGGCCTTACTTCCAACTTCTTTCACCTTTTTCTAGGCCTTTCTGTCGATCTTTTACCATCTGGTCTTTTCCAAAACACATTGCTAATCAGTCTGTCGTCATCACTCCGTACCACGTGGCCTGCCCATCTTAATCTATTGGCTTTTATGTATCTTACGATGTTTCCTTTCCCGAAGAGAGTCTCTATTTCATTGTTTTATTGTTGTATCTGCTCCTCCATTCATTTGTCCGAGCCCATCATCCGAGTTGGCTACCAAAAATTAAATATTGACGGGGACATATGGAAATGGAATAAAGAAAAAGAAAGAGTTGGAAAAAGATAACCAAGAGACATCAAAAAACTGATACAACAAGAAATATCGGATATCTAACAAGAAACGAAATACGAAATGGCAAAGAAAAAAGATATGAATTTTCAAGAAAAAATAATGAAACATGCGTACATAAAAAAACATGAAAATTAAAAAACACGAGCATGTAAGTACGTGGAATATCAGAACAATGTTTGAACCAGGAAAAATGCAAGAGATTGTCTCAGAGCTGGAAAGATACGGAATTGATGTTGCAGCAATTCAAGAAATTAGATGGGCAGGACACGGAGAAATAAATAAAAAAAATTACAGAATACACTACTCTGGGCATGAAAAACAAGGTCAATATGGAGTTGCATTTATAACTACAGGAAAAAGACAAAATAATATTATACAATTTAAAACAATAAATGAGGGCATATCATACCTGAAAACTACCGCCAAACCATTTAATATATCCATCATAAACGTATATTCACCAACTGAAAGCGCTGTAGTACAGGAAAAAGATAACATTTATGGGAAACTGGAACAAGAAATTGAATATATACCCAAAGAAGACCCAATTCTGGTGATGGGAGATTTTAACGCCCAGATAGGCAAGGAAAACTATATTAACCAAGTTGCAGGTAAATACACATTACATGAAAAAACAAATGATAATGGTCAAAGATTATGCAACTTAGCAACTAGCACCAATATGATTGTCAGTAGTACAAAATTTGCACACCCTGTATACCACAAAGTAACATGGATCTCACCATACCAAAAAACATGATCCCAAATAAACCCAGATCATTTCAACTCAACGTATTCGTGGCAATCCTACTGATTTTTGGTTATTCTTAAATGCCCAGAAAACCTGTGTACTGAAGATTGGATTTAAATCTCAGAAACGAAGCAAAATTTCTTTTGTAAAAGAAATTTTGCAAAATGTACATTTTTCAGATGTACACTCAGCTACAAAATTTGGTAAAATAAGATCACTCATAAAACATTTAAATATTTATATATAAAATATGTGCCGATTAGTGAAACTATATCAGTATCTGTTAACGATTCCATGGTACCGTACTACCGCCACCATAGTTGTAAACACCGTATTCAAGATAACCTATTAGATATGGGTTTAAATTTTAGTCTGAAAATGTATCAAATGGACATCTTATGGATGTCAAACCTTACCAAGGGAAAAAAACTTACTAGGAGAGACTAACTTCGAACTATATAGATCTGACATTACAACTTTTGCCGAGAGACTGAAGCATAATTTTGCAGATCAAAAATTTTACTTTTTTATTGACCACTTTTTTATTGGACTGTATTTGGTCCACTAATAAGGGCCATAAGTAAATTGTAATATGGTTGCACAGGAATTATTAGACATATTAGAATTGAAACATCAGTTAGTGGATCCGCTGATTTATATACTAACTTCTAATGAAGATAAAATAATTATCCAATGGAAGGATAATGCCATGGTTCACGTGACTTCAACCTACAAAATAGGTAAGTTGTTATTCTGCAGCAGAAAAACAATATAAAATGGTAAACGTCCCCTATACAATTCAGCAGTATAATACTCCTATGGGAGGTACTGAGTTTGGATAAAAAGGTCGCCAACTGTAGAGCAAAACTGCATAACAATAAATGCTGGTGGCAGTTCACCTTTTGTCTGCTTTAATCTCTATCACATGGATTTTATATATGTAGAACAACTACACACAACTCAACACCACAATAAAACTCAATCTAACGCTTATGAATTTGTTGAAAGTATGCGTTCATTTGATTTATTATAGTTTAAAAGGAACATTATGATAACATATAAACTACTCAATCCTCGACAACCAAAACCTGATAAGACATTATCAGGAATATGTTAGGAACATGCATCATCATCATCAATGGTGCTACAGCCCTATGAAAGAGCCTCAACCTTTCCAAATCTATTACGCCAGGCAGTCCTATCCATTGCCAACCGTTGCCAGTTGACATCTGAGTACACCATCCTTCCATCTGAGTTTTGGCCTACCCCTTTTTCTACTTCCCACGGGTTGTGACATAAGAATTCTTCTAGGAGGGTTGTTCTGCTGTGATCTTGCTAGATGTCTTGCCCATCTTAGTCTTCCTATTCTTATAAGAGATACGAGTTAGGAACATTATTTCGAAAAATTTTAATTTTTTTTTTTTAAATCTCGGTTTTGCATTACCCAATGTCCTTAAAACAAAAAACGATGCAAAATTTGTAAAACAAACAGAACTTTTGGATGCGATATTTGTAAAATTATTGTACATCCTAATAATTATTTCACATCTTATGAAAATAAAATATAGGTCCTAAAAAATATTGATTAAGAGAAGGCAGAAAAATCCGTACTAATAAATAAATCCATCTTTATTTACACAGCTAATAAATTTACACATACAAAGAATAGAATCAGCAATTAATACCTAATAATATTTCCTAATTAAATTTTTGCTAACTTAATGTTATTAAATATTGCCATCAAGTTAATATATAAAACAACGAAAAAAAATAATTAATCACTACAGTAACTGATGGTTAAAAATTAGTTATTAAAAAACCTTCTAACGCTGTGCTTTTCGAAAACAATGCTCTACTGCTGCTTTCAGAATCCCTGACACCTATCTTCTTAAGAAATATTAATCATTTAATTAATTTTTCTTGTTTTATTATGACATTCCGCAGCTTAAAATGACAAAATTTTCAATTAATCTGTCAGCTTTTTTCTAATAAATGTTATATGCGGCAGTAATTAATTTTTTTAATTGTACAATAATTGATCTTGGTTTTAATCTTTGTGATTTATGAACAATGAGCTTTTGCTGCATAAAATTTCTCGGCAACTGCTAAAATTTCTTTGTGGAATAAAGGAATTACGCAAGAAAAAATGTAATTAATTTTATCTCTGAATTTTAATAAAACATAAAAATAAGCTTTGATTTCTAACATCTTAAAACCGATAACTCTGTTTCTGAGATTATAATAGGAAGAATAGTAATTAGCGAGATGAAAACCCGTCTTTAATTAAAAACATAAAAACGAAACAAATTAAGAGTCGATTACGATTATATCGAGTTTTAATAATTAAATATTCGAATGGAATTTAAACAGTATTTGGTACTTGGGGATAATACAAAGCTGTAGACATTATTCGAAAGTAAAGTATAGGGGTGCATTCTGTAACACTTCCGTTAAATTTTAGAGGCCTCTAAAATTGTAATTTGTATTTTCAGTCTCTAAGATAGGATCTTCTTGTCCTCCTGTAAAAGTAATTAACTTAGTTGACCCTAAAATATTAAACCACAAATAGTTTTACTTACGAAGTACCAATTTCTATTTTATTTTAACGTGAAAGTCAATTATTAAAGACAATCACTTTTATTCTACCATCAGCTTTTCAACGATTTATACTGTCATACTCAGAATGATAAAAAATGAAGTCTTCTTAAGTCAACAGATGAAAAATGTAAAACGTACCTAATACAAACTAAAACTTGTAACTTAAACTTTTAAATTTTCGTTTGTATTCTTTTAATCGATGTTTTTGTCTCATTCCTAATAATTTTATATTTTTAATTTTCAAGGCCCAAAGAGATTATGAACGTAAACTATAAATAAACTCTACATAAATAATAAATTTTGTTATGGTCAATAAATTGAAAGTAACAATTACCAACGTATATAAAATAATTCTGATTTACTATCAGCAGGTATGTAGGTATGTACTTAATAACAAACTATGAAATAATATATTTTGTCAAAATTAACTTCCCGCGGTCTCTACGGCTTTGCACACACAAAGGTGAACACCAACGAAGTATTATTACGAAGAATATTATTTAAACAAACATTAAAGTTGTATTAAGATAATTTTTACCTAAGTTATAATCAAAATTTATCAATATCAATAGTTTTCTAAGCAAAAATTATGTAGTGATAAAGTGTGTGAAATTTCCATGCAACATTATAACTAAAGTAAGATATATATTATTTTATTTTAAAAGTAAATAAACAGTTTATTAAAAAGTGAGAAATAAAAACAAAAGACAGGTTTTTCACATTATCGTAATATTTCGTGCCTCTTATCAGTTGGACCTGCTACAAGGCAGGTCCGGCCTGAGGGGGCACATATAGTTATTGAAAAATAATGGAACTACAAAATATTTCTCCTAATATTACTAACACCAACTCTAACAATCAACAACATAGTTATTCGAGAGCCCTGAGCCAACCAAAATTCCCATCAAAAAATCAAGCTATAGTTTTCAACTCCCTTAATGGAATAAAACTAGAGGAGTATCTTATAGCCATCGGAAGAAAAATTAATCCAAAAAATATACTTTTCTCGTCTAGGATATCTAACAATAGAATATGTGTTTATCTATCCAGTATGACAAAGGTCGACGAATTCATGAACACTGATAATGGAATAATTACAGTAAACTCAGAACAAATTCAAACTCGCAGATTTATTACTCCAAGCCAACGTTTATTGTTATCTAATGTGTGCCCATCTATCCCACATGATTGTATAGAACAAGAACTCCGAGAACAAGGCTATAACTTAGTATCTCCTTTAAATTTTCTTAGAATTGCCGCAACCAACCCCGAATACAAACACATTCTTAGTTTTCGACGCTACATCTATATCTCACCTCCCAACAATACAGTTCCAGACTCGATAGTACTATCTCACGATAATATATCATATCGCATTTTCCTGTCTCATGAAAGTCAGCTGTGTTCAAAGTGTAAGCAAACAGGCCATTTCTCAAATAATTGCTTAACAGCAAGTCCAGAGCCTGCAAACAATACCAATATCCCTACCACTCGAAATGAAATCCTATCAATGAAAATCCCTATTACGACAGACCAACAAATAAATGATAAATCTTCACCTTTCCAACCTTTAACCCATAACATAGCACCAAATACACAATACAATAATAACGAAATAGAAAAACAACCAACCACAGAAATTTCCTTGCCCACCTCAGAACAAATGGAATTAAAATATTTACATAAAACAAGTTCCAAACGTAGTATTACAGAAGTAATAACACCTCCTCCGTCCTCACAAACTGAAGTTACATTTGCAGTACCAACTACTCAATGAAAGAAGAAAACTAAAACTACTACTGAAGAAGAATCATCCTTGGCCAAAACACACCAACCAAAATCTAATGAAATATTGCCGTTACTGGAACCAACTAGGAGAATATTCGAAGAAGAATCGTTAAAACTCAGTTTTGACCAAATGGTCGATTTCTTTGAAAATGTTAAAGGAAACAAAGATCCCATAAGCTTAGTTTAAACATATACGGAGAACGTTGATGATTTTTTGAAACTATTATCTAAAATTAACCCTTATTACACCGATCGAAGTATGAAAAACAGAAGCACGAGAATAAGACGTAAGATTATGAAACAACTAAAAATGGACCCGGTAGCGATGAAGATACTTCTGGACGAAGAATCCGACACCTCTTTCGATTCATCGTAAAGCATATAATAAATAGAAACAGTGGCGTCCATAATACAATGGAACGTAAATGGCTTCTACAGTCGCTTCGAAATGTTAAAGCATATTATCTCTGAAATCAACCCATTGATACTTTGTTTACAAGAAACCAACTTTAAAGATTCCAACCACGCATTCAAGTTTCAAGAATACACAAATTTTTTCAAACACAGACAAAACGCTGAGATAGCTAGTGGCGGGGTTGCTATTTACGTCGATAAAAAATATGAAGCTCATCAATTACATATCAACACACAGAACTTTGAAGCAGTAGCTATTTCAGTAAACATGGAACAAAAAATCAATATTTGCAACATATATTTACCTCCAGATCAAACCATAGACCAAGAAGATTTTGATAACCTATTGCAACAAATTCTCAGCCCTCTCTAACATCGCCTCTCTAGCTAATACAATTTGTATATCTACCTATACAACCACAAATAGTTTGTATCGCTCTAAGATTATGTTAAACTCTATGTAACTTACCTTGATGATTATTCGTCTCATCTGGTTTATTCACTTTTTCCATAATTAACTGAGTTTTTTTAGTAAACATTTTTCGCAAAAACGTTGATCGAAATATGTAATAACTGTAACTACAAGCTGCAATTAACAATGCACCCACTCAGTATACCTACACGTGTATAATGACAGTTTTTGAGGTTATAATAATTACCCTACTATTTAAATGGGAAACTAATATAAGTGAAGTTCTAATCCTGGTCACCATTATTTAATAATTATATATCTGGTAAACACTAGTATAAGTTTACTTATACTTCAAACAAATTATATTAAGTTATACTACTTTTCACGTTTATTTAGATACATATTTCCTAGTGATAATAGATTATGTCGGCTTAACCTAGTACTCCCAACAATAATTACGAATAAAAACGGACATATATTATGAGCCACGTTCCTTTACATCGACGTTCTGTGTAATAGTGACTTATAAAACTTTTCCCCAACAAAGTTAACTTACAGACAATGTTAGATATGCACGTATCGTATTTTGTGTGCAATTTTTTACTTATACTACTTTTCCCGCCGTACCGCCAATTATTATCCTTGAGAATTTATTCTAAAATTTTCAGTTTTAAAGTTGTGTACACATTTTTAATAAAATTAATGTGTACACAAATTGTTCGTATGCTGTCATATAATCAGAAAATACAAAATAACTGTTCTATTGCTTAGTTTATTACAATTATTAATTTAATAAAGCTAGGTTGGTGGAATATCCATTTAAAATAAATGAATAAAATTATTTATGCAATGTAATAAATGGCACTGCAGTAGTTATTACACAAAACAATTTTCTGTCGCAATATAAATAAATTTTACGATGAACTATTCATTATTTAAACATATTCTCAAATAATAAGCTCGGTGTTTAATAAATTGATTTATGAACGGTCATAGAATCGTGATTGTAGAGCAAACGTAACATAACATCATGTAGAGGAAATTTGTTTAAAAAATAATATGGGTTTCTATACAATACTCATTTTTATTTAAATTGTTTATTGGCTTAAAACGTATTGAAATTTTATTAAAAGGATTGACCTGTTTGACAATAACCAATTAGATATTAATTTCTATATTTGCTAAACTGTAATTTATGTATATTATGAGTTGTTTTTCTAATTATACTCTAAGAAGAAAATATACCTGAAGGATAATATAATTTAAGTTGTAAATTAAAATAATATTGAACAGATACAGATATATATATATATATATATATATATATATATATATATATATATTATATATATATCTATATATATATATATATATATATATATATATAAATATATATATATATATATATATATATATATATATATATATATATATATATATATATATATATATATAAAACTGTTTTTGATGGGTTGGAGTCAATAAAAGGGGCTATTTGTTGACTATTTTTTACTCAAGCTTTTAAGTGATTACAATTTTTATCAAGAGCTTCTAAAAAATACAAAATATCTTACAAAGTTGAACTAGAAATAAAAAATTTTTTTGTTAACTCACCAAATAAAATTAGTTTTATATATAAAACTACTGCTTACATATTAAATACAAAAAATATTAATAAAAAAAATGTCTTATTCTAATAAATGTTTCTCTGAAAAATTTTGATGAAGTTTCTTAAGAAAAAAATTGAATTTGTAAACAAAAATAGAATAGCTACAAACCAGCCTAAATGTCATAAATACTAACTTAAAAATTTTTATTTTTGACATATTGTCAAAAATAAAATTTTGTTTAAAAAATTCTTCTTTGTTTAGTAACAAAAAAGAAGAAGATTTATTCACCATTGATAGATGCACGAAAAAATGTAACAAATACACGGAAAATTCAAAATGTGATATTTTACTGATTTAAAATAGTGATATTTGTGATATAGTAAATGTGATATTTTAAGTCAGTAAAATATCATATTTTGAATTTTCCATGTATTTGTTACATTTTTTCGTGCATCTATCAATGGTAAATAAATCTTCTTCTTTTTTGTTACTAAACAAAGAAGAATTTTTTAAACAAAATTTTATTTTTGACAATATGTCAAAAATAAAAATTTTTAAGTTAGTATTTATGAAATTTAGGCTGGTTTGTAGCTATTCTATTTTTTTTTACAAATTCAATTTTTTTCTTAAGGAACTTCATCAAAATTTTTCAGAGAAACATTTATTAGAATAAGACATTTTTTTATTAATATTTTTTGTATTTAATATGTAAGCAGTAGTTTTATATAAAAAACTAATTTTATTTGGTGAGTTAACAAAAAATTTTTTATTTCTAGTTTAACTTTGTAAGATATTTTGTATTTTTTAGAAGCTCTTGATAAAAATTGTAATCACAATTGAAAGCTCGAGTAAAAAATAGTCAACAAATAGCCCCTTTTATTGACTCCAACCCATCAAAAACAGTTTTATATTTTTTCCAAACGAGTCACAAGTACTTCTTTTTTCTTACTCTTATATATATATATATATATATATATATATATATATATATATATTATAGTATACTGGTAAGGTTGATTGGGTTAGCAGCTGAATAATGAAAGCTCTTTTCAACGATTTCGTTATATTTCGTTAAATTTCTTTAACATCTTCAGACGAATGCTACAATATGTTACAAAATGGTGAAATTGTGTATTTTACATAAGATGTAGTGAACACTTACTTGTGTGAGGTTGCTGGCAAAAGTGGTATTTGAAAGTTTCATGTTGAAAAACTTTTTTGAAGATTTTTTATAGCAAAAAAAGGAGTAATAAAAAAAAGGAGTAATTATAAATTATAAACATAATTTAATTGTCTTAAATTAACATAACATAATTTTCAATTAAGTGTAACTTTCCACATAAACTGAACACAGCTTTAGTTCTCTGGCTGACATCTCCTAATATGATAGCTGACAAGACACATCAACCTTGAGGTACATACTAGATTTCCACCTCCTTGTGCATTAGTTGACTAGACCTTCCACCAACATAGCTGCCAAAAAAATGACAATGTGATATGTAGTTGTGTTTTAACTGTTTGTTTTTTTAAATGTTCAACGTTTTTTAATATTTGTATTGTACTTGCACACTGGAGGAAACAACAAAAATGCACTTGTATTGTTAGAGTTTTCAAGCCACCATATAACACATACAACTTATTCCTTTTTTTGCTATAAAAAATCTTCAAAAAAGTTTTTCAACATGGAACTTTCAAATACCACTTTTGCCTGCGACCTCACACAAGTAAGTGTTCACTACATCTTATGTAAAATACACAATTTCACCATTTTGTAACATATTGTAGCATTTGTCTGAAGATGTTAAAGAAATTTAACGAAATATAACGAAATCGTTGAAAAGAGCACACTTTGGCTTTCATTATTCAGCTGCTAACCCAATCAACCTTACCAGTATACTAATTAATAATTGGACAGCTGTGATCATTCTTCGTTTATATATATATATATATATATATATATATATATATATATATATATATATATATATATATATATATATATATGTTTATATTGTTATGCTGTGTAAAATTGAAAATAATATTGGTTTGCTTAATATATTTCAAAGTACAAAATATAATAATTCAAATATTTCGACTAATAAACTATAAAAGAAATATAATATTATATATATATATATATATATATATATATATATATATATATATATATATATATGTTTATATTGTTATGCTGTGTAAAATTGAAAATAATATTGGTTTGCTTAATATATTTCAAAGTACAAAATATAATAATTCAAATATTTCGACTAATAAACTATAAAAGAAATCTTCTATCGAAAAAACTATCGAAAAAATGAAGAAAGTCAATTATCCTGGATTACCTGTAGTAAACAAAATTTAAAAGATATGTATAAATTATTTTCTTTGTAAAATATATCCGAGTAACATGAGTGAAATTAGTGAAACCATGAACAATGCGAGCGGGTTTTTCAAATGGACTTGTACAGTGAATAAGACAATAGAATAAATATTTAAGAAACATATTTCTCCGTTAGTTCTTAAGAATTTGTAGAAACCGATTAACATGTTAATAGTTTTTAGGAAATTTATAATTGTAGGTAAAATTGTTGTTTGTTATCTGAATGAAGAGATGGGGATACGTATGACGAGCTTTGATTGGAGTGGGATGGTTTGTAAGAATGAGTGTTTAGCTAGATTTTTTAGGAAAAAAAGATAATTGGTTGGTTTCCAAGGGTAGAAGGCGAACAGTCGTTGTTCTCTGGTGGTTCCCCAGAGGTAGTAAACAGTAGAAGTGAATGTTTGTGAGTTTTTGTGGAGTAAGTGTATCTAACAGAAGCTGATCTAGTAAAATATTGTAAGTTTTATTTTCTACTTATATTTCAATAGTCACTATCGGGCCAGAACGAGAGATTCAGTTCATAGAGAGGAGAAGATGCTAGCATAATTTGAACGATATGTGCATTTGAAAGAGATCATTAAAGTCGATAGGCTCGCAACAATTTGTTGTAAGATTGTTGATTACCTAGGGGACTGCTAAGAATAGATAGTGTAGGCTACAAGGAACCAAGGAACAAGGATTTGGACAACTCATAATCAGAGAGGTAGTTTAACTATTCATCAGTTTTTCAACAATTTTGATTTGAGAATTTAAATTTATATTGTATATACCATACATTTTTAAGGTTCGCGTACGTAGAACAAAATTTGGATAATCATTATATGAGATATTTTTATTGGAGATATTTGAGTGTGAATTGTATTTCGATATATTTTTATTTCAATATATAATGCTGTATCATATATGTTTTATTATTATTCCGGTATTCTTTGGACCTTACCTATCATATGTAAAGCATATATATTGAAGCACGAGTATAACCCTGAGATAAGAGAATTAAATAGTGTGATAGAATCCTAACTGCATCTTTTAAATAAGTTTAATTGATTAATTAATTAGCTAATTAATTGCTCTTGGCGCACTTCAGACTTTGAATATTAGATTAATATATATATATATATATATATATATATATATATATATATATATATATTATATATATATATATATATATATATATATATATATATAGGTGGATGCAGTTAATTTAATTTTTTTTTTAAATCAAATTTCACATACAAATCCGTAATACTGTTTTTTGGTTCCTTTAGTTTCGCCATTTAAATCAATGTTTTGAGTTTTGAAACATTTTGTTATTTGTTAAATATTCAAAGATTGCCCAATAACTTTCAATTATTGACCAGATGAATGAAGAAGATTTTATTAATACAGCAACACAAGTCTTACAATAAAAAATTTTTATATAAAATATAAAGACGGTACTAGATTTTTATTTCAATACAGAGCTGCCACAAGCCGCTTATACGTATTTCGGCCTCTTTAGTTCTCTTCAAAACAATGTAGCCACCTCTCTGGAACCGAATAAAATCTCTTCCCGTCTTTTATAAAGTAACTATATACGGACGTAACTACGCCATCTAATAACAAAAAGATAAATCATACGATTTCTACCTGGCGAAATCGAATTCAAATCTTTACCACTATAATTTCTAAAACTTGCAAAGCCAACAGCTTGATAAATAATTACTCCGCAAAGGACTCTAAGATTGTATTCTAATGAAAAATTTTATCCTTATCTACTGAAGGACTAATTTTTATACTGCACAAATTATGATACGTTCGGCTGCACTTGTAGCATCGGATACCTTTGTTTGAATTTGTTATATTTTTCGTACATATGAAATAAAGTTTTCCGACAGCTATTGGATTATAAACAAAGTCTTTCTTTTGCTTTTTATCATCACTTTCAGAACTGCTGAATACTTTTCGTACGTGACGTTGAGGTATTTTTGTATTATTGGTTATTCCGCTTGTACCTGCTGCATTATCGTATTTGTTCAGGTGGTAAATGTCCAGTTTGACTCTTTTAAATTTAGTTTCATTTTTGTTCTTTTTCACTTTATAGTTATCTTGCTGTCTTGTTTTGATGTTTTTCCCCCAATTTTTTTGTACCTCTTTCTTATTGCTTGGATAATCTTTCTGTTTTACGTGTTTCTTTTCTTTTGTGTTTTTGTTTTTTAATTGCCACTTTCTCCATTAGAATTCTTTTTCGTCCCTAACTGGTTAAAACAAACGGTAATCTGTATCAATCCTTGTTTTTTCTTTCTTTTTTATGTTTGAGACCAAATAACGAAATCCCGAATTCTTCTATTATTTTGAGTATTTTCTTTATTGCCCTCTATAAATGATTTTTCAACTGTAGGCACCTCCTGGGTTAAAATTTCTGGTGATGTATCCTTTGTCGGCACAGTTTCTTCTAAAGACTGAGTTTCTTATTTATCTTCCTTTTTTCCATAGCTCCTGTAAAGGCTGAGTTTCTTTTTTATTTTCCTTTTCTTTTTTTTTGCATGCCCTTCCTGTGATACATTTTTTTGTAATCCTTCACCTGTCTCCACAGTTTCTTCGAAATGATTGTCACGTGATAAAATGTTGATTGCTTTTTTCTCCTTATTTACATCTAGTCCAAAAAAACATATCTTCGTCGAAAATAATTTCCATATTTTCCATTTGTGTGTCCACTGCTCTACTGATTTCTAGGTTTTCTGAATCGTCACGAATTTCTGTATTAAGCCTATTGCTCTTTTCAAATTCTTTATATAATTTACAAAATAAGATAAACTCATTATGACTTGCTTTCTGAAACTTTTTTCTGAAAAGGTGAACCTTTTTTCGTTACGTTTGTATCTGAATATACCTTAGTTTTCTTTTTTGTTCCCAGACATTTGGTAAAGTCTCTACCTGATGCGTACCGTGGGTATAATCCACTTACTTTAAAGCCATTTTTTATAATTTCAGCATTTAAGTAGTCTTCTATGACCCATTTTATGGTTGGTGCAAATTTTTCTCTAGTCAGCATTTTATGGTGATTTTTTTTCTGAATTCAAACACTTTTCTCCAACCTGTTTTTAACGGTTTGAGTGCAGCAACATCTGCTGGTTGCATTACCCGTGTTGCATTGGGATACAACGATACTAAAATTATCTGTAGTTCGGTACACATTTGACGCAACTTTATTGTTTGTAGCTATCTACAAAATGGACTATTGGAAAAGTAATGCCTTTTTTTCTAAATATGGATACAAAACATTACTATTCTGCTAGTAAAATAACTCAACTTTCATCCAATCATGAACAAGGCACTGATTTAACTATAGAAGTTGGTAGTCATTTGTATAAATAAATAAGCATTGGACCAGGTATTTGACAAGATGCAGAAAAGGTAAACATCAAGGTGATGTTCATTTTTGCTTGACCAGAATCTACCTCATGAACATTCCGTACTCCACGAGGCACAAAAACTTTAAATTTTTTTGGGCACAGATAAAAACATTTTATCTCCATTAAAAATTCTAGACCTTGTAGAATATAATCTAATTTTTACTTTTTAAATATTACTCGACTAAAGAAAACCATTTACGAACAACTCCTGGAAAAACTAAACTAGTTGAAGTAACTGCTTCTGGTGTTCGATGAGTTTCCATGTCGCTTAAGAAAGCTTCAATACCAGTCTTCTGCAGGGAGATTGTCCTTAAATGGATTTTCACGTGGGTTCGAATCTAAAAACTCCTTAACCAAAGGTTGAATATCTGCTTTCCTAACTGAAAATTATTTTTTGTAACTTGTCAATATCCATTCTTCTAAAATAGCTTTCTCCTCATTGGTCAATACAGCTTAGTCCCAAAGTTATCTTAGTAAACTTATCACTTTTTCTAAACTGAAGAGTTTGATGTGGTACTTTAACCCAGATATGTCTAACGTACAATAAATTGTACACCACAAATATCTTTTACCTTGATTACCTATAAGTTTCATATCTCTTGATAACCGTCTAAATACTTTCAGTATGTAGTAATCAACCATAGAGTGTAGTTGAGAATTGCTGACTTTTTGACGATAATATTGTGATAAAGTTTACAGTTTTTATAACATGGCCGAATTCGAAATACGATTTGCTAAGTAGGTAAATCATTTATATAACTTATACATAAAAAAATTTCTTTTTGTGTTTAGTTGTAGAAAACTCATTTATATTGTAATTTAAATTTATAAATTGGATAAATTAATATTTTATAACTAGAGTTAGGCCATTTTTGATTATAGTGTACAAAATATTTTATGACAGGAAAATACCATGCTATTTATTTTTAGGGGCTTTTCATTGGAGGATGCGCTTAGTATGTTATAAGATGATGAAAATTTAGTAGCAAATGTAGATAGTATTAGTTTGATGCCTCCAATAAATGCATGTCATGTCATAACAGACGAAGACTCTGGTGATCAGGATATAATGTTGGTGGTTAATTTACCTGGGTCGCAATTACAAACTTCTGCTGAAATAAATATGCAAAATAATGACGGTGACGATTTACGGTAACCGATTCTCAAGATAATATTTCATTACCTCAGCAGGGAGAAAAAAGAACAGTTAAAGAGTCTAAGAAAAAAAATCTACACTTACAAGATTAAAAAATTATGAAAAAAAAAGAAGGGATATATGACAACACAGAAAAATTTCTGATCAAAATATAATTGCAGTTAAATGGAATGACAATAATTTAGTACCGCTCTGTTCAAACTAAGCAGGACTTTAACCAATTCATCTTGTAAAGCGGTATTCACAGATAAAGAAGAAGACGATCCAGGTTTGAAACAAAATAGACAATCTTTCTCTGTAATACTAGTATTATTTATCATTTCAGGTAAAACAACCGCATCTCGTACATGACTATAATGTAAACATGGGCGGAGTAGATCGTAGTGATAAAAATATTATTCTTTATCGCATTTCTATTCGTGGCAAAAATGGTACTTTTCATTGATCAATCAATGCATTTGACAAGGCTGTTCAGAATGCCTGGCAACTTTATCGTTTGCATGGAGGAAAACTGGACCAGCTATTATTTAGAAGACGCATTGCAACATTATTATTAGAACAAAATAAAAAACCTACTTCCTATTCTCGAGGAAATGCCCATCAGCCAATAAAAACATTGATATTCGTTATGATCGACTAGACCATTTAGTAATTCCAGAGGACAAAACAACTCTATGTGGTTTGTCCCACGATAGAGCAAAAATAAGTCGTTCAACATGCAACGTAAGCTTACATGTGAAATGTTTTGTTTCATATGACACTGAAACTTAATAAAAATTATACTAGTTTATATGCCTGGTGTACCGTTCCCGTCATAAAAAACTGGTACAACTCTTAAAATCAAAAATCGTGTTTTTTAAGTTGTGTACGTTGATCTTGTCAAATGTGTCATTCTGATTTCTAGGGCACCGTTGCCAGTTCAACGAAAATATTATATAAAATCAGCTAAGAGCAAGGCTGTATAACAGACCACCAGTTTTAAGTATACTACAAACTAAAACATTATCGAGCATTATCTATCAGTCAGTCACACTAAATTTGTTTAAACATGCATCCTAAAAATTCTTATATTAATTTTGTAATTTTCCATCATTTGTGGAACAATCACATTCCCTGTGCCAATACCCTAGGTTTAAAGATCCTTCAAACATTTTGGATAATAACTCAACCCTATCTCTGCTTATTTAATTTCTTAAATTCAGTTTTTTTTTGGTAATGATAAAAATAATACCTATCTAAAAATTTTATACATTTTTGAACGTTATTTTTTATTTAGATTTAGTTCAATTCCGTTATCTGTATTGGCAACAACGAATTGATTTCTAAACACAGGTTTACATTGGGAAAAAAAGTGTACCAGTTTTATATGACGGGAAGTGTACCATATTTTGTACAGTATTTTTTATTTATTTATTTTTCATAACATGTTTTACTTTTACGATAAATATGTTTTTGTTAATTGGAATAACACGTAAATTTGGAGAAAAATATTAAAAAATATTTTCATGTAGGTTTTAGGCATATCTGAGATAAATATTTGAGAAGCTTTTCTTTGTGAAATCCCATTTTCCCTGACCTTCAAAGCAACAAAAACATCTTCTTCGGCATATTTTTTTTTTCGTATTGTTCACTCTCTTTTACTTTGGGCATCTAAAAAAAATTTTATGTACCTAGGGTAACGGGTACAGTGATTGGCCACTTAAGGAATTGCCAATTGAATAGAACTTATAAATTGGTATCTTAAAGTGAAATATTTTGTAAGGGTTGTTTAATAGTAATGAAACATTAGATTTTATAAAATCTCAGGTTATTTTAAACAGGAATAATAATGTATATTAAAAATAAACACAAATCTGAAAACTCACAGAACTACACAGTTATTGGCCATACAAACATAGTTATTGGCATATAGAATCACAGTCATTGGCTCATCTAACACCAAATAGACATTTTATTCCAATTTTTGATTTAGATATATTATAGTAACAATATTAACCCTCTATTGCACACACCATTTTAGACAGAAGCAAAAAAAAATTAAGGTAAATATGGGTAAGTAAAGTAATTTAGACTAGTTTTAGGTAGTTATTTATTTTTAAAAATTTTTATTTCTTTGAAAAAAAAAGTGTATATTCAGATATACATTGTGCATATATTATTAAAAAAAAATGCAATTACATACCTTAGTCAATACAGATTTTTCATAGACGGTTCTTACGATAATATAAAGAAAAGCAGGCACAATATCTACAAATAATCTACTAATAATAAAAAATATTAAAACTATTGATGAAAATCTAGGAAAGAGTTTCTATCTGGAACAAAACATAGGAAACAGTTACATTTAGTGCATTTGACTTTTGTTATTTTTTGGAATTTTTTATTCTTACATCTTCCTGTCTTTTTTTTCATAGTGGCGCCAATGGTCCATTCTATCAGCAGTACAGTTTGCGTTTGCGGAGACACAAGTTTTAATTTTTTTTGTCCAATGATGGTGTACTGCCGGCTGGGCGACCTCTTTTTGCTAACTTACTAGCCCAACAGAAACTCTGAGCAACATCTGCCTTGAAGTCATATAAAGACAGCTGTTGTTTTTTAGGAATTCCACAGTCATCGCTAGCTCTTCTATACATAAGCCAAGCAATTATGATGCTCATGTCCATTAGATGAAAAAATATTCTAAGATAATATTTTCTGGACCGAATCTTGGTTCGGTAAAGTGCCAAGAAAGAATCTATCAAATCCACTCCCCTCATAAATTTATTATATAAAATAATAATACTGGGGTATTTTATTGTTAAACTTTTCTTTTTTTACGGTCGTACCTCTGGACAGTCGTTTCAGGAGAAGCACTGGCAAATGTACTTAGCAATGTCACTGCCTTATTGTCATACCATTTGACTACTCTGAGTGTTGTGCTGTTATGGACAGCAACCTTTTCCACACAACTCCCTCGACCTTGCTTCATTAGCACTTTATCTGCTGGCAGCTTGTTTTCGGGAACCCTGTTTGTACGAACTGTACCCAAACTCTGGATGCCATTTTCAGATAATTTTATTTGCAACTTAGGACTGCAAAACCAATTGTCATAAAATATCAAAAAGTTTTGGTTTTTTGATATGCGTTCAGCTAAGCGAATAACAACATTACTGCTGGCACTTATATCTGGTAAATCATCTGGTTGCTTCTGAGCTAGACAATAAACCTCAAAATCTTATACTATGCCGCTCGCACCTGCAAGACAAAATAATTTGTAACCCCATTTCTTTGGCTTTTTGGGATTATATTGCTTTAGTCTGCTACGTCCTTTATAGGGAATCATTTGCTCGTCGACAGATAAATGTTGCTCTACTGGTATGGACTTCATATTGTGCTTATGATTTTAATCACGTTTCTTATTTTGAACAAACGATCTGGCGGATTTGATGATTATCAGCAAAATGTATTTTTTTTTATTTGCTCAAATATTCATAACGGCATTACATCAGCGACTTGAGAAATTCTACAAGCATTACTCCAATACCTTCTAGTACCTGGTACCGATATTAGTGACATATAGAAACATGTTTCTAAAAATTGTTCCAGATCTTTTGAATCCATAAAAAGTTTCCAGATATATCTGTTTGTGTAGCATACAAATTTGATTGCTTCACTATATAATCTAACAAAGCTTTATCAACTAATTTATAAAAATATTGGACAGGAGTTTTCACTTCTGTTTCATCATGTAGGTGGGCACCCCAATGAGGCGTTTGAGCTGCCTCATTCTTTGAATTTGTCCATTTCAAAACTATTTTCTTTTTTCCATAATTTGAACAAATGGGAATTTGATTATTTGTTAGGTCTGATAGAGATAGCGTTCGGTCTTCATTATCAGAAGAATCCGCTTGCTAACCCAATTGCTCACCTTCGACTGTTTCATCATCACTACTAGATGAATCTAGAAACAAGAATTTACTAAAAAAAGTTGCAATATGCAGGAAAAAAACTTACCTTATAACATATCTGGTAGATAAGGTTCATCTGTTATGCTATCATCGCTGCTATAATCAAGATCGCTGTCAATATCTGGTAAAAGTATATTTGTTTCCTTTTGTTTGCCATAAAAACGTGTTGGATCCATGATCAAAATAAAAATACCGAAAGTACCGAAAAATGCAGTCACTATTGCACAGTGTATATTTGAATATACAGTTGTAAAATATGCACTACTTCTTCTCACGAGTCGAAGATTGAAACACAAATCACACCTTGCTATTCAAAAGACTTTACAAGACTAAATACTAAATTTTATTTCTATTTTAACCTGCGTAAAACCCCACAAATAATTCACTGAAGTGGGCGGTCCTCCTAGCAACGTCATTAGACAACCTCCTCGATGTTGCCATTTTTTTATCGCTGTTACTTGGAATTTCTATAGAAAACCTACATAATACAGTTGCTGCGACATGTATTTTAGAATATATAACAACCAATTTTGTTTTAAGCTCGATATAAAGCAATATAGACCAGAGATAATATTTGTATATTTAAATATACATGCTACCATAGAGGGTTTTAACACAATCCTGTATACAAAATGTTATTTACAGGTGGGTTGGTGTCCTCTGATTGTTTCACCGTTATTTCTGAGAGAATTTGTATTTTTCATGTTCTGGATATCCCCCAGTTTCACAAAATAACTTTCTTTTAGCCGACTCACCAGCAAGTTTTTCTTTGCTGGTTACCAAATTTGTACATTTGCTTTGGGATGTATTTTTGAAATTTGATGAATTCATATTGTTGCAATATGTTATCAATTGTGGGCAGGTTAACATTTTCCTCTACAGAATCAGGAAATTGGTTTCGTGACAATTCTTGTTTTTCTTTGAGAACAACAACATCTGGTATATGTACTTTAACTCTACTTTTCAAAGTATAGCTTTTAATTGTATGATCAATAAGTGTGTCTGCTTCCAAAATATTTATATCTGCAATATCAACTGTATTTATTGTAACATTTTCTTTATTCTTCATCACAGTTTGACATTTTTTGCTTCCGGAATTAACTCTTGTCGCAATTTTTATTATTACTTTCATCTTGAGTTCCTTATTTTTTGACCTTTATTGCTTGCTTTTGCGTCAATTTGCTTTTGTTTTCGTTCTAATTTTATTTTTTCTTGTTCTGCCTTTTTTTCCAATTTTACGCCTCTCTGCATTTTGACGACCTGAAGAAGTGAGCACGAAAGGCAACCTTTCTGTTTGCTTTTTGCCCTTTCTTTCTGAGGATTTTGGCCAAAAAAAAAAGAATTTGTTGATTGAGGTGTCAATTTCTTTAGAAAATGAGTCGTCTTTATTAACTAAAGGCAGATTATTGGATGTCGATTGAATATCTTCTGTTATTATATCTTCTGTGACTTTTTTTATTTTACCTGTAATATCAACGTTTTCTGGAAGTTGAATTGCAAAAACCGAAAGTAGATTTTCTTCTGTAATAACAGGAATATCTTGTAAGTTGCATATGATTTGATTGCCACCTACAGAGTTAAGTATAATATTTGAGGTGATGATAGAGGTGTATATAGATAGGAGTGTGTATATAGATAGGTGATGTGAGATGTGTATATCAATTGTGATTCCACCTATCTCTGTAGTCTCAATCGTGGGTAGATCTATAGTATTTTAAAATAAATTAAATATATAAAAGAGCTCTTTTGAATCTCCACTTAGTTATTCGCAATTATCCAAACGTGTCTACAAAATGTTCATATGTTATTGATTTTGTCATAGAAATAGTGTGATTAATACCTTTATGTGGGTCTTTGATCTTCCATAAATATTTGGAATAGTCTATTGGCTCAGAGTTCCATGGATACAATCTAGATGCTTTAAAGCCATTAATTATGGAATCTGATTTTAATTGACTAATGGCTGTGTGTAGCAGCAATGCAAAATTCTCTTTAGTATCTACTGAGTTCGGGTTTTCGCGTCTAAACTTTAATACTGCCCAGTTCCAATTTGCCTTTAATGGTTTAAATGCAGCAATATCTGCAGGTTGTATAATTCTGGTTGCATTGGGATATGAGGTCACTAAAATAATTTGTAACTTTGAACGTAAGGCACTGGTTTGAATGGTTAAGTGAGATTTATATCCATCAACGAACAAAATGACTGAAAAATTAGTGTTTTTCGCAACTAGGTACTTCTATAATACGTTTCGTATGTATTCATAAAAGTTTTCATTCTTCATCCATCCCGTATCGCTACATCCTATGCCCCATTCTCGTGGAACGGAATTTAAAATATTGCTAGGAATTCGTTTATAAGGGTAAATAATCATTGGTGCTGTTATTTTTCCAGACGCTTCAAAGGTAAACATAACCATCAAAGTAACTTTAGAGTGATGCTCTGTTTGATATACATTTTTGTTTCCCTTTACAGCCAACACTCGTTTATTTTTGGGACACAAGAGGAATCAGGTTTCATCGCCATTTAAAACACGTGAAGGGTCTTCAAGAATATCAATATACCCTTTACGATGCAAGTATTCTTGCACACCAGTGAACCATTTTTTACATCTTTTTCAGACACAACTGAACTTGCTGCCGTTACTGCTTTAAAAAGGATATATACCAACCTCTTTCGGGCCGATTGTCAGTAAAAGGATTAACACGTGGATTTGCGTCAAGAAAACCTTTAACTGAGTCTTGTATATCTTCCACTCTTACTGGAAAACCTTTGTCTTGGCATGTTATGATCCAATGCTTTAAACGATTCTCTTCCTCCAAACGAAGAGTAGGATTGGAACCAAGGGTAGTTTTTTCATTAATTTTTTTTACTTGCTCTAAACTGCAATGTTGCTCTTGGCACATTAAAATCTTCAGCGGCTTTTCGTTGACTTATGCCATTTTCTATGGCCTGAAAAGCAGACTGGAGTTCTTGTTCTGCAAATTTGATTTAATATGCCCACATTAGCACTAAATTAAAAAAAAACTAAAACAATTGTAACTTTATAATTACAAATCCGGGCAAAAAATATATTCTTATTACACATTACAGCTATTGGCCAACCACTGGTTAGTGCCTTAAAAAATAAAAAAAAATGTTTGAAATATTTTATCTTGGACTAAACTGGGCTAAAAAAGTCTAAATTATAATAAATATTTTAATTCGAAGTAGGTACAGTAATTGGCAGGCAGGCCAATCATTATAACAGGGACATATTTAAGATACAGTGCTCGGCCACTCAAATTTACCGCCAAAAATGCATAACTTAACTATTAAAACCACTAATAATGTAAGATGTAAAATTTTATCAACTGACAGAGATGATAGCTAGAATAAATATACAGTAGTATTGCCAAATTTAAATGCAATTAAATTTATTTCTTTATAGTTTCTGAAAATCTTAATATTTCGGATTTTTGTGAAAGTGGCCAATCACTAGTGACCGGCCAACGACTGTACCCGTTACCCTACATATGTGCCAATCACTAAACATAAAATATTATCAATAAAATTTATTTTTGCAGTGTATGGCCAGGTGGCCAATAACTGTCTAATATAAAAAAAACCAATAATTGGCTAAATAATTTAATGAAAACGAAGCACATTCTTGCAATCGTTCACTTACATTTAGTCATTTTAAAAACATTAAAATAACATAAAACTATAAATTTTATGTAACAAAACATACCTTATACAATATCATTTCTTCCAATATTGGCGGTTTTTAGGGTTCTTAACTATTTTTATTAAACAATGTTGATACACAGCACAGTGGCGCAATCCGTTATTTGTTTTAAAAGGTTCAGATATATCCCTCTGGATTTGTACATTTAAGTTTTTCAAAAGTTAGTTTTGGTAGACTTATCTGATTTTACCAGGTTTTCATTGCAATATTTCATTGAACTTTTCTCTTTTATTTACAGAATCGTAGGCTGCTTTGTAGTCTTTAAATATGTGTCGAGTATTTATGCCATCTTCTTCCTTTATGTTTTCCATCGTCTAATGACATTGGCGATCATCACAACTCATTTTGTTCTGTTCGCAGCAGTTCCGAAGAGTTTAATTGTTCTTTCTTACTCCATTGCTTTAAATGTTTTAACCAGTACGTGCGTCGACTTGAAGGTCTTCTTTTTCCTTTAACTTATTCTTATATAATCAATCGCATCAACTCATATTTTTATTTTTTAGTATGTGACCAAAGTTGCTCGGTTCTCTCTCCTTTATAGTGTTGAGTATTTCTTTTTCTTTTTTATCTTTCTTAATGTTTTTATGTTTGTTACGTGTTGTATCCATAATATTTTCCATATTTTACGATAAAATTACATCTCAAAGCTGGCAAGTCTTCTTTCAGTTCCGTCCGTAACTGTCTAAGCTTAACCTCCATATAAAATGGTAGAGAATACGTAGCATCTCAAGGTTCTAGTTCCAATTCTTAGTTTTAATTGCATAATACTTCTTTCATCTTAATAAAATGCGTCGTTTTATGTTAAGGTTGCGGTTCCGTTCCAAATAATTGTATCTGGGTACTTTCTCTAAAGCTTTTTCTTTAACGTAGGTTGTTTCGTCTTTAATCTTACTGACAATCATGATGTCTATTTTCTTTTTGTTTAGTGCCATATCATTCCTCTTGCAGTACTAAGTGGTGCAATTAACCAAGATTTGTAGCCCCTTCCATCTGTAAGGAGTATTGTATCGTTTGAGTATCTGAGATTATTCACTAATTTTCCGTTAACTGATATACCTTCATTAATGTCTTGTAGTGGCTCTATAAACATCTTTTCTGAGCACATATTGAAAAGTAGAGAGGATAGTATACATCTTTGTCGAACTTCTCTTCTTATGGATATCTCTTTAGATTTTTATTGGCCTGCTTGTATTATGGCTTTCTGATATCGGTATAAATTAGTATTGATTCTCACATCCTGATCATCTATTTCTATGCTTCGTTTTATGTTTGTACTTTGTGTGTTGTATTTTGTCAAAGTCTTTCTCAGAGTAACTAGACATATGAATACGTCACAGTTGACATCTTGATGCCATATTCCAGTGTTTTTACTAAAATTTGTCTCAGTGTTGCAATCTGATAAATTGTGGATTTACCAGCTTTGAAACGAGTCTACATATAGTGCCATATGGTAGCACAGTACTGTTAAAAATATTTTATACATTGCATTTAGAAGCGTTATTCCTCTGTGGCTACAGCATTCAAAGATATTTCCTTTGTTCTGTATAGTGCAAAGTATTCCAATATTTCAATCACTGGCGAAAGATTTCTGTGTACGTATTTCTTTTGTAAGCTACTGTAAATCTATTATTGTATCGTGACCACATTTTTTACGTAGTTCAGCTGGGAGATTCTTTATTCCGGGTGAATTATTGTTAGCTAGTTTTTTAGCTGCATCTTTAACTTCAAGAATCGTTGGTGGTTCATCTTTCCTCTCGCCTGTTCCACTTACCTCATTTATTTTGTATTCTATATTTTCTTCTTTTTCCTCTATACGAAGTACCTAGTTAAAGCCATATTTTCAATAAATCTTTCATTGTTGATGTTAATTTTTTTATAGTATGCTCCGAATTCTTTCTCACTGTTGAATTTTTCTGTATACTTAAGTTAGTATTTTAAATAGTCTAATTTTTTTCTCTTCTTCTAAATTTCCCGCGATTTTTTACAGTAGTTGTTCTAGTTTTGAGTTAGTCTCTTTCGGCAGGCTTAATTTTTTTATTATATTATTGCATTTTTGCATTTATGGCCAAACCAATGATTTTTACGGGTACAATTTCCGGTTCCTATTTTGTCTTTTTCTGCTGCTTCAATATCTTCCTTTATTATCGTCAAGTAGGAGCCTATATTCGTCTGGAATTTTCCATTTACATTTTAATTCCTTAGGTTGTTGTTTTCTGTGTAATGGTCTGTAATTGTCGCATATTTCAGACTTTGCACATTTTCTGTTTTTTTTTATCCATTTTATTTGCTGTACTGATGTTTTAAATACCAGTCCTTATTGTTAAGGTGGCTGGGCAATGAACTGAGTCTATCTTTGAACCTCTATAGAATATGTAAGCCTTTCAAAAAATAAAGAAAGGTTAAGCAGTTGGACCAGATAATATTTCTGGGGTTTGATGGACAGCTTTATGAGAGACAGTAGCAAGTTGCTAACAGGTTTATTTAATGGAAGGATGAAAGCGATACCAATGCCACACAACAAATTAACAAACTACAGGAACATAAAACTATACTAAAGCAAATAGTTAAAGAAATAATAAATAAGACTTACTCACAATCAATTTAATTTAACTATTCAGACGACCGGTTTCGCTTTCTACAATATGCAAAGCATCTTCAGGTTTCGATACAAACCTGAAGATGCCAATGAAGTCGAGAATGAAGTAGAGAAGTGTAATGTGATTGTTTGTTAAAAGAAAGTGATGTTATATACCACTGTATTATTTAATATTTATTTATAATATTTTATATAATATATAATAATAATTTATTTATATTTATTTATATTTATTTAGATTCGCTATCGTGACTTTATTGACAGCAGCTCTAAATAACGATGTAGTTGATTTTCCATACCATTGCCTTAGATTTTTCAGCCATGATGTACTCCGTCTACCAGGACCACGATTACCTTGGATCTTTCCCTAAATGATCAGATGTAACAGATCATATTTTGCAGGGTGTTTCATAATGTGACCGAAGTATTTCAGCTTGCGTTTCTACAAATTTCTTTGATAAAGTTCTATTGGCAAAATGGCAAAATGGTAAATTATTGCAAAGTCAAGTATATAATATACCAAATCATGTATATGATATACCAAAGCACTGCACGAAAATATAAGAGAAAAAAGTTAATGGACAAATAATGTAAAGAAACCAAAAAATCCATTAACACATGCTTACGGTTTTATGTAAGAAAGATCAACAACAGGTATAAGTTTTATAATAACGCAGCTGATAACGAAACTACAGAGTAATATTCTTTAGTGCTTACTATATGCTGTTGAGAGTATTAGTAAGAAATAATGAAAGGGATTTAAAAAAAAACTGAAATAGCATAGATCAGCACTCGAGACAAAAGGTTTTAAACTTAGTAATAAAAAGCAAAGTAATTGGAAAGTTTATTTTTATATGGAAGGACTACAGATAAGAATCAGGCGAATTCTTGAAAAAACGCTTGAGTTCGGAGAAGACATTCGCCACATATTCGTGGATTTCAAAGCCGCATACGACTAAGTCAACAGACAAAAACTTCTACAGGCTGTGGTGGAATTTTAAATGCCGCTTTATCTTGTTCAACTAATGGAACTTACACTCAAAGGCATAGAGAGTGTAGTCAAAATCCAAATCGACTGTTCAAGACCCTTCCATTGTAAAAATAAACTGACCCAGGGAGATGAACTGTCGTGTCTTTTATTAAACCCTGCACTATAAAAAGTATTTCGAGAGTGAAATATTAATAACAAAACCACCAAACCGTGGTTTTGCCAAGATGTAGATGAGAACTCTCTGAATTAAAACGCAAATGCTACCTGAGATATAAAAGCACGCAATCGGAAGAAGCTCATGCAGAATATGTCCAAATAAGAAACGAAGTAAACGCCAGAATAAAATCAATCAAAAGAGAACATTCGGCCAAATTCACTTGCGACATGGACTACGACCTATATGGTGCCCAAAAGAAAGTATGGAAAATGCTCCGCAACAGGAAACAACCAGTTAACGAGTTCGTGCAGACCAAAGGAGTACCTATAGAGGCATGGCAACAGCATTTTAAAGAGCTATATGATGCTGAAGAAACGCTGAATATAAACGAAGGCGAAACAGATGTAAGTGCTACAATCAATGACGAAGAAGTAGAAGCAAAGATCAAAAAGCTAAAAAACAGAAAATTACCGGGAACGGATGGTATACCCAATGAACTTTTAAAATATGGAGGCCCGGAACTTGCAAGTAAACTGGCACAACTATTTAACAAAATATTAAACAAAACAGAAACACCAGAGGAATGGCATAATAGTATTACAATCCCCATATTTAAAAAAGGACAAAAAACCTGCCCACAAAACTATAGAGGAATAACCCTCTTAAATACAACAATGAAACTTTTCACGGGTATTCTCAAGGACAAATTGGAAAAGCAAATCACGAATGCTGAAGAACAACAAGGTTTTACAAAAGGGCGGTCTATAATAGACCCAGTATTTATAATAAAACAAATAAAAGAAAAAGCTAGAAAGTTCGGCATGCCAGCGTATATTTGCTTCATTGATTTGACGAAGGCATTTGACAGAGTTCGCCTGGGAGACATCCTAAATATATTAGTAGAAAATAAAACACCGACCAGTATAACAAAGATACTCCATAACCTAAATAACAACAACGTAACCAAAGTTACATTAGCAAATACAAATATTTAGGCACTTTTATAAATGAAGACAACGATAGCTCAGCGGAAATCAAAATAAGAATAGAAAAAGCCAGATCCATATTCACTAAAATGAAGAGAGTGTTCTGCGGAAGAGATTTGAGCCTTGAAATGAAACTTCGCCTGATGAGATGTTACGTACTTTCTGTGCTGTTTTACGGAATGGAGTCATGGACGTTAAAAAAGATTGATACCAAAAAATTAGAGGCATTTGAACTGTGGATGTATCGCAGAATCCTGAGAATATCATGGACCGAGAGAGTCACAAATGTCGAGGTCTTGAGAAGAATGAACAAAGAAAAGGAAGTCATATTTACAATCAAAAAACGAAAACTGCAATACTTGGGCCACATTACAAGAGGCGAAAGATATGAACTGCTTCGAATAATTATGCAAGGGAAAATAGCAGGAAAAAGGTCCATAGGAAGAAGACGAAACTCCTGGCTAAAGAATCTACGGGAATGGTATAGTTGTAGCAACAACGAATTGTTTCGGTCAGCAGTTTCGAAAATACGTATAGCCCTGATGATCGCCAACCTTCGGAACGAAGATGGCACTTGAAGAAGAAGAACCAAAGTTAGAGCAGGAGACGAATTCACTGAAAATATTCCAACACCGGAAGGAATTAGACAAGGCGACACTTTAAGCCCCTTCTTGTTTAATCTTCTCATGGGCAAAATTATCAACAAAGTAACATCTCTTAATCTCGGATATAGAATGGGCAACAAAAGAATTGGTATGGTGTGTTACGCAGACGATGCAGCAATTATTGCCGAATCAGAAGATGATCTCCAAAGGCAGCTCTTTTAGTTCTTTTAAACAAGCCGACTACTAAATATGAACATCTCTACCAACGAAACTAAATGTATGACAATAGCAAAAGATCCGCTCAGATGTAAGTTAGTGGTTGAGGACAACCCCATAGAACAGGTGATGCAATTCAGTTATCTGGGCATAGATATATCAAGCACCCACGACCCAGTAAAGGACCTAAGGAGTCAGATCAACAAAGCATGTGCACTGTCAGGATGTCTGCGGGAGATAGTCTGGTCAAATCCGTATATGCGCACAGATAGTAAAATTAGAATCTATAAGGCTTGCATACGACCTATCATGACATATGGCATAGAAGTGCGCGAAGATACCAACAAAACGAAACAGATGCTAAGGGTTGCCGAAATGAAAACCCTAAGAACAATAATGGGGAAAACAAGAAGAGACAGAGTGAGAAATACAAACATTAGAGAGCAGTGCAAAATTCAAGATATTGTAAGATGGGGAAGGCAGCGCAAGAGGATGTGGTACAACCATGTTAGACGAATGGATGAGAATAGACTCACAAAAATTGCCCTAGAAAACAATCCGCCCGGTTCAAGACCCCCCGGAAGACCACCTAAAAGATGGAGGGATAGTTGGCAATCTACCTCTCAAGAAATTAACCAGAGGCAGCTTCAGAATTAAACAGATCGAAAGATCTACAAAAAGTAGAAGAAGAATATATTAATACGAATGGTACCATCTTTAATGAATCTGTACAAGTGGTCGGATATGCAGATGACATAGACATTATTGTTCGGTCCACAGAATCTCTGATCGAAGCATTTCGATCATTAAGGGCGTCTGCACTGAGAATGAGATTAAAAATAAACGCACAGAAAACTAAGTATATGTATTGTAATAGATCAGGCGACCTGATACCTAGACTATTAATTGATTTTCTGGAACTGGAAGGTGTAGACACCTTCGTCTACCTGGGCTCGCTGCTGACAACAATTTTAGCGAAGAAATTAAAAAAAGAATGGTGCTTACTACTAAGTAATATTATGGTTTGAGGAAACAGATAGCCCCAAAAAGATTAAGATTATCATATAAAAGACACTAATAAGGTTAGTGTTAATATACCCTGGTCAGAAATGTGAACATTTGCACAGAACGACCAAGAATTGATTAAATGTTTCGAAAGGAAAATGTCAAGTAAAATATATGGAGGAGTCCAAGAGCAGGGTTTGTGGCGTAGGCGCTACAACTTTGAGTGTTACAGAAGTTTCGGGGAACCTGACGTTGTAAAATGTATTAAATGAGCACGCCTTCGATGGATAGCACGTGTAATAACAGGAGATAAAGATGCAATAATCAGAAAAATTTTCGACCGAAGAGGATCAGTGGAAAGACGAGTCAGAGTTAGACCATAACTTAGGTATCAAGATAACTTAGAGAGTGATCTAAAATCCATCGGAGTCTAAGCATGGAGAAGAGTTGCCCGAGACACAAGCGAATAGGAGATACTTCTGAAGATGGCTTTGGCTCATAATGATCTGTAATGTCACTGATGGTGATGAAAACTACAAATAAAATAATAACTTTGGATAGTGAAATGATTGTGCAAACTAATATTTTTAAGTGCATGAAATTGGTATTAAAGGATAATGAGAACATACGTCGAGATGCATAAAGTAGAATTAAGGTAAGATGCATGAAGTAGACATAACCAAGTGGTGTGTTGTGTGGCAGAAATATTTCTATAAAATTAAAGAAAAAGTTCTGTAAAACTGATATACCGTTAGCTAGGAGGTAACTGAATATTGTTCTGAAGCTATTTTCTTATGGCATATTAAAGTAGTTAATAATTAAATGGGAATAAGCCACAAGTAAAGGTTAAAATACGTTTATTGACGTTTAAATTTCCCCTTTTGAAATAGTTTTCAAAATACAAACATTACTAATTACTATTTATAACTGGGAATAAGCCACAATTAAAGATAAAAATAGGTTTATTGACGTTTCAATTTCCAATTCGGAAATCGTTCTCAAAATACAAATAGTAAATTAAACAAATTTTGTTTTTTTGTTACATAGTGAAAAAATTCTTTTAATAATTTAATTTTATCTGACTCATTTATATTGACAATTTAGACATGCATTATGCATTTTAAAGTAGACGACTTTAAAATGATATTGCCAATATTGTTGAGTTGGGCTCCTGGGACGACTTTACTTATAAGATAGTTCATTCGATTACATGAAATCAACTTTAACTTGAGAATATCCGTCAGAAAAAATCATAGCATGTAATTCGTCTTTAAAAAGACAAACACATGACATGATGACAGTAAAATTCTCCTGTTAGTGATTCCATAGTAAATTATGAGGGAAAAACCAGGAAAAAAACCTCATAATACTATCCCGACATTGTAAGTATTTGTTCGTGAATTTAGTTTACCTTCAACAAACATCAAAATTCTGATTTTATATATTACGTTATTTAAAAAACATAAATGATGTATCCTCTATATGTTACTGACTTACTAATACTGGTATTTTCTTATTAATAACTTCCTCTTTCAATATTGGTAACCAGATCCTACTACATTCTGCCGAGGAATTTGCGACACAATTGGCCTCATTTAGCATAATTAGAGCCGCTTCTTTGATTTTTCTTTTTTTACCATCCGTATATATTTATGCTAAATGAGGCCAATTTTGTCGCAAATTCCTCGGCAGAATGTAGTAGGATCTGGTTTCCAATATTGAAAGAGGAAGTTATTAATAAGAAAATACCAGTATTAGTAAGTCAGTAACATATAGAGCAGCGGTTCTCAATCTTTTTTGGTGACGGAACCCTTTTGGAAAGCGAAATTCTTGACGGAACCCTATAATAAAACAATAGTTTTTAAAAGTGTATTCTTTATTAATAAGCATAATAAAAGTACAATGTAACAGTTAGTTATTACTTACTTACATAACAAGTATAATAATAGAAATTATTAAAAAAGAAAAAAATCTAACTAATGGGGGGTATGAAACTGTTTTTTATTTTTCATCAATTGGTTGATATCAGGTTTCATAGAGGACAGTTGAAGTCTTATATCAGGTTCGGCGTCCAGTCTATTGCGGTATTTTGTTTTCGTAGCTGCATAGGTTGAGAATCCTGTTTCGCACAAATATGTTGTTGGGAACGGGAGAAGAATATTCAGTTCAAAGCACGTGGTGTTCGTGTGTATTAAGGTATAAAAACGCTTATTAAAAGCTTAAAATTTTTTTTTTTATTATAAAGAAGATCTTTTCGGAATGTGTATCATTCCATCATCAGTTTAATAAAAAAGGTTGATAAAAACATTGTGTGGCCACATAAAAAACATTCGGTGGACATCTGGATATAAAATTAATATTCTTCGTGTTATTTATGCCGGTAAATGCAATAGACTCTTGACTTGTGTAATATAAAAAATGAAACTGGGGGCATCTTATATGACCCCCTGTAGTTGGTGAAGTTTTATTGACTTACATTACCTCTGATCTATGTTGAGGGGGGGTCATATAAGATGCCCCCAGTTTCATTTTTTATATTACACAAGTCAAGAGTCTATTGCATTTACCGGCATAAATAACACGAAGAATATTAATTTTATATCCAGATGTCCACCGAATGTTTTTTATGTGGCCACACAATGTTTTTAAAAACCTTTTTTATTAAACTGATGATGGAATGATACACATTCCGAAAAGATCTTCTTTATAATAAAAAAAAATTTTAAGCTTTTAATAAGCGTTTTTATAACTTAATACACACGAACACCACGTGCTTTGTATTCAACAGGTATACTAGCCACTCCTGGATATCTCCACTTCATGGTTTGTTCCAGTTTCACTTTAAAAAAAAAAAAAAAATATTCAGTTCCATTTTGGCAAGCATTGGATATTCATCACGAATTCTGCACCAAAAATCGTTGAGAGGCGTCGTTTTGAACAGTGCCTCCAAACTTGTGTCTGATGGCATTTCTAAAAGAGATTCATATATCTCGTTTGGCATACTTTCGGGCTTTTGTAAGTTGGCTAAAAAAGGATTATGAATCCATGAATTCAGTTTCATTTTTGTATTTTGTTCTTCGGGAAAATACTTCTCAAAAGATGCGCGCATCGAAGTGAGATATTTGACCAATTTCTCAAATACACCATCTTGAAACATTTCTGAATCGTTATCACTAACAAACTCACTGAGTGAGGTAAAGCTTTCGATTTCTCTCTTTCCAACGCAAATAATCCAAAAATCTAATTTTCTTTTGAAGGCAGTTATTTTGTTACAGGCCTGGAACACTGTTGTCTGTTTACCTTGCAATGATACATTTAATTCGTTCAGTTTTTGAAAGATATCCGCCATAAAAGACAGTCGGAACAACCAAGTTTTATCATACAAACGGTCTTTCAAATTAAAAGCAGTATCTGAAAGAAACATTTGTAACTCGGCTCTAAGTTCAAATAGCCTTGTTAAAGTTTTACCCCAAGACAGCCGTCGCACTTCTGTATGAAGCAGCAGTGTTTTATGTTTGCTGCCAAAATTTAAACAAAGTTCGTGTTTTAATAAAATTAATTATTTTTACCGCTTCATCCATAACTAATTTTAGATTTGACGGCATTTGCTTCATCGCAAGTGCTTGTCTATGCAGGATACAATGGCTGGAACTACAATTAGGCGCTTTATTTTTTATTCGTGACACTAGTCCTGCTGTATTACCCGTCATTGCCTTGGCCCCATCTGTACAAATGTCAATGCAATTGTTCCAAATAAGATTATTTTCCTCAAAAAATATATTTATTTTATTAAACATTTCTTCTCCGGTAGTTTTTGTGGGCAGCGGTGAACACATAAGCATATCTTCTTCCAAAGAACTTTCATATGGATATCTCACGATAACCAGCAAGATAGCCAGACCAGCGACATCAGTAGACTCATCTATTTGCAAGACGAAACGTGTTTCTTGTAGACTTGTAACTAGTTCTTGTTTGACGTAGCTTGCCAGATCATGAATTCGCCGTGAAACAGTATCGTTTGATAGCGGCACAGTAGAAAGATGCTTTGCAGATTTTTTATCGAGCATACATTTTGGTATGTCTAACACACATGGTTTTATTAAATTCTCAGCGATAGTGTGCGCTTCACCTGCTTGTGCAATGCGATAGCTAACTAAATATGATGCCTCTGCGGCCTTTTCATTGATAGTTTGGGTTACATGCATCATTGTTTTTTGACTTTCCAATAACTGTTCTTTATTACAAAAAAATCTTAATTCTTGTCTTTAGACTCAGGGTGTACAGTTTCTAAATGTCGGCGCAACTTGGCAGGTGCCATGGAACTATTAGGAAGCAGTTTACTACATAACATGCAGAGAGGTGAGCCTTTGGAATCAACAAATCCGAAACTGATATATGATTCATCATACTTCCTTTTTTCCGCCTTTGAAACCGTGGAACTTGACGTCGTTGCATAATCGTCTGGATCGGTAATTGCTGTATACTCCGCGCGAACTACTTTTGAACATTCGGCTTCGTTAGAAGATGTTGTTGCAACACGTTTAACGCCTTTAAGCCAACGTTCCATTCTTCTTTATTAATAATGTTACATGTCAGGATGGTGGGGTCAAAATAACGCACGATCGTTACTGCGTAAAAGAGTTTAGTCCAAAGAAGAAATGTACAATCAGAATACAGCAGTAGAACAATAAACCCTTTGTTTCTAGCAGGTAGGTACTTATCACTCCGAACACTAATCGTCAACTAACTAAGCGTAGAGGCGCGAGGCGCGATCGCCGCTTTTATAGTCTTAGCCAGATCTCGAATATTCTCACAAATACTCGAGTCGGCGAGCTTGTTTACAATTATTGTTAATCTCAGGGGCGGCTTTTATCAAAGGGACTCGCACTCACAAGTAGATATCGGCGGTGGCGGCATAGTAAAATTGTACGAGGCGAATTGTATATATGTATGTGTATATATGTATGTGTGTATGTATGTGTATGAATTGTATGTATGTGTATGAATTGTATATATGTATGTGTGTATGTATGTGTTCGGCTGCGCCTCGTGAATCGTGATACGCCGCGTCAGAATGGTCGACCAGAGAGAGTTGTTTGGAATTTTTTCTAAATTCTTGCGGAACCCCTACAGGGATGTCGCGGAACCCTAGGGTTCCGCGGAACACACTTAGAGAATGGCTGATATAGAGGATACATCATTTATGTTTTTTAAATAACGTAACATATAAAATCAGAATTTTGATGTTTGTTGAAGGTAAACTAAATTCACGAAAAAATACTTACAATGTCGGGATAGTATTATGAGGTTTTTTTCCTGTTTTTTCCCTCATAATTTACTATGGAATCACTAACAGGAGAATTTTACTGTCATCATGTCATGTGTTTGTCTTTTTAAAGACGAATTACATGCTATGATTTTTTCTGACGGATATTCTCAAGTTAAAGTTGATTTCATGTAATCGAATGAACTATCTTATAAGTAAAGTCGTCCCAGGAGCCCAACTCAACAATATTGGCAATATCATTTTAAAGTCGTCTACTTTAAAATGCATAATGTATGTCTAAATTGTCAATATAAATGAGTCAGATAAAATTAAATTATTAGAAGAATTTTTTCACTATCTAACAAAAAAACAAAATTTGTTTAATTTACTATTTGTATTTTGAGAACGATTTCCGAATTGGAAATTGAAACGTCAATAAACGTATTTTTATCTTTAATTGTGGCTTATTCCCAGTTATAAATAGTAACTAATTTACAATGCCACAAGAAAATAGCTTCAGAACAATACAAACATTACTGACAAAGTACAAACACTAATGTTTGTATTTTGAGAACGATTTCCGAAGTGGAAATTGAACCGTCAATAAACGTATTTTAACTTTTAATTGTGGCTTATTCCTATTTAAATAGTAATTACTTTAGGCAACTGAATATTGGGCACCTAAAAAAAGAGATGAATAACGAGTTTTTGTAGTGGAAATTTATGGAAACATTCTTTAATAACATTAAGAATGAATGTATTAAGTAAAGTTCGACAAAGAACAACAAAAGAAGACCTTGGAGTAGATGCTTAAGCAAAATAGGTCGATAAAGGAGGTTCAGTAGCAACCTCCTTAGGTATGACCCAAATTAAAAAGTAATTAAGAAAGCCGATTTTGCATAGAAATAATGACAACGATAATTATATTATTATATGAAAATCTTACATAAAAAAATTACTATATTAATTACCTAGAATTTAAATTATTATTAGAGGGAAAAGGGGAAAAAAAGTAAAAAAAAAACCTAATTTACACTATTGAGTAGCAATTTTTACAACAATCTATAACAATATACTGAAAATTAACGTAAAGACAATAAATTGAGTGAAGACATTGATTGACAAATAAGACAAAACTACTTAAGAAATATCTGAACTTACTATTTCCATCACCAGAGAAAAAAACAATGATTTTCTACTGGATTTCGATTGATTATATGATTTAGTAGGGATATGTATTTGTGCTTTTGTGGATTTTAGAAAAACATTTGACAATATCATAAATAATTAATAAATATTCTACACAAGACATGTACTGTTGGCAATGATATTCAGATTGTAGCAAACCTACACTGGAGTCAAAAAGCAAGAGTATAAATTGACAGTAAACTTACTGAAAGTGCGGATATTAAAAGAAGTGTCAGACAGGGTTGTCTCGTATGTCCTTATGTTGTCCTTAACTCCTTTTTAACAGTTACCACAAGAAAATGTTTAACAAATGTAATGAAAATGTAACACATGCGTAAATGAAATCGGGTTTACATCGTTTTAACTATTTAAAACAGCCACCTAAGAAAGAAGATGAAGAATTGATTTACTACCTCTGACTCTTTATCATGCGGTCAACCATAAAGAAATAAAGTATAGTACATTCAAACAATTAGTTTAATACGGTCTTCGTAAATCTAGAGGTTTTATAGTAAATTAAAGTTATTACTATTTAAACGGGAATAAGCCACAATTAAAAGTTAAAGTAAGTTTATTGACGTTTCAATTTCCACTTCGGAAATTGTTCTCAAAATACAAACATAAACTAAATATTAGTCCCACACAAACATTAGTTTGTATTTTGAGAACGATTGCCGAAGTGAAAGTCAAAACGTCAATAATTTTGATTTAACTTTTTTTGTGGCTTGTTCCCATTTAAATTGTAATTACCTTAAAATGCTTTAAGAAAATAGCTTCAGAACAAAATTAAAGTTATTTTAATGTATGGTGTACTTTTTTTTCATAAATTATTATAAACTCAAGAATAAACTTAATTTTTTATTTATCAGTAAATAGAAAATTCAAGCAATCTGAAATATAAAAGAGTGGTTTTTGTTTTATATCTTATCCCCGATCGGAGTTTTAAGAACATTTTTAGTGTTTATTACCTGCCCCATTAAAGCGATTTTTATCCCCAAAACCATTAAATTTCTATGACTGGTATTAAATCGCATTATTAGTAGAATTCCGGGATCACGCCGTAAAATTTAGAGTTAATAGAAAAGAGATTAAGGTCCAGAGAATGCTGTGTAAGTAGGAGAATTGCAGGGTAGTGGAGTTGTTGGCAACGTTCCGCATGACGACCGTTGAACTTCCAAGATTACAAATCTGAAGTCTTGCAGTTTCTCTGAAGTAGGCGTTCTGATGTGCTCGAGTGTCGAATCGAGAGGGTATATTTCTGTGAAGGGTGCTTGTTTTTTAATGAACTCTGTTAATCACCTTGAGTTGTAATGATTTCTTTCTTTTGTTTAAAAATAAAATTAAATCTTTTATATTTAGTTTCCCAATAACTCCCACACACGAACAATTTCAAGAAATAATACAGTATATAACTAAAATAAAACCAAAACCATTGTTTGGTCTATTTTTAAAGATACTAAACAGACGTACGAGAATAAGAAACGTGACAAAAAGTTAACGACACAAAACTTTATAACAGAAGTTATTATACTTTTGGTTGTTTAAAGTTTAATCCAATATTTTTTACCCCGGAGTGTTTTGATCGAATATATAGCGACCCCTCTATACAACTACCTTTCTAAGAGCTGTTACCTTCTATTCAGTATTATTAAGTTAACAAAATGTAACGCAAATTATGGCATAAAAATTATGACATGGAAGAAGAAAAACATGAAATTCAAAGTGTCAGAAAATACAGTTATGGTTTTAGCCAAAGATTTCTAAGATTTCTTGGGCGATGGTAAAACATTATAAACATTTTCCAATCTGTTACATCTTGTCAAGTCCTGCTAAAGCAAAAAAAGTAAATACTACTTAAGTTTTCAACATCTTTCTTACAATTTATAAAAGAGCTGCAGTTATGGATGTAGCACATTTCTATGAAATTTCGCTTAAATTGGTTGTTAACCCTTTTTAGTACTTACACATTTTTATAGTAAGCAATGTGTGCAGTATTCCTAATATGTTGGCTAAAAGCTGTACTAGTAGACTTCCTCACAACATCACTATTGTGCAAAGTTATTCGTTTTGAGAGTTTCTAGCTGGTTTGACCGACATACAAATCCGAACAGGAACCACATGGAATAGAATACACTACATTGAAGTTATCTAATTTTTTAACTCTTTCTGTCCGGAAGGGAAAGATTAGGGACATACTTTACTCACCTGACAGAAAGAGTTAAAAAACTGGACAACTTCAATGTAGTGTATTTTATTTCATGTGGTTTCTGTTCGGAAGTGTATGTCGGTCAAGCTAGAAACTCTCAAAAAGAATAGCTTTGTACAAGAGTGATGCTATGAGGAAGCCTACGAGTACAGCTTTTAGCCAACATATTAAGAATACTGGACATATTGCTAACTATGAAAATGTGGAAGTACTAAAAAGGGTTGACAACCACCTTAAGAGAAATTTTATAGAAATGTGCTACATCCATAACTGCAGCTCTTCTATGAACTGTAAGAAAGATTCCACTAGGAAACTAAGTTCCTGTAGCTGGCTGTATACCATATATCACAAAAAATTGTTTATAATCCTTTATAAAAGGTATATAAAAAATGCCCCAAACGGGCTATCACCAACACATTGCAAAACGTTTTCGGATTGATAAATCCATCATCAGTGCAAACGGTTGTACATGCTAGTAGCCACCAAAATATATGGGTCAAAACCCTTTAAATGTTTTAAATTTTTAGTTGTTTGACATTATTAATAGTTATAATTTGTGATGTTTAAATTACCGTTGGATATGTAACATGGCGGCGTATGACTCTACATAAGTAAAATGGTCCTGAGACGAAGTGTCTACAAAGACTTGTTGATAACAACTTAGTTGTTATGATCAACTGAGTTGTTATCAATGAATCAACTGAGTTGTTACCAACAGGTCCTCGTAGACACTTCGTCTCAGGACCATTTTACTTATGTAGAGTCATACGCCGCCATGTTACATATCCAACAATAACTTAAACATCACAAATTATAACTATTAATAATGTAAAACAACTACAAATTTAAAACATTTAAAGGGTTTTGACCCATACATTTTGGTGGCTCCTAGAATGTACAACCGTTTGCACTGATGATGGATTTATCAATTCGAAAACGTTTTGCAATGTGTTTGTGTGTAACGGCTAGCTCACCCATTGCACATTGAAACCCCTCAGGGGTGATGTTCGGCATAAACTAACTTAATTTGAGAAATCGGGAATTATTAATAAAATAATTTCTTTAACATATATCTTTATTTATTTATATTTTAATAAATCAAAATGTAATAACAATTAAATTGAGGTTCTAACAACAGGGAATTAGGCATCTATATACAAAATCTCAAGAAATAAAGAAACTTGCTGTTCTTTTCTCAACTCGGACCATACAATGTCTGCAAAAACCATGCCGCTAAGCCGAAACCATGTGGATCCCTCTCCAATCCAAAGCCACGCGGATTTTCAAAATCGAGATGGATTTCATATTAAAAAAAAAAACAATTCAATTTTCGTATTCTTCGACCCAAAAAATCCATGTCAACGTAAATTTTCTTATATCATAATTAAGGTGGATTTTCTTGAATAACAATCAAGGTGGATTCTTTTGAATAAAAACCAAGGTGGATTCCCTTGAATAAAAACCAAGGTGGCAAGAAAAACAAAACCGCTACAAAATTAGTCATGGCACGAGTTTTGTCCAACAACAGAAGAAGTCTGGCAAGCGGAAAGCTCTTCTCTCTGAGACCTGTATACCGATCCAGAATTCTCTGATGTTGCCAAAACTCACAAATTAATAATTGTAATTAATAGATAAATTATTAAATGAAAAATGAAAAAGACAAAGTTGTGCGATAAATACGATTTATATTGAATTATTATTATTACAGCAAAGGTAAAAAGAAAATAAAAATTGTAAGCAGTTTTTAAGTACTAGCGTACACAAAATTATACGAAAAACTAAAAATGTTCTTGATTAAAGTATGAAAATATGTTGTTGTAAAAAGAGCAAAGTATTAACTTACCCAGACCGTTGGAAGTTTCTGACCACGAGGACTTATTTTTTTAATAATACCTTCTCGTTTGCTGGTTTATTTTAAAAAGAAATTAAGTCGGATCGGATTGATAGAAGTAAATTATTTAGGAGTGGAGTTTCTGTTTCTTGTACGATAAAGTAAGCAAAGGTAGGACTACGAGGTGACTTAAGAAATTAATCAGCAGATATATTTGTAATAGGAAAATATTGAAATAAAATATAGGAATACAAACAAAGGACAAAGAAGTTATTATCAATGAAAATCAAATAGTATGAGCAGAAAATAGTGGAAAGTACTTTGAAATTAATAAGAACAAAAATGTAACGTTTTAAACGTTACATGTGATAGCCCGTTTGGGGCATTTTTTATATACCTTTTATAAAGGATTTTAAACATTTTTTTTTTTTGTAAGAAAGATGTTGAAAACTTAAGTTGTATTTATTGTTTTTTGCTTCAGAAGGACTTGATAAGATGTAACAGATTAGAAAATGGAGGTAACTTATCATAACATACACAGATGACCTACCTGCACTTGAGAACAGACTTCATTTCGAAAACCAGACTTGTACGGCTAATTTGTTCTCTTCACACAGTCTTTATTATATTTTTGATGTACTGACTTTAGAATAAACTTTATTATCTGGCTCATTAAGCTGATAGTAGGAAAATCATTGCACGATAAGGATTTTGTTTTCTTTGGTGAAACATTATTATTACAATATTTTTCCACTTCAGCTATGTTCTTAGTATTACTCCGTTTAAATAGGTATATGTCATTAAATATTTTTATTAGGCGTTAAGTACCGCTGGTAATAAACAGTTTTATGTTTAGCATATATTATTGTCAGGTACAGGAGTTTTGCCATGTTTTAGTTGTGATATTGCTTTTTCCACTTTATCTGATGTGACTGGTAAGTAGTCATTAAATATGTAGGATGGAGATTCTTCAGACCTATTATTATCAAAGAGTTCTTGTATGTATTTGGTGAATATGCATATTTCTTTTGGAATTGTAATTTTTTATCTGGCTACCATTCCTTACCGGGCAGAACATATTTTTGAGGTCAACAGGATGATATGACAGTGCACATGGTAAAAAATTGTACGCGTAGGAATAGATTTGATTAAATCATAAAATGTTTTGTAGATAACAGCAGAATTGACAAGACTGATAAAATGTGGAAACTATCTATTTGGACTTATTCATTATAGAAAGAGTGCAAATGAAATGTCATAAGTACTTTCAATTAACCCAGCACATTAATTACGAGAATTCAATGATCAAGTATATTGAAACACACAGTTGTAAACAATTTATTAAAATAAGCCAATGTGCTTTGGCTATAAATCTTGGTGCTATAATTCTGAAGAGAGTTAATTCATTTTCAGGTATATCAAAGTAAGTAGATTTTAACTAGTAACAGTTGTGTAAAAAAAATTGTTGGTGCAGCAGCTCTATTCATTCAAATGATTAAAAATCTTTCAAATAAGATGCCAAATTTCCATATTTATATCGATAATTGATTTAGAAGTTTTAATTTGCTTGCAGAATTAAGACTAAAGGAATAATATTGTACTGAAAAAATAATAAAAGAGGAGTTGCTGAGTGTTGCACCTTACTGGACAAGAAAGTAATGGCTGCTAAACCTAGATGTTTTGTTGATTATGTTATATCTAAAAATGACAGACTTATTTTGAAGTCTGTGCATAATGCTGTAGTTACGGCTGCCTCAGCTGGCTACGGCATTAGTCTTCAAAGTTTCGTCAAGTGGTACACTAAGCAACAGAAAAAAAATTATTCAAGTACAAAGATCTTTGATTAGTGCAAAATATAGTATATTCATAGGTGGCACGGATAGAATGGATAAATATGTGGCATGATCCAGAATTGGCGTAAGAAGTAAAAAGTGGTATTAACCTCTTTTTCTTGGTTTATAGACATATGCCTACATAACGCGTGGATACTTTAAAAGAAGTCCTCAAAGGAATGAAAAAAAAACAGCTAATTCAGTTTTTCGCCAAGAACTAATACTGATGTATATCCGGAAATATGGAGTTCCACATATCTCCATAGTTCGTCTATTCATGAATAGAATGTCCGATAATCTACAATAAGGCAAAATTAATAATTGTTGTTTTATATTCTAACAGTAAATGACGCAGGTGATTTAGGACTTTGCATAGTGTTTTGATATTTTTCATACGCAGTAGTAAAAATGTAATGTATATATAGGTCACCAGATCAGAAAACCTATAGTCAAATTGATCACCGTATGCAGATTCAGACTACTACATCGTCACAGCCACTATAAGACAAAAAGTTAAAATTGAAACAAAACAGAAAAACCAAGATACAAAGTGAAATGTCAATAAAATGAATAATAAACAAGTAACAAAAATATGAAGAAGCACTAACAGTTCAAATGAAAGAAAAATGTAAAGTAGAAGATATAAATATAGAAGGGGAGTCGATCAAAGAATTAATAGAAAAAGGTGCAGCTAGGTAAACAGGCTAAAACATAAAATATATGTTTTAACCAATAATGTAAAGAAATAACAGAAAAAAAGTGCAAGTCAGAAATAAATGGCTAAGAACAGATAAAGAGAAAGACAGAGAAGAATATGAAAACTTCTAGAAGGAATGCTAAGAAAGTGATAAGGCAAAATAAAAGATGTGTAGGCGAAAAAATGCAGAAAATAAAGCAGGAACGAACAAACAGAAAATATGTGTCGGCGAAAAAATGCAGAAAATAAAGCAGGAAAGAACAAACAGAAATACGAAACATTTTTACAAATAGATTAAAGAACAAAACAAAAATACAAAGGCAAAACAAACGGAATAAAAAATAGAGAGGGAACAGTGATAATAGAGGATCAAGAATACAAGCTAGTATGGATGAATTTTTACAAAGAGCTCTTGGCGGAGAAAACAACGGGAAAAGAAATCCATAACGAGGAGGAAACGGTGCACGAAGAAGAAGGAGACAGAGAAGATATCGAAATTTCAAAAAAAAACCAACATTAGATAAATTGTATAAAGTAATACAGAGAAGCAAAAATGAAAAAAGCCCTGGGTAAAGATGAAATTAATATGGAACTAATAAAATACGGAGCAAGCCAACTGAAAGAAAAAATACTGGTACTATATAAAAATATTTGCAAAAAAAAAAAATGACAGGGAACTCGGAGGTAAGGCAGATCATAACAGAATAAATAAACAAAACATATAAAATATTGACATCAATATTAAAAAGAAGGTTATCAAAGATCACAAGAAGACAGTAGGACAGTACCAATGTGGATTCACAGAAGAAAGACCTACAATAGATGCAATACACACAATAAAACAAATAATGGAAAAGCAAACGAACATAAATTAGAATTGGAAATGTTATTTATAGACTTCAAGCAGGCATTTGATTTAATTAAAATAAACGGATTAATGAGAACTACAAAAATAAGCATAACGACACAAAGAGGCGACACAGAGGAATTCAGTATAAATAAAGGGATAAAACAAGGAGGTGCCTTATCATCACCGCTACTTGATCTATCATTAGAATATGTACTACAAAATGTAAATAAAAGAAATCTCAGAACAAGAAGTGGTCAAATAATTGCATATGCAGACGATATTGCTATAATTGCAAAGAACAGTAAAATAATGAAAGAAATTCTAGAAGAAATACGATAGAAAGGGGAGGTAATGGGACTAAGATTAAATCAAGAAAAGACAAAATTATTAAGATTAGGGAAAACGCCAATGAAAGAATAAATCAAAATAGAAAGTTCTGAGTTTTGAAGAAGTAGAATAATTTAAATACCTAGGAGTTACAATATGCAAATTCGGAGACAGGAAGTCCGAAACAAAAAAAAAATATTAGCAGCGAATAAAAAGTTTCGCTGCTAATAAACAGCGAAAGTTTATTATGCAAATAAAAGATTACTTAAAAACAAAACACTGACTAAGAAAACTAAGATGAACATTTATAACACATAAGTAGGCCAATATTATTATATGCCGGAAAAACAATAAGGATGGTTAAAAGAGATGAAGAAGAATTAGGAACAGCAGAGAGAAATATTATGAGAACCATACTAGGACCAATCAAAACAGAGCAAAATGAATATAGAAGCAGAACAAATGTAGAGATTGAAGGAAAAAATCGTGACTAAAATAAAGCAATGCAGAGTTAGATGATTAGGTCACATTTGGCGAGTAGGAGATGAGGCAGTGACATACGCAACGACAGAATGGAATCCAGGAGGAGGAAAGAGAAGGGGAATACCAAGATCAAAGTGGCTGCAAGACGTTAAAAAGACCTTAAAAGGGCATGAGCCAGAAAATAAAAAGAAAAAACTAGAGACAGGAAAAAATGAAGAGATATTGTCAAGAGGATAACATAAACAAAATGGACTGATCCACCCAAGAAATAGGATCCCGAAAGCATTTGCGGTTTAACCCAACATGGAGTGTATATCCAATATATATATATATATATATATATATATATATATATATATATATGTCTTCATATCAAGGCGAGATCCGTTTGTATCATAAGCTATACAAAATGAGATCCGTTTTGCAAGGCGAGATCCGATTTTGGATCTCACCTTGTATTCACGTGTATATAGTGACATCTCGATGTAACAATGATGGGGGTACAAAAATATCGATTTTTGTCTGGACCTCATTTTGCACCCCTTTTGGTGAATTTTATATTGCAGTAGTTCCACTAAATCCGCTGTAGAGGCAGTGCGAGCGATCCGTTGTGTATATGCTAAATATACATTTTGTAGACAACCCGAGATCCGGTAAATTTGGCAACATCGCAAATGAATTTTACAGTCAGACCTCTCCCTCCCTTCGGCTTATTTCCGGTTTGAATAATATTATTTACATTATTAAAGAGCTCTGTCCACAAAGGCGATTGTCAAATATCTCGAGAACTAGACGTCGTATCGATGAAACTTAGGAATTTTTTTTAATGGTTTTTCAAAATCTATATACTTATGCAATAGCAGGGTTCTTATTCTCCTTGCGAACGCGGTGGGTGTAGCAACTTTGAATTTTCAACTGGAACCCTTTATTTTTATTTAAATAAACATTTTGAAATTAGATTAGAACTATTATGGATATAGATATAAAATTAGAATAATTAATTAAATTAGAAATTTAGAGTTGAAAATACACAACTTTTGTGTGAATCTATAATAGCTTCTTTAATTAGTGGGAAGAGCTTCAAAATCGTCGTTTTGATGACATTTTTAGGAGTTAGATGATTTGAAGTAATTTTTTAGATAAAATTATGTAGAACACGTTGGTAAGTACTCGAAGTCTAAAAAATTTCGGAGACATTGCTTATTTGTAGTATTATTTTTTTACAATTTTTCTTCGCATATCTTCTCCACTGTTTGTTTTACAAAAAATGTCAAAAACTTATTTTAATTGCTTTTAAAAGACCTACAAAATAAAGCTAACCGCGTTCAATTTGAATGAGAGTTACAAACACAAATCTGTTTTACATATCATTTATAATTAAGGGACCAACTATGCTGTTCACGTACTATGTTAAGACACATTAAGATTCCACGGGAATATTTTTCAATATATGTAGTTCATTTATTCTAAACTTGGACACTGTACGTCAAATAGTTTACGAGCTATAGCTTTATAAACAAAGTAACTTCATATTTCCTTTAAATTCGTTTACTGAAGAAAATCTAAATTTAGCTATACAGCTCGCACTCCCTCGTAGGGGAAAATTCACTCATCCCAGACACCCACCTTATCAAAAGGATTGACCTGTGGGACTCTTTCTGTGTTCGATTTCTAGATGACTTGGTACATCGGGGTTTGTCCCAAAAATTTTCTTACATTATTATCTAGTATTATATAAAGCTTATTAAGGACGTTGTAACTGCGTTAAAGTTCAAAAGCTTGTGATATATAAAACATCTAAATTTGCAACGGTTTTTCCCTGGCAGCAAATTTCACGTTCAAGAACAAAGGATAGTAATAAAAACAATTAAATCTATGTACCTATTTCTTAATTATTATCTTGTGTTAGTTATCTTACTCTATGTTAGACTCTTCATTACTATAAAAAGAAGTAACACTCTCTATGGTTAAAATTGTTCACGTTTATCACCTTTTTTGTAACATTTCACTTGGGCCATAATATATTTACAAGAACCAATGAATTTGATCTCGTTTCCGTTTACACGAGCATTGGAGCCCCCGTACAGTCTGACAATTAGAAAAAAACCAATATAATAATTATTCGTCACAAAAAGGTAAAAATAAACTCATCTTTTACATCTATTAGGAGTTTAGTATATGTATGTATGTTTCTTCAACTTGGATTCCGTGCTTAAAACTGGTACCAGCTCTATATTTTCTTTACTCCAGCCAGTTAGCAACAGATTCGGCAGTCAAAGTCTTGGTGTCACACTACATACTCATACCTTCGTTTGGATGAGTATGTACACGAATATTATATATTATACTGTCTGAAGTAGGAGAAAGTTTATATGTTTATATGGACCAGTACAAAGAAGATTGTTAGTACTGGTCAAATACAAAACCAATCCTTTTAGGGTTGTAGAGGTTCTTGAACACTATTGATTTTAAAATTCTTGCATAGTCGCCAAATGATTTGCAGTTGGAGGGTTTGCCAACGGCTTGGATTAAACTCATACCTTCAAGAATGTGACACTTTTGTTACTTTATAATGGTAATGGTAGATATTTAGACATAACTGTAAACTGTCCTATTATAGAACCTAAGGCAGATTTATTTGATGGTATCGATAAAACTCTGACAGGTACAAGTGACATTGGATATGCTGTAAATTCATATTTGAAAATATTCTCATAATATTTATGTTACTTTCAATTGCCTTGTGTTGAAAGTACTTCTTGTATGCTGATAAAAATTGGGAGCTCTAACAGTAAGAAGAAATTTTGCTAGGCTCTTCTCCATTTTTTTTGTATATTTAGTAAGGGTATTTGAATATTTGGCAATGCAATCTCATTAGCTGAAATTACGAGAAGACGATCTACGCTTTTGAAAAATACATTAAATCGTAAAAAACTGATCATGTAGTTTTTGTACAGAATATTCATCAATTTGCATCCGTTTTTTTTTTTCTATTTTTTACGTTTTGACTTGAGTGATTGCTTAGGTCTCATGATGCACGAAATTCATCTACCATCATGCCAATCATATTGTAGCTTAACAACCATTCGTCTAGTTTTGTGCTGGTTTTAGTCAATCCCACGATTCCTCCTGCATCTTTTGAGTTGTATTTATATGTTTCAAGCTGGATCTACAAGTAGTTGGTTAAAGTTGCTGTTCAAACTTTTCACAACAAAATTTCTTCTCATAAAGTCTTCATGTAATTCTGGAGCCTTATCAGCAAGTTTGTACATGTCCAACAAATATAATGTTCCCCAAAAAGAATAGTTCACATCGTCAAATGCAAAGAAATAGGGGTACATTTTTCTAAAACTAGAACAAAAATGTATTCTATAGTTTCCGCTTCTTTCAGCAAACTAAAATGGAAATGGACTTTACGGAAAGAAACATGCCGTAATCTGATTTTTGACTCAAGTTCACTGTCATACCTGCTGCTGTTCATTAAAATAATTTAAAACTTCTAATATTAAAAATCTCAGCTCAGTGGATTTCGTGCTATTAGTAAAAAATAATGCATAATGATGCACTTTCGCAATCGAATATACAACACAACAAAATTTCAATGTAAAATCGACCCTAACAACATCGCCATCACTAGAGTCGATTTGAGGTTGACTTCAGATTATGAATCTCGCCCTTCCTCGCATCTCTGCGTTTGCCACTGTGCGTCGTGACATGCCGTTCGATTTATCTAATTTTTTCTTAAACTATTTGTCCCATCGACATTCTAAACAAACCGACATGTTCTCTGATGTTTGGTCTATAACTAGATAGACTATAGACCCAATATTTTTCGGGATAGAGCGAAGAGAAACGATTTTAAAAATATGGGTTTTCAGACTCATTCTAAGTCATTTTGTATGAAGGCACTCCGTATACAACAATGGTTTGACGTATTTTTATATATAAAATAAAAATATTTCTAATGTCCGGATCGATATGCAAATTTGAATAATGAATTTTCGGATATCGTAGATCCGAAAAATGACGAAAAACAAATAAGCACTTTTTTTGTAAGGCTCCCCACCACTCCCCTCGCGCTACGATTTTTGGACGACCAAATGATTTTGAATTAGAAAGATATTAGAAACGAATAAAAATAGGTTTTGCATTTTAGCAACAAAGTGCCCACCAAAATCTATTCTAGAAGCCTTTTTCCAGTCTTATTTACTCTTCAGTATGGAATTGTATTTACTCTTGTACAAAACTAATATTTTTATGTTAAAACAGGATTAGAATGTTAAAATGATAGCTTTTGTTATACAGATAAACTGTTTAGTTTAAATAATTTCCCCTTTTTAATTTTGTACATAAATAATAAACAAAAATAGCTTTGAGAATAGATTTCACAAATTCAATAAAACAGAGCATTTTAGTAATTCGGTTTATAAAGTTTATGTTAAATTATTTAATAATATACATAAAAATTATAATCATTACTTAGCTTCTGTTATCTTTGAATTTTGTTTCACTACTTCAACTGACCGCTGCCCTTGCAATATTTTTAAAATTCAAAACACTATAACCGCAAATTACTTTACTGTTTGAGTAGGAAATATGCAATACAACACGAGCTCCGGTCGCTCGACTAATACTCTTTAGAGCTGGCAACAGTGTCTGATCTCGCGTTGATCTGTAAATACCTAAAATTTCGTATATAAGTCTTCCCCTTCCCTTTTCAGCTACGGATCTCATTTTGTTGTAAATTTATCAAAAAAATTTATGTTCAAAAATCTTTTCCCCTCTAAGTGTGCCATGATTAATATGTTAATTATAAAGATAGTTATGAACAATATACTCCATTAATTAATTTCCTATTGGTGGATCTCGGGTTGTCCTCGATTTAATCGGATCTCGCCTTGATATGAAGACGTATATATATATATATATATATATATATATATATATATATATATATATATATATATCATATATATATATATATATATATATATATATATATATATCATATATATATATATATATATATATATATATATATATATATATATATATATATATATCATATGTTTATAAAAAAAATATTAAAATATATTTTTACGAAAGTAAAAATTCATTCCAGTGTCATATGCAGTTATACTTATTACAAAATATATTAATATATTCATTTTCATTTAAATTATGGCACCTATAATCGCCTTCATACAGTAAAGACACTCATTGAAAAATTTATAAAACACAACAAACCTTTTGTCCTCACTTTCATAAATATAGATAAAGCGTTCGACACGATCGAAGTAGACAGCTTTATAAAAGCAATTATTGACAACAGGATTGACCATAGGTTTAGTGAACTTATTTACTATATTTACAAAAGGCCACTATAACTATTAAGATACACGATAAAACCCGACCAATAAAAATAAAACGTGGGATAAGAGAAGGAGATACATTGGCACCAAAATTATTCCTAACGGGATTAGATTATGTCTTTAGGATGGTTAAACGGGACCACAGACAATTAACAATAGACGGCGAAGAACTTAACCATCTATGTTTTGTAGATAACATTGTCCTTAGCACAGATAATTTAGAAAACGCCACAGATATGTTAAATAAATTCGACTTTGCATGTTAGAACTTGGGACTTGACTTAGACTAGAATCAACTTGATCTAAACTAAGTTTAAGACAAATAGGGTCCACAATCTCCATTTAACTATTTAAGAAAAATTGGTTGAACTGGTGATGAAATATACGTATTGGGTATATACTTAGTCTAAAAAAAAATAATTTTATCAATAGGTATTACCGGTCATGACCTATAGGTCGGAAACTATGACTCGAACCAAAACCACTGCTTCGAAATTGAGAGTGTCACAGAGAGTGGAATAACAAACAAAGATCTGCGAAGAAGGACGAGTATTGCTAATGTTGTATAACGCATTGCGGAGCAGCAATGGAACTGGGCAGGCCATGTAGCGAGAATGCACGACAAGCAACATGACAAATTGAAGGTCAAGAGCAGACAGGTGTAGTAGAAGAAGATCACCTATATGTTGAGCTGAGGACATCAGGCTTATCCTCAGAAATTGGCAACAAAGGGCATTCAATCGTATAGAATGGATGAGTTTAAGGTAGGCCTATGTTTAACATTGAACGTGATAGATGAAGGCTGTATGAAGATGAAGGTTTGATAACAAGTTTTTTCAGTATAATATACTGAACATTACTCAAAGATTGAAAGATTTTTATTATTTTTTATTATTTGGCCAATTCAAACTAGGCATAGCATTTTGCCGATTGACAAATGTATATAATTTCTTCTCGGTATTGCATATATTTAAAGGATTTTAAAGGTTATGAACCAATAAATGTAAGAGGATAAATCTTTAGAAAAAAAGATTACGTTAAATAACGTATTTCTGCATTAATTACTGCATTCCCTACAATTCGTCAATAAAAGAATATTTTTTATAGTGTATATAGGGAGAAGTATTTAACAAGATTTTATATCCTAGGGTAATTTTTTAAAAATATTGACAAGACCCAAGATTTTATTTTATTAAAAAGAAAACAGTAACTATTTTTTTTTAATAAAAAAACTCGTATAAAATACTGTTTTGTAAGTATTTTGGGCTATCAATTTAAATCAATTTTATTTACACACGCCATAACCGATTACCTGTCAATCTTCTCGGCAAATCCTCTTAAATATTTAACAAACACAACTGAATTGCCTGTCAAAATTTGATAGAGTCAATCCCATTTCCCCTCTATTAAAACCAATTGACTTCGAAAAAGATTTCATTCAAATCCAAAACCCTTCAATCCCTTCGTCTGGCAGACCCGCTGACCGTAAAGGACCGACGCTAATAACAACCTGTTGATCCCTTTTTCTACCCTTGGTAAATTCAACTAGGAACTGTTAAAAAAACAGTGAACAGGATTTAATTCTGTCCGTTTCTTTTCGGAAACACGAAAAGGGAACAACTGTTATTAGGAGGTTAGTATTCCATATTATACAAGTTTAATAAGGTAAGTGCTTTGATAATATCGGAAAATAATTTAGTCCCATAGTCGGTTATTCAGTTTTAGTATTTTATTGAATAACGACATTATAAGTGAATTGTTGAATACATTTATTTACTATAACTTAATATGTATATCATTTTACCGAGTTTTAAAGAAAAAATCGTAGTTGGTGTAGGTTGTGAAATTTGAATTTAAATAACGTTAGTTATATAAGTGTAAAGTTTCACAAATCTTAAATGTCTCTTTATCGTATCAAGAATTTATTTTGTAATAGATAATAAGTTTATTTGTAAATATGTAAAGGACGTTTTTTTGGAGGTATAAAACTTTAAAATGGAATAAACAAAGACGACTTTTATCAATTGACATGAAGTTGACTATATTCGAAAGATAATCTTTTGGAAATATAATTTAAATATGATTTCTGGTGTAATTTAAATATGATGAAACCATCATGGCTTGCTCTGACGTAGTCTAATCTTCTGTAGGTCCAATTTCTGATCAACTTTCCAATATTTGTCGCCGTATATCGGCAATAACGCGGCGAATGTTGTCTTTCAAGTCATCATTGGATTTATGCTTATGGGGTAAGTTATCGCCTTCAGATATTCCCACATAAAATAGAATAGTAGTGTTAAATCGCACGATCTTAGAGGCCAATTCAAGGTCCATATCGTAAAACTATGTGGTTACCAAACGTTTTCTTCAATATACCAATTGCGGCATAAGCTGTGTGACATGTTGCGCCGTCTTATTAAAACGACAGCTCCTGCACATCATGGTCGTTTAATTTGGGAATAAAATGGTCAGTAATCATTGCTCTATAAAAGTCATCATTGACTGTAACGCTCTGGCCAGGATCGTTTTCAAGTACGGTTCAATGATTTAATCAGACCATAAAGATTTAGATTTTTGATTTTAATGATTTTCAACATACATTTAAGGATCATCTTAACTCCAAACAGAGCAGTTTTGTTTGTTAACGTAGCCATTCAACCAAAAGTGAGCTTCATCGCTAAACAATATTTGCTTATGAAAATCGTAATCAACAACGGCAATCTCGTTTTGGACCCACTCACCGAATCTACGAATCTATGCCTTGCTAGTTGATGATGTACCTTCAATTCGTGCATGATTTTGATTTTTATAAGAATGCAACGCAAGATCCTTCCACAAAATTTTCCATAGAGTCGATGGACACGTATTCAACGCTGTGCACGATGGCAGATAGACTGATTTGGGTCTTCCTGATGCTACGCTCTACAGTACCAACAACTTGTTCTGTACGCACTGAACTACGTGTCTGTCATTATCGTTTAGGGTAAACGTGGTACAAAGACGTTCATTATTTAAACGAATTTCTTGCTCGGATGGTCTATTATGTTGACCATCAAATTTTAAATGGATGTAGTGCGCAATACCTATTTCGAACAGAACCACAATTTTCAAAATAACTTTGTACAATTTGGAAGCACTGTTCAGGCATTAAGTCGATTTATGCTAAAAAGTCAAACCAAACCTAACATAAATCACTTGACAGCTGTCAAAATGACTAACAGTTAAAAAGTGTTACCAAATTACATTTTTATGCATCTAAAAAACAACCATTATATTATTTAAATTATTCTTTCAACTGCCATTAAAATACTTCCTTGTTTGCAAATAAATAATGAAATATTTTAACCTGTACATGTTTAATAATTGGCTCTTTGTTTTAACAATCTAACAGGTGATCCACTTCACTTTGATCTAGCAAGCAAAGTCACGTTTCGAGTTGAAAATTGTAAGAGTACCATACGTTTGATATCAAATTTTGATTTCTTGTTTGTTTGTTCATTTAATGTTAATGTATTATAAATATATAATTACAGATGATATATCTCTGACCTTCTATTAACTCTACAGAGGTGACGTGACAAATTGCCACACTACTGGTGACGCCGGACTCTCAGACCGATATACACTTATGTGGTCTTAAACCCCTTTAAAGAATGATCTATTACATCTATTGTTTTATTATAATAAAACAAAAGGCTAATACGCAAATAATATGTTTATTCCAAAGTCTAATAATAAAAACATAAACAAGAACAGTATTTTGTAACACCACGAATGAAAATATTAAAATAAACTATATTTCTTATAAACAATAAAATAAAAACAAAATACATTTATTATTTAATCTAAATCGACCTATTAATTGTATTGCACCCTCTTTCCTCTGAGCATTGACTGCAAATAATGTAAGCATGTTCAAGGCATAGAAACTTACTGCACACTTTGCAGTAATATTTGGTTTTCCTGTTTTGTTTGGATAAGCAAACTTGGCAACGTCCAGCACGTGGTGGATGATCAGTTCTCTGATTTTCGATTGGGAGTTTCCAGAGTTGCTGAATCCTTTCTCGAATAGGCCGGGCTATATTCTGATCAGCATGTCTCCTTATCATATGATTCTTTGTAAGACCAATGGCAATTTGGGTCAAAAATGTTCTTCTGACATACATTTAATCTTGTTCTTTATTGCATTTGTAGATAACAAATGAATTAATACCCGTTACATTGAGCAAAGCATAAAAAATTACCATAGGCCATCTCCTGGTGTTGCGCGCTACATTATAGTTTAAAGATAGTTGTTGTAATCTACTATCATCATGGGCTTCTGCGTTGTTTGGTCAATTTGGTCATCATCATGCATGCTAGAGACCAGTAAGACATTTTTCTTGGGTTTTGGAACATGTGACACTAAAGTGTAGTTTTCCCTAAATGCAAATATACTTGATGAAATTGGTCGATCTTGGCCCACTGAAAGCTGTATTGGTAGCTGTCTCTTGTTCTTGCGAATTGTCCCCAAAAGTGTTAACTTGTGCTCATTTAGTAATTTTTCACATAGCTCTACACATATTTGCTGTATAAAACATTATAGCATCAGCTATCGCAAAAATCGTAACGCCATATTTGGCTGGCTTCGAAGGAATATACTATCTGAATAAGCATTTTCCGCGAAATCTAACCAACATTTCGTCAATCGTTGTGTGATGAGAGAGGCTAAAGTTTTTTTGCAGTTTTCGTTGACTTGCTGAAAAACGTCACGAATTGGAGCCAGTTTATCTACAGTTTTTTTAGCATCTCTTGTACCTTGATCATAAAACCTAAGATGTCTTAGAAGAAACAGGAAGCGTTACTGTGACATTGTCAAGCGAAACAGTTCAGGCGAATTCCCATTAGTACTGAAAATTTCATCACAATTCAGTCTATTCATCTTCTTTACTCCAGCTAGGTATAACAAGCTTATCAAAGCTTCTATTTCTAAAGCATCAGTGGGCCTTGTATATGTTTCTCTTGCATATTTTCCTCTGGCAAATTTTTCGATGTGCTGATTTGTAAATGTTACAATAGTTCCAATAATAAACTCATAAAACAACTTCCAGATTTTTAAAACGTCAGTCAAATTTCGCGTAGGAATTTTTGGACCTGGTAATTGAGTAATAACAACAAAGTGTTGTTTTGTCTTTTCCGGTATAAAATGAGCCTCGTTTATATGCTCTGGATTCGTTGAACGTCTTTTGATTATCTTCTTTTTCAGTATCTCCTTCATTGTGTTCTCTGTCAGTGTATACCTCTTTGTTTTCAGCTTCTGTATTATCAAGTTCTTGTTCACTTTCGGAATCTCCATCTCTCTGTTCAACATATTCTTCCTCATTATCATCGCTATTGTCATCATACTGGGATGTCTTCCTCATTATCAGGCAAAACTTCATCTAGAAGTTGCTGTAACCACAGTTCATTTTTCTCGTAATTTATTTTTTTTTTCTAAAACAAAATATTAGTATTTTACTTTACAAGTCCGGTAGGTGACTTATTACAGTACGAGTCGTTTTACGGACGAGGCGACGATAGGAGCCGAGTCTCGAATATAAACGAGTACTGTAATAACACCTAACAGACGTGTTTCGTATGATATTTTATTTCATTCTGTATTTATAATATTTTGGAATTTATTAAATTAAAAATTTTATTTGACACTTTTAATAATATTTGCTTGCCACTGTCAAATAGATAAAATCAAAATGTCACAAGATGGATTCCTTCCAATCACGACCAACCTAATTGCTTTCTAAAAAGGTTGCTAAGCAACACATTACGGTGTTGCCGAGAGGGGGCATTTGGGCCTGTAGGACCCATCGCCGGCTCTTCGGGCTTTTTCCTGTCTCCGGAATTGGAACGGGTGTTCACCATCTTGGGTTGTCGCTGGTAAAATGTGTCGATACTGTTACCGTTACAGAATAACCGTTACAGCGGCAGTACCTATTACAAGTAACGGTTCCAAGGAACAGTTACAAAATAACAGACCAAAAATGGAAAACAAGACAGGTAAAATAATCTAAGTATTCCTTGACTTACGGAAGGGATAGCTCAGAAACAATAAAATATAATGGTATGATAAATGTAATACAAAGAATATGTTTCTAAGTGTTTCTTGACTTACGGAAGAAACAACTTAGAATGAAAAGTAAAATGTACAAGTTCAAAGAATAGAAAATGCAGAAGTATGAGTAAAATACATAAAGTAAAAGAAAACAGACATGATCTTAAGTGTTTCTTGACTTACGGAAGAAACAGCTTAAGAGATGAATATAAACAAATGAAAATAAGTAAATATAAAACAATACGTGAAAAATATGTCTAAGTGTTTCTTGACTTACGGAAGAAACAACTTAGAGCAGAAAACAACAAGAGAATCAAATATGCAATAGAAGAATATAAATATTTACAAGCGTTTCTTGACTTACGGAAGAAACGTCTTGTAATATAGAAGAATAGAAAAATGCAAAAATAAGAACACAAATATCTATACAAGTGTTTCTTGACTTACGGAAGAAACAACTTGTAATAGACAAATAAGAAAAATGCAGAAAAGATATAGAAATATAGCTAAGTGTTTCTTGACTTACGGAAGAAACGACTTAGCGTGAAAAATAAAAATAACAGAGACAAGTATATGAAATATCAGAATAAGAATGCAAATATGGAAATACTTCTAAGTGTTCTTTTGACTTACCGAAAAAGAACAACTTAGACACACAATGAAACACAAGTAAAAATATCAGAAAATATTTCTAAGAGTTCTTTAACTTACCGGAAAGAACTACCTAGACAAAAATACAAGATATATAAACAATCAAATAATCAAATAAAATAGCAAATAAATCGGTACATGAACAATAGTAATATTCTAACCTGAAAAGGTCTGAATATACGACAAATGCTAAAATAAAAAGGTACACAGGAAGTCAGAAATAAAACAATAGCTCAAGTTGATACAATAAAGCACCGACTAGGTCTAGAGTAGAAGAGGCAAGCTCGACTGACCGATGATTATAAAAAATAAAAATAAAAATAAAAAATAAAAATAAAAACATTTATTGCCCTAATAATATATACATGTCAACTTAAGATATTTTAGCCTTCTTTCTTCCTGATGTTCCGCTTTTGCACCATCTTCTTCTGATTTGATCTCCTTTCGGCATCCTGGACTTCTCTGGGTGGTTTCCTCGTCTTTTTCTGTAGGTACTTTTTATGGCATCGTACCTACTTCCCTGCTTGGCTGTTTTCCGGCAACCATCCGGCTAGACCCTGATCAGGTGGTCGATCAGTCTGTGGGTTTGTCTATGTATCCTCTGGATCCTGTTCTTCTCGAGGATATCCCTGGTCTTTTGGAGTCTTCTTGTGGCCTGGTGGAAGAAGTATCTTGTCCTGTTCTCAGCCACCTCCCTCAGTGGTGTGTACTGGAGCCTTTCTTTGATGGTTGCGTTCGTGATTCTCTGTTCCCATGGTGAACCTTCGATTATCCGGTAACACGCTGTCTCTGTGGTTTCTAATTTCCTCCAGTGGGTCTCCGCTAGTGAACTCCATACTGGGACTGCATACAACATCACCGACCTCACGTAGGCCTGGTACAACTAGATTTTCTTGGCCTTCGATAGGGGGCTGGACCTGTGAACAAAAGGAAGTATCAATTTCTTAGCAATATTACCTTTTACCTTGGTTTTTTCTGCGTGAATCCTGAAATTAAGCCTTCTATCAAGGTGGACTCCTAAATATTTGACTGAATCTGCTGCCTGTATTCTGTTTCCTCCTACTGTTATCTCGTTCGGTGGTGGTCTCGTCTCTTGGGTGAACATGATGAATTGCGTCTTCTCCGCGTTGATTTTTATCTTCCATTTTTTAGTATACTCTGTGATTTTTTCTAAGTGGTTTTCCATATTTCTTATAACTCTTCTGTCATCTTTTCCGGATGCATATACCGCTGTATCGTCTGCATATAGAGCCGTGGAAGCTCTATGATCTGTACGTAAATCTGAAACAAATATATTGTAGAGTAATGGAGATAAGATGCTGCCCTGAGGCATTCCTTCCTGGATTTCTTGTATTGTTGACATCTTTTGGTCAGCTGAAATTTGAAAGGTTCTATTAGATAGATAAGTATCACATATGTTGATTAAATAATGTGGGAGTCTAGCTCTGTCCATTTTGAAGATAAGTGCCTTTTTCCAAACCGTGTCGTATGCCTTTTCTATATCCAATATAGCTAATCCTGTTTTTTGTTTCCTGTTGAACTTAATTTTCGTATCGCTGATTATTCTTGCCAGTTGTAGTTCGCAATTTCTTCCTCTTCTAAATCCGAACTGGTCTTCTTGGATAATTCTTCTTCTATCAGCATGTTTTGTCAGTCTCTTGAAGATTATTTTTTCTAGTATTTTTCCCATCGTTTCTAGGAGAGAAATAGGCCTATAGTTTTCCGGTCTTCTTCCGTCTTTCCTGGGTTTTAGGAGGGGAATAATTTTTGCGTGTTTCCAGTTGCTTGGAAAGTGTCCTTTTTCCAAGCAAAATTTGTAGATGTAGTAGAGTTGGACAATTATCTTCTTTGGAAGTTCCTTTAGTGTGATGTTGTGGATTCCTTCGTGTCCTGGGGCTCTGCTTCCTTTAAGTTTCCTAATGATTCTTCCTACTTCGTATGGGCTGGTGTAATCTTCTTCTTCTATTTGGAATTCGTTTCTTCTTTTTATTCTGTTGTATTCTTCTTCTACTTCTAGTCTTGTTCTTGCATCTGACATGTTTTGGTTTTGTCTATGCGTAGCTGCCAATCTTCTTGCTATTGCATCCACTTTTCCTTGTGTTTCGAAGTGAGTTCCTTCTTCGTCGATGATTTGTGGCATCTTTTGTTTCCCTCTTCTTTTGGCTTTCAGCATTTTCCATACGTTTCTGACCGATGAGAGAAAATCCACCTGCTTTTATGTGAAACAATTCCTTTGTTTCACAAAGCAAAAGTGGAATTTCCTCCGCATCGGGCCAATCAGAAACTCGGATTTGGCCAAACTTGGAATTTCCAAATATTTGGACCAATCTCCGAATTTCCTGATGCGTTCGGCACGGCTGTCAGCTCCCGACTGACACGCCTCCGAAGACAACGGTATCAGGCACTGTAATGTTCGATTTACCGGCCGCAAATGAGGCAATGGTAAGTTGATTTACTGGACAGAATGAAATAACAAAAATTACAGTGGGTTGTCTACTGTCAAAATAAAATGTTGCATATTGCTATAAAAATAACTTGAAATAGTTTTTATTATAGGATATGAATGTATAGTTTTTGTTTAATAGTTATAAATCGAATAGGGTTCAAATTTATCAATAATAATTTTTGATCAACTATGTTACCTTATGAAAAAACACTCCATCTATGGTGACGTCGGTCTGGTATTCCTTATATGACTTAGGTGACGTACGGTTTGAGAGACCGAAACACGTGTACGTACCCTAAAACAATCGCTACCAAACTGAATCGCGGTAACTAGATAGATGGTTAAATATTATGATGCATGTAGTACCACCGAACAATGTAGTACTTAGACGGAAGCAGCGCTCCACCCCACGTCGGCGTAATAATGAATGTTTGTCTTTGTCATCGGTGTCACAGACCGTAGGTCACCACTGGAGGGTTAATTAAATGACGTTGGTATATTCTTGTTGCTAACTTCTTCGTTTAGTATTCCTAACAATAACATGCTACATTTTGTTGATGAATTTGGTACACATCTTTCTTCATTTAACACTTAAACATCCAACAATGCCACAGAATACTAAATATAATTAACTCTCGAAGATAAAAAGTTTTGCGCTAAAGTGTTTCTAGGTATACAATAAGCATTTGATAGAGTATGGCATGAAGGTCTCCCCTATAAACTGAAAATGCAGCTAACAGACCAACTATACTTTATACTTAAATCATATCTTATTGACCGTTACTTCCAAGTCAAAATTGAAGACAGCACGGGAATCTTTGCAGTGGATATCCACCGTAATGTAGTATCACAAAAAGTACAAAATTATTGTTCTGAAGCTATTTTCTTGTGGCATTGTAAATTAATTACTATTAAACTGGGAATAAGCCACAATTAAAGATAAAAATACGTTTATTGACGTTTCAATTTCCACTTCGGAAATCGTTCTCAAAATACAAAAAGTTTGTATTTTGAGAACGATTTCCGAAGTGGAAATTGAAACGTCAATAAACGTATTTTTATCTTTAATTGTGGCTTATTCCCAGTTTAATAGTAATTAAGTACAAAATTATTTAGATTGATTTCCAAACTGGCTTAAGCGACGGAAGATCCGTGTAAATGCTAGCAAATTAGTTCAAATTACTTTTACAACAAGAAAATCTATATGTCCACAAGTATATATTAAAAATTTTTCCATTCCTATAAAACCAGTTGTCACATACTTGGGATTCAACTTGATGAAAAACTTATATGGACAACGCACATTAAAGTTACTTAAACGGAAACAACTAGATCTTAAAACAAAAAATATGAACTTGGTACTAAACAAAAGCTCAGTTATCTCTTAAAAATAAACTGCTTCTGTACAAAGCTGTATTTATACCAGTTTAGGTATATGGAATAGGACTATGGGGAGGTAGTAAACCTTCAAATACGAAGATACTTCAAACAATTCCAATACAAAATAATCTGTATGATAAGTAAAGCTCCATGGTATGTATCTAACCAAACAATGCATAATGATCTCAACCACTTGCTAAAAAAAGATTGAAGAGGGTATGGCCAAAGATCTACCGCAATAATTCTTAAAGAACCGTCACTGGATGGTAACTAACTATATGCTATTTAACAATAAAAAAAAATATCTTCATACAATACAAGTGAGGTACTTGTTGAATTTTTCTCTTTTTGCTCTCTGTTTCTTTCACGACTATTGATGCATCTTTCCATTGTACTCATGCTCAATTTCTCAGCCATGTTTGTATATTTGGGATCTGTTGAATTCTTTGTTCTTAATATCTTGATATATGAGTCATGCTAAATAGTTCTCTAATTTTTCGAACAAAAACAATTGTTACATTGACAAGATATTTTAAAGATGCAATTTTATTATTTGACCATTCCTGTGTGTTATTCCGTTTAGGGTTGGAGAGAATAGATCTAAGTTTTGAATGTTGTAATGTTGTATTTATTTCCTATTCTTTTTAATTTTTCTGATAAACTGTTTAAATATGGTATTTTTTTTATCTTCAAATCCCTTTTTGTGCGCATTTCTGAAATACTTATGGTGTTATAGTTTCTCTTTTTTTAATCTTCTAAGCTTCCTTAATTATTAAAAAAGGAAAATTATTTTTTGATAAAACTTGTGTTTATAGGTTTTTCTACAAGAAATGCATTTTCGTTAAGGTGGGTGTTTTTGGCTCTCTCATATACTGATTTGATAGTTCCCTCTTTTATTTCTATGTCATAAAAATACATTAAACGTTTATTAATTAAACTTTCCTCTTTCGAAATGTGGGTGAACCTTATATTGCTACGAATTATATAGACTAAAAAAGTTACAAATTATACATTATTTTATGTATTGCAACGTATATGAATTCTACCAGAAGAAGTAAAAATCATAAAAATACAAAATATGAGTATTTTTCCTGCGGTGCTAAGAACGATGTAGAGTCCACTATGTTGTTCTTCTTCTTTAGTGCCTTATCCGGTCCGGATGTTGGCGATCATCAAGGCTATCATGGTTTTGTTGACTGCTCTGCGAAACACCTCCGCTGAGGTCATCCCAAACCATTGTCGTAGATTTTTCAACCACGAGATACGACGGCGTCCCGGTCCTCTTCTGCCAAATACTTGACCCTGCATAACGAGTTAAAGAATTCGATATTTTTCTTCGTTCCGCATCACGTGGCCGAGTTACTGAAGCTTACGTTGTTTAATTAAATTAAGCTTTTCTTTTTCTTTTGTTATGCGCTGTAGGACCTCAACGTTGGTGACATGGTCCACATAAGACATTTTTAGTATCCTTCTGTATATACACATCTCGAATGCTTCGATTTGTTTTTCAGTGGCTTGCGTCAGTATCCAGGCTTCAACTCTATATAGAAACACTGGAAGAACGTAGCACCTCACTATCCGCATCTTGGTTCCCAAACTGAGATCACTGCAGCACAGCAAGGATCTCAACTTAATAAATGTAGACCGTGCCATTTCAATTCTGGATCTAATCTCCTGAGCGCAGTCCCATTGTGAGTTGAGGGTAGTTCCGAGGTAAGTCAGTTGAGGGTAGTTCCGAGGTAAGTGAATCTGTCGACTCTCTGATCTCTTCGCTACCTGCCATTAGTGCCCTGGGATCTAAATTTGTACGGCTGACAACCATGAATTTAGTTTTTTTAATATTAAGGTTCAGTCCGTATGTTACGCTCACAGTTCGCACTCGGTCTATTAAGGCCTGCAGGTCGTATAGACTGGTTGCTAGTAACACAGTGTCATCGGCGTAGCGCATATTATTGATATATTCACCGTTCACTCGAATTCCCATCTCTAGGTTTGTGAGGGCTTTGAGTAAAAATCTCAAAAATGTTATTTTTCAGCGCAAAATGTATGCAAAGAGGGGTCCCATTTGAGAAAAAACATCATGGCTTTGCAACCTTATTAACCACGTAAGTGGTTTATTCAATCTTCGTCCTTACTTTTAAAGCTACGGAGAAAAAAATTATGATAGCCAACGTTCAGTAATGGACATGCTACAAGAGAACCAGAATTATTTCGGGCTACATCACTCAACGATATTTAAACAGCAAGTCCAGCAAGTTCATCATTGCAGTTACTAGTAATACATGATAGTGGCAAAACCCCTTTAATTAATATTAAAATTGTTAATAATTACATCTTTGCTAATAAATTAACATGATATTGTATATTTAAATAGAATAAAAAATACATCGAAAGCAGAATGATTTATTCAAATACGTACATTTAAGTTGATCTCAGATCACTTCAAAAGTTTTATCTTTTGGTTTTCACCAGAGGTGATGACAGCTTTAGCAATTGTTCCCTAATACCTTGTACCTTAGTTAAACAAAAATATTTTACACGAATTTTAAATATTTTTTTGTGTTTTATAAGAGTCAGCTACAAGAATTTCAATGTCCTTGTGGAAAATATAATCGGTTAAGAATATTTTTCGAGGTTAGCTGATGCCCAATCTCTATTCGTGTCAGTTTTTAAATTGCCATTTTCCGAGATCTTTAGATATTATTGATTTTCTTACTTTTCATCTATGTTTTCTTCGGTCTTTCTCTATTCTGTCTTTCTGTAAATGTTTATGAGAGTACTTGTTTTGAGAGTCTATTGTTTGGCCTTGGTATACCCAAGTATAATGTATAAAGGTAACTTCGAACCGTCCTATATAAACAGTAAGTTCTGCAGAATCTGCCTTATATGTGCTAAAGGTTTACCTTTAGGACACTGATCTGCGTCACTGGGGCTTATTTGGGACAGAAAACAGAGTATACCACCAGGGTCGCCCCTTACTCGTTGCCTATGCATGGTCATTTCTGCACTCAGATCAGTAATTCACTTCTGAATTATTTTCATGGCAAGATTTGTTGACTCATATCCAGTTCGTTCCTGTGTGTCAGGACGAAATGCATTCAGGCGTAGTGAGCCCATACCATACAAATACTCTAATCTACAAGATCTCTCTGAGACATCGATTGGGCAACATGTTTGTTCTATACCATGCTGTCAACGTCCTCAATGGTGCCACAGCTCTGAATTGGCGAGAACTATAATCGCAGTGCAAAATAGTTGTCTGGTGATTTGCTGAATATATGACATGTGTGTATTATCATATTCTAGATAAGTAGCGGAATTAGTGAACCAAGCAAGCCAATTTTAAAATTGCAAAGTACAGGCTATTAGATACATTTAGCAAAAATAGAGGTGTAAAGACAATAAAAAAGAAAGAAAATTCTCATTAATAAAAAATATGCACAGGTAACATGAGATACTTACAACTAAAAATATTGCATGTTTAATTTAACATTACAGTAACTAAACTTTCATAATTAATAAAGTAACTAAATAATAATCCTTAAACAGCTGATGTCGTCACAACTGAAATTTTAAATATGTATTTTACTCTTGTTTAAAACATGATATTCTAGAACTGAAGATAAGGAACTGGCCTAATTTAAAAAAAAATACAAACAATGTGGACAAGAATCGTTAGGTCCAAAGTGACTTTTCTTTCTCTTATGTTGTCACCAGATGTTCAGGGAAAATTGAACAAATATTTACTTAACACTACACAACTTGCGAACTCTACTACAAGTCAACATAAAGTTAAATATTAAATGAAAGTAGGTATTTGCTTTCAGTAGCTGCAAGTGTGGAAGTTTTGGAAACGACAATATAAAAAAATTCCATTATAGTAAGGAAAGTTTGTTTTTTTGGAGCTGTTTATTTATGGTAATTTTCGTCGCCTGTCTTGAAGTATATTGGTAAAATTGCTAATGTTGAATATATTTTTTATATATAGCATTGAGTTGGTATTTTAGTTATAATATAGATAAGGCGAAAATTTCGGAAAAAGATTAGTTCGAAAAAATATTTCCATGAGATTTTTTGCATAATCACTTTAATAATATACCCCAAAAATAAGGTTCAAAAGATCACCCAGAAACAGATTTAATAATTTTTTTCATATATTTCAATAAATTTAACTAAACAAATTGTAACAATAAATTTTTTTGGCCCAGAAAAATTTGTTTTAAATTTTTTTTTGGATTATTCTGAACACAATGGGTTTCTTGTAATTTTTCTGCAGATTTAATCGTTTTAATAAAAAATAGCCATTAGGCAACGTCGAGTTCTCCTTCGAATTCTCCATTCTCATCGAATGCATCAACGCCTTCTTTTGTTGAACCATAGAATGATATTTTGAAATGGGTTTGTTAACATTCGAAGCACGACAGTCATGCATTGATAGTCGAATCACCGATTGTGTAGGTTTGGTTAATTTTTTTTTTGTAAATTTGAAAAACCAATTCCATTAGAACCTTTTCCAGTATATGTATATATATATATATATATATATATATATATATATAATATATATATATATATATATATATATATATATATATATATATATATATATATATATATATATATATATATATATATATATCCCGGCGACTGTGTGGTGAAATTTTCTAACAGGAGCTGTGTGTTGGGGTAATTATCACCCCATTTTTTTTTTATTTATAAAATTGAGAAAATATTTTATTTTTACATGCAACCTTAAGATTTTAAATCATGGTTATATTGTTATATAATCTTTTTCAAAGTTAAATCATTTTAAAAATTTTCGTTAATAATTCAACGATTCAAAAAATATACTAAAATTTAGTTGATATTTAAACCACTACCACAATTTTTGTTAATAAAATTTTTATTAGAGATATAGAATAAAAAAAAACTACAAATTCTATAAAAAGTAACTATGATCTTTTGTTTAAAAAGCATAATTAACAATTATTTGCACATTTAGAACAAAAATATACACAATGTTCAAGACAAAGAAAAATGTCACATTTTACACATTTCTTTTGGCACTTTCTGTCCTTTCCACGGGGACACACTCCACATCTGGATGTTGTTCGTTGTTTCTTGTTTGAAGGTCCTTGAGAGTCCTCTCCGCTGTCATTTCTTTTTAGTTTCGCTCTTATGTCTGATGGTATTCTTTGATTATTACCTCTTTTTTCAATATATGGTTTAATTAGTGCCAAACCAAGTTGTTTTAAAAAAAATCTGCGTTTTAGTTTTTCATTTGGCTTGTTATGTTGATAAATAACATAACTATTTATTCCTGCATTATTAAGCAGCGAAAAAAAAATTGTTAGTGGCCATCGCTTGCTATTACGAGACACATTATATAACGCAGACATTTCGTCAACCATATCCACTCCACCTTTTGTGTGATTATAAAAGTCTATAATCTCAGGTTTATTTAATTTGTGGTCAAATTCTGTATCATGATGAAGTGAAGAAGCTACTAACACTATTTTATTTTTCTTCGGGACAAAGGACACCAAAGAAATGTCTTTTTTAAATCCGAAAATTGCGTGGTTTTCAGCTCTGTTTTTGGAATTCAAAAAGATTGTCGGTATTTCCCTCTTGTTTTTACGAATAGTTCCAACAGATGTTAACCGATGTTCACTAAGCAAATGTTCCATTAGCGGTATGCTGGTAAACCAGTTGTCGAATGTAATGTTGCGATTAGTACCACGAATTGGATTTACAAGCCTGTTTACTACATCAAACGGTCTATTACTAAATTGAAAAGGTCCCTCAGGCTGTGAGCCAACATATACCTCTAAATTTAAAATGTAGAATGTTTTGGCATCCACTAAGGCAAATATTTTAATGCCATATTTGGACGGCTTATTGGGGATATATTGCCGAAAGGAACAACGTCCCCGAAAAGATTCTAATTTTTCGTCGATCGTCAAGTATTGACTAGGAATAAAATATTGTTGACAATTGGATACAAATCGATCAAAAACAGCTCGTATAGCTGCCAGTTTATCTACTCTTTTTCGTTCGTCTCTATTTTCGATATTATCGAATCGTAGGCACTTTAAAAGTAATATAAATCTTTGCAGGGACATTGTTAGCCTGAAAATGTCAATTCCTGTTCCATCTGTAGCCCAAAGATCCTCCAGATTTAACCTATTGGCTTTATAAACGCCTGATAGATATAGTAATCCGAAAACTGCACGAATTTCTTCTGCGTCCGTAGGCTTGGTGATATATTTATGTTGGTCATTATAATTCTGAGCGACTAAACTGATTTTTTTATTAGTGCATTGGACAATATCTTCTACAATAATATTATCCATGAATAATTCCCAGCAAGAAATGGGTGATTTGCAATGTTTTGCATTATTTCGAACACCGGGAAGTAAAGTAATTAAATTTTCTTGTCGTGTTCTAACCGATTTATTAGGACAGTTCTTTGACCATTTTGTTTTCCCATCCCGTCCGATAAAAAACTTAGATTGTCTTACTTTATCATCTTCAAACTTATTGTTGTCTTGAGAAGATTCTTCCGACGATGATTGACTTTCCTGATTAGAAGTTCCAGGCTGACAATTTTCCACTGATTGAAGTTGGTTTTGTAAAACATCCTCACTGGAACTAAGGCTAACCTGCTGACTTTCATTTTCAGATTCGCTTTCTGATCCTAACTCTGATCCAGTTAATTCATCCTGCCAAAGCTTCAAGAGAGCTTCTTGTTCTTTCTCCCAACTACACATATTTCGATATGTCTGAAATTAAGAATATCTAATCAATTTTCAATATTCCTAACAATTAAATTATGTTTCTGTTAAAAAAATCGAGATAAGTTGTGCTAGTATAAGAACTTACCTGTTAATAATTAACCGGTGTTGTGGGGTTAAAATTACCCAAAAACTAAATAATACTGCACTTCAACTGTGTGGTGGGGTTAAAATCACCCACAAGTCCAAAGAAGGCGACACCACTCATTCAAATCTTATTTATATACTGAAATTTATGATGCAATACAAGGTCTGTTATATTATGGGAAGGTACTCGTGGCGCCAGACGAATCTGGCGATGTTGCCACTATTTTAACAAGCGGTAATGAACGACGTGGGTTATTTTCACCCCACAACACAGTTGCCGGGATATATATATATATATATATATATATATATATATATATATATACCACTCGTCTGAGTGATCCTTATATATATATATATATATATATATATATATATAATATATATATATATATATATATATATATATATATATATATATATATATATATAACACTGTTTTTGATGGGTTGGAGTCAATAAAAGGGGCTATTTGTTGACTATTTTTTACTCGAGCTTTCAATTGTGATTACAATTTTTATCAAGAGCTTCTAAAAAATACAAAATGTCTTACAAAGTTGAACTAGAAATAAAAAATTTTTTGTTAACTCACCAAATAAAATTAGTTTTTTATATAAAACTACTGCTTACATAATAAATACAAAAAATATTAATAAAAAAATGTCTTATTCTAACAAATGTTTCTCTGAAAAATTTAGATGAAGTTTCTTAAGAAAAAAAAATTGAAATTATAAACAAATATAGAATAGCTACAACCAGCCTAAAACGTCATAAATACTAACTTAAAAAATTTTTATTTTTGACATATTGTCAAAAATAAGATTTTGTTTAAAAAATTCTTCTTTGTTTAGTAACAAAAAAGAAGAAGATTTATTCACCATTGATAGATGCCCGGAAATTTCTCACAAGAGTGATTGTAGAATTAAGAAACCATCTTGTGCTTTGGCAGAGCATGTAATAGACAAAGACCATATTATGGATTTTGATAATATTAAAATTTTATGTAATGAAAGTAATAAATTTAAAAGAACTTTTTTGGAAATGGTTTGTATTAGCAAAAGTGATAATAATTTAAACAAAAGGTCAGAAATTCAAAATTTAAGCAAAATTTATAATTATATAATTTCTATTTAATTTATGCAGTCAGTAAAATATCACATTTTGAATTTTCCATGTATTTGTTACATTTTTCCGGGCATCTATCAATGGTGAATAAATCTTCTTCTTTTTTGTTACTAAACAAAGAAGAATTTTTTAAACAAAATTTTATTTTTGACAATATGTCAAAAATAAAAATTTTTAAGTTAGTATTTATGACGTTTTAGGCTGGTTGTAGCTATTCTATATTTGTTTATAATTTCAATTTTTTTTTCTTAAGAAACTTCATCTAAATTTTTCAGAGAAACATTTGTTAGAATAAGACATTTTTTTATTAATATTTTTTGTATTTATTATGTAAGCAGTAGTTTTATATAAAAAACTAATTTTATTTGGTGAGTTAACAAAAAATTTTTTATTTCTAGTTCAACTTTGTAAGACATTTTGTATTTTTTAGAAGCTCTTGATAAAAATTGTAATCACAATTGAAAGCTCGAGTAAAAAATAGTCAACAAATAGCCCCTTTTATTGACTCCAACCCATCAAAAACAGTGTTATATTTTTTCCAAACGAGTCACAAGTACTTCTTTTTTCTTATATATATATATATATATATATATATATATATATATATATATATTATATATATATATAATATATATATATTTATATATATATATATATATATATATATATATATATTTATATATATATATATATATATATATAATATATATATATATATATATATATATATATATATAAAAGCTTTAGTACTATAGAAGTAAAAAACTTCTATAGTACTAAAAAAAGGTACTAGTACTATAGGAGTCTGCGTGACGCCAGCTCACGGGTTATGGTTTAAGTTTCTTTGTTGTTTATTCATTTATTCGTGAGCATTGTGTACTTTGTCGTTTAATACCTCTCTATGCTCTCCTTGCTATAAATCGTTTCTGAAATTTCATACTTTTGTCAAGAAAATATTAGCTAAAATAGAAAACGATGTCAAATTTTACATTTCAAAATTTTTACAAAAACAACTGATTACTGAAAGTGTACTTCCACTCTCAAACTAAGTCTATATCTGGGGCGGACAACTGCAGCCACTCTAACCGCAACTGCACTCATTATTAATTCTACGTAACATACCGGCCGCCTTAAAACGTGTTAACACTTTCAACTAAAGTCGGTTCGCTATATTTACGCAGGTTTCGGATTAAAAATTTTATTGTAAGTACCCAGTTTTAATTACCTGCTCTTTGGGGAAATATCAACTGGTCAAATGAAATGAAAAATAATCCATAACTGTTTTTAATTAAATAATAATGGAAAATCTGTTATATAATTGACAGTATAATAAGGAGAATTACTTCATTAATGGAGTCTAATGTGGCTAATATAAACCTAATAATAATTAGGTATTACACATCAGACAGAAAATATGGTCTATGTATATTTGTTCCATGGAGAGAATTTCTAATGAAAAATAAAAAAATTTAACTTGCCAACAAAAAAAACGTAACTTCTTTCAGAAAGGGCTTTTCCGTTATCCTCATTTTGAAATTTGATACCAAAATTATGTATCACCTGCCATAGACTTGTTCTGCCAATTTCGGCAAATTTTCTATCTTTTAATTCCGAGAGAATTGTATTTAAGGTCACATGTTCCTTGTTGGCTCGCATTCGATAAATACTATCACGAATTTCAAATTTTTTTACATCTGGAATATCTTTCGTTTTCAATGATAGGCGAGTTTTTCGGTGATGTCCTTTCTGCCGTTCATTATTGCGATTTTGTAATACTCCTCTTAGTTTGGTTTTACTAATTCCTAGAGCATTACATACGCGTTGTTGAACAGACATTACCGATTTTAAAGGACAGCCATTTTCTTTTTTATCCGTAAAATACTTATGTACACTACAAATTAGACTATCTACATCTAACACACGTCTAGGCATTTTTAAATATTTCCACCAAGCATACAATGTCAACACTGGCAAAGAATCAATTTAACTGGAATATTGTAACAAATTTATACCTACCCTAATGTTTTTGGATGAACCTGTTTGACTTTAGCCATTGGCAAACTGATTATTATGTTATTTTCGCTTGCTTCTGATTTGTAGTTCAGCACGATATTCTCTCTTTCAGCCTTTCCAAAAATGCTGGAGAATTTTTTGTAATCGCTCGAAACGCTTGAGACGATTTTCTAGTATTTGACTGACATCTCTGCCTGGCAGTGAAACTAATCTTTTTCCCAGAAGAAGGTAAGCGGGAGTCAAAGGATTTAACTGATAAGGGAGGATGTTATACAGCATAAAGGACGTAAATTAAAAATTTATTCGACCTAAACTAGTACTGTGTGCAGTTCTTCTAGATTTAAATGTGCTTCTCCCACAACCTTCTTAAAATAACATTTAAAACTCTTAATCCCAGCTTCCTAGATTCCCGAAATTTGGCGCTATGATAAGTATGAAATGTCAATCTATTCCTTACTCGGTGAAGTAACTATTGAATTGTTCCGATATCGCATGACTTTTAAGAAAGTTATTAAGACTTTGCAATTCCTGTTTTGCACCTACATTTATGTTTTTACATTATCTAAATAAACCTTACTTGGTTTTCCACGTCTATCCACAAATCGTCTAAAACCAGCTATAAAACAAGCAGTGGTTAGATCAGATGTAATTTCTAGGTACACAAGCTTTGTCGGCATACATTATAAAGATACATACATAGCTCTTTATTAATTTAAAACCTCAAGTAAATCGATCTTTTAACAAAAACGGGCCAGCGAAATCTGTTCCTATATTAATGAAAGGTAAATATTGTGTTATTCATGAAACTGGTAATTCTCCCATAATGTAATAACCAGGTATAGTTTTTGCTCTAGTGCATGAGATACAGTTCCTGACAATTCCCTTGCAAATATTACGTCCAAATATTGGCTACAACCTTTGTCGAATCTAAGTCAACAACATAGTTGGCCCAAAATGCATTACTGGTTGATGCTCAGATTTTAAAATTAAACATGTTAGAACATTTTACATAGATGAAAAGATTATTGGATATTGTTTTATCGTATTTGTAGGTTTACTTCTGCTACCGTCCACCCACTAGAATAATATCATTCTTTAAAAATGGGTTCAAAGATAATAAGGTACTATTGCGTTTTAATCTCAATTAATAATTAATAACCTTACTTAATCTTTTAAAGTCTTCAGGAAAATACACCTTTTGCGCCAATGTTACTAATATATCGAATGCGTCTCCTAATTCATTACTATTAAACAAACCCACTCTTTTTTCCTTATCGCATAAGTCTTTTACCTTTAGACTTAATTGAAAACTGAATATAAATCTCGCAATATACGCTATTACTCGAATAAGTTGAATCAATGAATTAATATCGAGTGATGAGCAGTAGCCTTTTGCTCTGGTAAACCTTTAAAATTTAGGATTTTACTAGATATAAATTATTTTAGATCATTTATAGTTAGCCAACTGGGACCATTCCACCAAAAATTTGACATAAGTATCTCATCATCACTCATACCACTAGAGACGAGATCCACGAGATTATGATCAGTTCTTTTACACGATTTGCCACAAATAATTCCCACTTACTAGCTGGATATTTTATGCTATCTGTAAATCAGAATAAAAAAAGCACTTATCAAACTTAATTTGTAAATCCTTAATTGTTTTTTGTGCAAGCTGTGTTGATAGCAACGAAGCACATAGCTCTAGCATCACAAAATGCCTGCAATTCCACAGATACATACGTAGACACTCTAAGCGTTCTGGGTATCGTAAGATCAGTAATCTTCATTAAGTCGTCCTTGAAACTCAACCATACATTAACTATCTCTTTGGATATATTTTCATCTCAATCAAACCGCCCTTGCCATAGTGGTTGACCTAGAGGGTCAAAAATCTGCGAAATAGACGACAATATAACGCATTTCGTGATAACTTCACCATCATCACATAGCGCTACAACCCTGGGTGGGTCTTGGCTGACTGTACAACTTTTTTTCAATTTGTTCGGTCTTCTATCAACCTAGGGTCCAAGGTTCATTTTTCAGAGGTCTGCTTGGATGTTATCTCTCCATCGCATTCTGGGACGTCCGAGTATTCTTTTGCCTGTGGGAATAAATGAGTATTTTATGGAATCACATTCAGAGTCCCATATTCCCACTCGTGTTTAGTTCTCCGTAACAAAACTGTTTGTCTAAAATAAATTAAGTATATATTTAGGAATTTTTAAAAAGTTGGATCTAGAAATAATATTTAGAGTATGAAGCAGAAGGACAAACTGGATTTCATACGGGTCAATCCGATAGTGACAACATTTTCTCTTTAACCCAAATCATAGAAAAAAGAGATGGCACGAAATCGGGAAATTATCCCGATTATAAGTTCTTAGAGAGTTCTTAGAGGTTCTAATAAGAAATTATTATAAGCTCTTAGAGTACTATAAAATTAACCCATAATAAAAATAACTGGGACACAAATAACAACCGGATGTGTAACATCAAAGGGATTGATGCAGAAATATTGCATTATCTCTACTTTATTTAAAATAAACTTTAAAAGGATAGAAACAAAAATGTAGAGCAATAGGGATAATACTTTACCAGTACTATGATTATACTTATAACTTTGATTACATATACTCTGATTATACTTATAAAAGATTTATTATTGGGTGAGACAACCACGATATAGTACTGCACGCTAAACCACATCTAAGTATCAATACTTCGCAAAATAGAACACTAGACAAAGCCGTAACGAAAAGAAATACGGCAGATAGGAAACGAAAATGGATTATTTGAGGTGAGTGCCATTACGATATAGAAGATGAACAAGAAAACAAATAATCTTAGATGACTTATCAACAAAACAAATAATGTGGATCGGACATATACAAAGAATATCAAAGGGTATTTAAAGGGAATTCGGCTTAGAGAGATAAAAAAGGGAAAGAGATGACAAAAAGAAACCTAGAAGACGACATATGGAATGACCTAACGAAGTCGCGATGAAAAGTTGAAAGACGATGGAGAGATTATAAAACGACATGACAGTTGTAGTAGTAATGTGATTAAAAAAATATTTATCTCTGGTAATTTTCATAGAACAATTAAAAAAAACTGCATATTAAAAATTTATAAACAAAAACGAAGCCATATAAGCACAAATGATTAAGCTGGAATGGAGACTCCCAGGTCTCTAGCTGATACAGAAATGCTATACTTTGTTTCGAGTTAAGAAAATCCATTATGCTTATGGAGATCAGTGTTACCAAAACTCTCAGGCACTCTCTTTTGCACGGATGTCCAAGATATTCCTTTGGCTTAATTTTTAAATTTCCGTTTTCAATTAACATTTAAATGTAAAGTCAGAATAACTGCTGAAGAACCAAAAAGCCTTATTATCATTATGTGATCAGAGAACGACATAAAATCGCTGACATACCAACATCGTATTATTATAAGTTGCAATTAGTAATTAGATAAATGCATTCCAAGCGGTCAATTTATTTCCTTTTAAAAGTTTAATAGCCGGCAAAATGCCATCCAAAATTTAACTAACCAATATTTTCTACTGATTTCTGTGATTCATGGCATATGGTATTCTCATCGAAAAACAAATAAACTGTCGTTTATAATTGAAATCTATAATTAAAATAAGATAAAATAATTTTTTTTTTTGTAAATACTATTTAATTAATTAAAATCATTTTCCCTACTTTTCATCTCTTGTTTCAAATGGGTACTTTGGGTCAATTACATTAAAAAACATTCATTTAAATCATGTCTGTGGAAACGAAAATACAAATTATACAACCCTGAATCGTGCTTGTGTTTGTCGTGGCATCGCCGCTCTTATATCGTTCCTAAGAAATACATGGCCCCATCTCCGTTATTTTCTTAACGTGTATCGCTCTATAGAAGAAGTTTTTAGAGTAGTGAAACATTATATTTTTACACTTGCACGGGTCTCAGGTCATCAGGGAATACACAGCTATAAAAGAACTGATGTAGGTACTTGCTAAAATTAAATTAGCTACAAAATACTTCGTTATAATTCAGGCCTCAGAATTGAAAAGCACTATCCCCGAATGGGGATCAGATCGTAGCATATCTTCTGCTGAAAAATTTTACGCGGTTAATCAAATGACAAAATACATAATGCATGGACATGTACTTATAGAACCAAATTTTTGTGGAAAACAAGCTAAAATCCGAATATAATACTGTATATACACCAGTCAAAGTAAACTAGCTTTTAATGAGACTACGCAAATTAGAACTTGAAGATATTGACAATATTTTGCATAACTGCAAGCCAGTAGACCACAGGGAACACTAGACCACATTTTTTTTAAATAATTTCCTATTTTTAACATCTTATTTATTTATTTTAAATGTTTATTATTTAATTTATTTATATATTAATAATTAATTTTACTATTAAATGATATTTATTTATATTTTCACAATTTCATATAAATACAATTAGTAAAACTTTAAAATTTCCAAATTTATACAGTCTTAGCGAAAGGGTCACTTTGTGTACCTAACGAGGGTAGACAAACTGTAAAAACGAATCTTAATTTGTTGTTCTGATTTAAGAAATGTTTCATGAATTTTTTAAAGTTTAAAAATACAAAAACCTAGTTTGAAGCTTCGCGCTAGTCTACAGTACCGCCGACTGTATCACTTACAGAAAATTTACACGATGTTTCACAATGCATTCAAAAATATTTGGTTAAAAAATCTCGTATAACCAAGAACTTAAATTTTTAGACCGATTGCAGCCTTTATACCGATCTGCTACGAGCAATATATCGGTGGAGTTAACTATACATTCCAAAAAGTGTGTGACTCAACAAATAGGTATACAATATTGTAGATTAAAAATTTTCAGATATATCTGCATATTTTTATAAAAGGTTTATATGACTGATTTTTTTATTTTACTCTTGTTTACCAGAATATGTTGGCTAGTCCTATAAAAGCCTCATCCTTAACCTTTCAGTGCTAACGCATGGTCTCACAGACGGAGCTAACCTATTTATACCGATAATTAACAATCTATTCCGATATTCAGGCTAGGTCATTCAATAGCTTCATATTTTACCTAACCGTTTAGTATTAAAATATTGTTGAACGTAGATACATAGTTCGTTCGTTACACAAGATTTCGGTCTCAGAGACGGATATTAGCTTTTGCAGCTGTATTAAAGGTAAGGATTGTAACTTTTAGCGTTGTATTTTTAGTGAATAAAATATAATTTTTTTACTTTTTAGAAATAGAAAAGAAATACGAGGAGGAGCAAAAATATTTACAGAGACTTTTAGAGGAAGTTGATAGTAATGATGAATTGGAATGCAACGATTCTGCGGATAGTTCTGAAGAAGATGAAGTTGAAATACAAGATCTCGATACAGATAGTGAACAGGATATATCAGAAGCACAAAATGATGTTTTTGATGAGGCAGAAGCACAAAATATTTGCCGGCGAGTTCCTATTTTTTTATTTTGGTAAGGATAAAATAACTAAATGGCGAAAGCATGTTGGTAATAAGCGAGTGCGTACGAGAGCAGACAATTTAAGGAGGCATTTACCAGGTGTAAAGGCGGATGCTAGGGAAAAATAATCTTTAGTAATATTTAGGGCTGTTTTATAACAGACCAGATATTTAAACTTATTGTAAAAAATACAAATATAAATATTGAACTACATGCTGATCCTCTGAATAGAACCTACAGAAAGACGGATATACTAGAAATAAAAGCACTGATAGGCCTATTGTGCATAGCAGGAAAGTTCAAGAATAATCATTTCAATGCTCGCGACTTGTTTAGAACAAACGCTACATCCTTAGAAATATTTCGCCTTACAATGTCATAAGAGCGATTCAAATTTCTATTGGCATTTATTCGCTTTGATAATAAACAAACTCGTGCAGAGAGACAAAAAGTTGATAATTTAGCTTCTATCAGAAGCTTTTTTGAAGACTTCAACACCAATTTGCCAAAACACTACGCCATGTCACACTATTGTACAGTTGACGAAAAATTAGAAGCCTTTAGGGGCCGCTGTGGGTTTAAAGTTTATATGCCAAAAAAACTAAATAGGTACGGTATAAAAATATATGCCTTGACTGATGCTAAATTAGCTTATACCTCAAATTTAGAAATTTATGTTGGTCAGCAACCAGAGGGACCCTACCAGCAAACCACAAAGACTTTGGATTTAGTAGTACGTTTATGCAGACCTATCTGGGGTACAAATAGAAATGTTACTCTTGATAATTTTTTTACCAGTAAGCAGCTTGCTGACACATTACTGGCCAATCATCAGCTAACTATAATTGGAACTCTTCGAAGAAATAAGCCAGAACTGCCCTTGGAATTTACGGCGCCTATAAATAGACATACTTTTACAAGTATGTTTGCATATCAAGATTAATGCACTATTGTTTCGTATATTCCAAAACCGACAAAAAAAATGTGCTCCTGATGTCAACAATGCATTATGAAGATGATACGTTGGATCCAAAGACTGGTAAGCCTAACATAATAATTGATTACAACGAAACCAAAGGAGGAATCGACACTATTGATAAGATGTGTGAAACCTACAATTGTGCAAGATCGACTAATCGCTGGCCCATGGTGATATTTTATGCAATATTGAATATCGCCGGTATAAATTCATTTACAATATACAAGTGTAATTCTGCTCGGACAGACCAACGCATACTACTTAGAAGAACATTTTTACAGACAATGGGTATTTAACTGCTTGAACCACATGCAAAACGTAGAGCAATTGCAAGAAACCTGCCAAAGTTGATAAGTATGCGACTCAGAGAAATGTTTGATATCACATTGAATGTACAAAATATTGAAAAATCTAATGGTCGTTGTTTTTACTGTGGAAGCAAGAAAAGTCGAAAAACCAAGTACAGTTATTACTCATGCAATAAATTTTTGTGCTTAGAACACATAAAGGGTATATGTGTGGAATGTTCAGAAAAAGATTGACTTTTTTTAAGTTTAAAGTTATTTCGTATTATTAGAGTTGTTTAAGTGTAGTTATTATAAGTGGATAATTTCATTTTTAGTTTAAAAATAACTCAGCAAATTTTTTGTTTATATTACGATTTTAGAGTTTTTTTTCTTACTTTTTAGAACAGTTGATTGGTTTTGTTAGGAATTATTTTTGTCGAAATAAATGTTTATAAATATAATTTTTAACTAAAACTGCATTTATTTTAAATAAAAAAGTATTCAGTAAGACCCTTGAAATAATTAAATTTTAAAAATTTGTAAAATTTACAGTACTAGGGCATGTATAAACATACGGTCCCAGAGACGGACGTTAGCACTTATGTCAAAATAATTCACGTTAGCACTGAAAGGTTAATTGCTCCTACAATTGTTTTTCGATTTATTCGCGTAATGTGCACTTTTTTATGTAATCGCTGTCTGCTCTTTTTCCAAAAATCATTTCTTAAATTTCATACTTTCGTCACAGAAACAACAGGTAAAACAATAAACTATGATGACAAGTTTCATATTTTAAAAGTAATCTTAAAAAATAGTCTTATAGATACATATTATAAATATAATGTTATTGCTATATAACTCCCTCATTTAATATTGTGATCGTAATCAAAATAATTTACCTGCTTGCTTTACAATAATGATTTAAATATACAACACTCACTCTATGTATTAAAAAAGACAAATATTTTTCTACAAAACAAAATTTATAGAAAAAACTAATCGCCTGGAACGCGATTGAGTTCTGTGTATTAACTGAAATAATATGAAATGTAGAAGCCAGAAAAAGGTGGAAGCAAAGTTTTCCCTTAGAATTATAGTATCTAGGTATTCTTTGAAGCGTTACCGAATTTTCCATTAAGAAAATGTGTAATCTTCTAAATTTGATCAAGAAATTGGTAGCTCGGGGAAAACCTATATATGTGGATTTTCACGAAAGGTTTCTTTGCCGAATTCGATTTACTTCTGATTGAAGTTTTTAGATTCTATAATGTAAATCTATAGCGGCAAATTACATATTCCTTTGTGAGTGCCACCTTTTTATGAAGGCACTTTTTGTTTTGTGTACGCGCTATATTCCTTGAAGCGATTTCAGAAACAGCGGCGGACTTTACAATTTTATTAGTGTGATAAATCATAACACGAAAAATTATATAAATATTTTTAAAGCACCTGTTTTGCTACATATAAGTGCGAAACATGTGTTTTAAACGTATTAATCATTTCTTAAAAAATAATGGAGTAACAAAAACAAGTTTAATTAAAAAGCTCGTACAATTTTATATTTTTTTTTATAATAATTGGCCACCTGGCCATTAACTACAAAAAATCATTTTATTGATACTAAGGTAAGTTTAGTGATTGGCATATAGGTACATAGAGATTCTTTTGTAGACGCTCAAAGTAAAAGGAGGTGTAATATACGAAAAAAAAAGCTAATGTTGTTTAACTTGCGTTGAAGGCTGCCGAAAAGGATATTACAAAGAAAAGCTTCCCAGACGAATAAAGTACTGCTTTAAGTTTACTAATAAGAGTAGTTTAAAACCAAGTAGTATTTTGACCAGTGAGAAAACAAGCTATTTTAGAAGAATGGTATTGACAAGTTAAAAAAACAGGATTTCGCGTTAAAAAATTAAACAGTCCCGCTTTAGTTTGTCGCCAATGTAACCAATCACGACAAAGATTGTTACTTTGGCCGGCCAATCACAGAGCTCCTTATTAACTGCACTGTGATTGGTCTCCTGGTGAAAGATTGCTGCGAATTCTCAAGCACTAAGTATATAAAAGAGCAGCACATCTTCCGATCGAGAATTCTCGTGGGCCTAGTGTTGCTACCACGCTACGTTGAGTTTTTTTTTTATGAATCCAATAAGTTAATATCGTTGAAGACGTCGAATATAAGAAGATTTCATCCATTATAGAAGATAAACCTTTAGAGCACGAGAATTGGCGTGTTGACTTGGAACTCTTCCTGCTAGTAAGACACGACCTTTTGAAATAGAAACGACACTGGTCTTAGAAATATTTTAAATTGTGTCGAACTGACCAAACCGTTCTTTGGGACCTATGACGGTAAAGAGCGAATAAAAGGCCCAACGGTGACTTGTAATTGCTTTTCCGATCAGGGCCGAGCTGCGATAACGCTTCGTCACCTGAAACCTATTGATAATACTGTTTGCAAAAGGTGGTAACACAAAGTAAAAGGCGATAGAAAGAGTAGACACGGCCGGCATTCTTGTGCCTCTCTCTATTAAAGGGAACGCCGCTACACGAGTTGAGAAGGCTGGTATCTCTGTGAAACTTGAGGCATATACCACGCAACAGATTACTAACACATATTTTCTCATAAGTCATTGTAAGAAAGTGTCTGTAAAAAAGCTCGAACGGTTAAAGTATTCAGATTGCTGGTGTCCTCTCACCTACCACAGAGGTCCATAGAAATTTATCATACGTAGTGGCCGGAATCGCAATTGGCTCCACGAGCACGAGGTCAGACTCTCAAAACTTAAGATCCTCCTGAAGAGCGGCGGTCGACCAGAGACACCAGAGAACCTGGAGGACACTACGGCCGTACAAGTTCAGGAATTTTTAGAATAAAACCCATGTGAAAATCCACTTAAGCAGAATTTGCCCTGAGACGTTTTTTAAAAAAATTAATGTTTTTTATAAAAAAATGTTTTTTATTAAAAAAAAACGATAGATCACATTTTGCAAGACCCCAGTAGAATTTCTAATTACGATGAAACATGTTTTTATCTTTGTCCAAAAAATTTTAAAATTATTGCGCCTCATGGACCATGTAATGTTAATGTTACGTTTATGTTACTAGTATATTGTTACTGATTTGTATTCACCTTTAAAAAATGTGGCACTAGTTTTCCAATAATCCTTTACAATTAGTAAATGATTCTTGGCCATAAACACTAAAGTTTAGTCAACTGTGCACCGAACTTAAAATAATTTTAATATCGTTGCATACCAATGCAACACAATTAATGTAACTAGCATATGTTGCTGCATTTAAACCGTAAAAAATAGGTTGGAAAAAAAGTGTTTGTATTGCAATGCACGCATATTGGTGGGTTACTTTTTGAAAATAGATTTTGAAAATAAAGTGTGTGAGTTTAGTATGGCCTGATCGTAATTAGTTAACTACAGTCTTCTTCTTTTAGCGCCGTCTCCACTAATGAAGGTTGGCTATAACCATTGCAAATTCATCTCTATCTTCTGCTTTTCTTAAGTGCGTCTGTGTGTTTAACCCGGTCAATTCACTAATATTTTCAGCCAGGATATTTGTCGTCTACCAGGACCTCTTTTCCTTCGATTTTACCCTTCATAATCAGCTGCAACTACTCGTACTTATCATTTCTAAGTATGTGCCATAAATATGCTTTCTTTTGCCTTTTAATGGTGGTCAAAAGTTCTCTGTTTCTTTCCATTCTGTGCAACACCATTTGGTTCGTAACATGATCGGTCCATGGTATCTTCAAAATTCTCCTAAAAAGTCACATCTCAAAAGCTTTCACTTTTTTCATTAAGTCAACCATGATCATGGCAATTTTCGTAAAATGGCTTAATCCCTATAACTATATCTTTTTTCCGGGAATACCCTCAAGTGAAGGAAGTTAACATCAAGCAAAGAAGAAAGTACTAAGGAAAACTGGACGAGAATTAAAGACATCTTAAAGAATGTTCAAGAAACAAAATTGAGTGCGCAAAAAGCAAGAAAAAAACAAGGGTGGATGACAGAAGAAATACTGAGACTTATGGATCAAAGAACAGAAGTCAGAAATAAAGATAAAAACGAATACAAAAGGATCCACATAATAATCAGGCAGAAGATAAGACACGCGAAAACACAATTTCATAGTAAAGAATGTAATGAAATTCAACAATATGAAAAGAAACACGATACATTTCATCTGCACAAGAAATTGAAAGAGGTCGCTGGAAACAAATGGAAACAAGTATCCCAAAGTTTAGAAGACAGAAACGGACACAGAATATTAGACATCAATGAAAAGTTAAAAGAATGGGATATATTTCTGAATTATTTGAAGATGAGAGACTAGAACACTATACACCGATTGCTATATCAGGTCCATCTATAACAGAAAGTGAGGTAAGACGTTCAATACAAACGGCAAAAAATGGAAAAGCACTTGGCCACGATGAAGTAAGTGCTGAAATACTAAAGTTTTTGGGAGAAAATGAAATTAAAGCTCTGTGTAATCTCTTTAACAGAATTTATGACACTGGGATATTACCAACTGATTAATTAAAGTCGACATTTGTCACAATACCTAAGAAACATCGTCCAAAGACATGCGGTGATTATCGGACAATAAGTCTGATGAGTCACGATTTGAAAATCTTTCTGCGAGTAATACACAGCAGAATTTACACGCTGTTAGAGGACAGAATTAGCAATACTCAATTTGGGTTAAGGAGTGGCTTGGGTACAAGAGAAGCCTTGTTTAGTATACACGTGCTAGTACAGAGATATAAATCAAAATGTGTATATTTGTGTAATCGATTTTGAAAAAGCTTTTGACAAAGTCCGACATAACAAAACGCTAGAAATATTGGAAACAGCTGGATTGGACGATATAGATCTACGAATGATTACAAATCTATACTGGCATCAAGTGGCAAGAATAAAGGTTGAACAAGAACTGTCGGATGAAATAAATATAAAAAGAGGAGTGAGACAAGGCTGTATATTGTCGCCTTTACTTTTTAACTTATATTCGGAGGAAATATTTAAGGAAGCCTTAATGGAGACAACCAAAGGTATTATTATGAATGGAGTAACCGTCAACAATATTAGATATGCCGACGATACCTTAGTCCTTGCCAATTGCGGAGAACACCTTCAAAATCTAATGAACAAAATACAACAGACTTGTGATCAGTATGGATTAAAACTCAACGTTAAGAAAACTAAATATATGATAGTTAGCAAACAAAATTATATACATGATGACGGTATAAAAGTCGGAAATGCCACACTGGACAGAGTAGAGAAACTCGTGTATCTCGGCAGTAATATCAATGAGAGCTGGGATCCAACCGCAGAAATTAAAAGCCGAATAGAACAAACCCGAGCTGCCTTTGTAAAAATGAGAAACGTACTTTGCAGTCATGATCTTAGGATTGACCTTAGAGTTCGTATGATATCTTGCTACATCTTTTCTGTCCTGCTGTATGGAGTAGAAGCGTGGACCCTAACTGAGGCTATGCTTAAACGCTTGACAGCCTTTGAGATGTGGGTATACAGACGACTACTGAAAATAAGCTGGGTCGACAGAGTTAGAAATGAGGAGGTCCTTAGACGGCTGAACCAAACAACACAACTGGTCAATATAATAAAGAAACTCAAGCTGGAATACTTCGGTCATATTATGAGACACCCTGAAAAATATGATCTTTTACATCTGATCATTCAGGGAAAGATCCAAGGTAATCGTGGTCCTGGTAGAAGAAGAACATCATGGCTGAAAAATCTAAGGCAATGGTATGGAAAATCAACTACATCGTTATTTAGAGCTGCTGTCAATAAAGTCACGATAGCGAATATGGTAGCCAACATGATATCCAACGATTGATAACGGTCGTGGAACTAGAAGAAGAAGAAGGAATCCATATGAAGTTAACTACTGCTTTAAATGCATCTAGACATATGTAAAGTTCTGATTAGATCATTTGTTCAATTGGGTGTTTAGAATATCCCCGTTGAATTAAAGTAATCGAACTCAGAGAATCAGAAAAAATCACCGCTTTAACGAAATTGGTATTAGTATTATCCGATTGTGAGTGAGAGCTGACGGGTGAGCTGCGCGAAAATAGAAAAGGAATTATTCTAAGAAAGATGGGAGAGGTACTTAATCGCGGGTGTCACAAATGCGTAGTTGCCGTATCAAAAATTTAGTTGGGATCTGAAAATTACGTTAATAAATATGTTCCGTGGTTGTGTCATTGCATGTCTGATAAACTTATTACCGCGAAAACAAAATTAAAATAATAATAATATTGAATAAAACGTAGAAAAAATTTGTTAATAATATTTATTTTCATAAAACGTAAATAATTCTCTAAGGGAAGGTATTTTGGTATGTATCGCAGACTGATATTAACTAAACTCAACACAGAATACACATTCTTTGTTTATTTTTCTAAGTCAGACGGTAAATTCAAGTATTATAGACCTTTTATCTTGTGATGTTATTGCTTACAATATCATATTCCGTTTCCCATTTATAAAAAATGTAACGTATTCAAATGTATAAGTAAAGTGTCTAGTCTGTAGTAAATAAAAATGTTGTATTATCAATAATAGGGAACTGTAAAGTACTAATTAACTGATCCATTGTTTACTTATTATTTACTGCTATTTTTTTGTTCTGTGAGTTTTTTATTTATTTATTGATGATAATTTTACTGATTGTAACTTAAATTAAATTATTTAAATCAGAATTTATTTTGAAAATGAGTATTATAATTACCAGTTAATTAAGCTACACTACACGTTCTTGTATCTTTTTTAAATCAACTAAGCATTTATCTGCATTAGCTTCTTCGGTTGTAAACTTACAAACATTGAAAATTATTTCTCCTTTTGCCTTTTAATACACTTGTCATTTTAATGAATATAAATAATAGTTTATAATATAGGGCCACTCCAAATAAAAATGTAAATACTTGACAATACTGTCAAAAATCTAGCACTAATTACACGATGTAAACTCCTAGCCGACTGCAATAGAAATGAGCAATCCCTACCAGTTTTCAATTTGTTCTACGCGCAACCCGCCAGCGCTCGCTTGTTGGATAATAATAAATTTAATTGCTCGAATAATTTGGCTGTGTATGTTTTACAGTTAAAAAATAGTTAAAATACATGTCTACTTGAATTGATCACAAATGCGGCACCAACTTTAATGCTAGATTTTGAAGCATCTGTATGAATATTTTAGAGAAATTTTATATATATATTATATATATATATATATATATATATATATATATATATATATATATATATCGTCGGCTTACAAGCGAAACACACTAAGTCAATTTTTTTCACTTTTGAGTTATTTGCAGCATTTTATTGTATTTTTTTTACTCTTTAGACTGGTTAAACTCACTAAGTCATACAATAACAAAAACGGTTATTTTTATAATTATCATGTTTCTCACTAAGTCTCAAAAACTATATATGATTCAGGCAAAACACACTAAGTGACTTAATGTATTTCACTTGACTACGAATGAACCTACCGACTGACTTACGCAGAGCAACTTGTCCAATCTTGTAAAAAATTAATTATTTGTTTGGGTATATTACATAGGTTTTGTCAGTTTTATTCCAGTATTTTGCGTGATTAGGTCGTTAACAGTTTTGAATTTTGTGTGTATTTATTAATTAATTTCTGTAAGAAAAATAAAATTTTCTGTGGAACTACCTACAGCGATAAACAAAGACGTGAGCCTAAATTCTGATAATTTTTGTTAAGATATTCAGTCAGGTCCTCCTCAAATAAGTGACCAGGATTCTGATGAATGTATGGAGGATAGCGACTATATTCCTTCAGGTAATGAAAGTGATAATTTAGATACCAGCGAAGGAAACTCTACAGCAGACGAGGAAAAAACAAATTCAAATGAAAATAGTCAAGTAGGACCTAAAAGAAGCCGATGGAATACCCCAAGACCATCTGTGTGGTCAACATCCCAAGACCATCAACTTTTCTGAAGAGAACCGGAAGTTGCTATGTCAAACTTATGCGATGTTGTCATTTCAAAGACAGAAAGATTTTATATTATTGAATGTGCTTTCTAATAAGGTAAAGAGTCGCAGGCCTAGAAAAGGAGAAAATAGCAAAATGCGATCCAACGCAAAATCCTATTTTTTTACAAATATGGGAAAGAAAAGTCAAGTGTGTCAGAAATTTTTTTGTAAAATATTTTTTATTTCTAATAGGCCTATAATTAATGCCTTTAAAGAGCAAAATATAAGCGGCGAATACAGTGGAATAGACAGAAGGGGCCGTAGGATTCCTGGCAATAAAACTTCAGTGGAAGCAAGAATAAGAGCAAAAAAACACATTGAAAGCTTTCCTGATGTAGAAAGTCACTACACTAGAAAGTCTTCGAAAAGACTTTATTTAGATTGCAATCTTAATATTAAAAAAATGCACGACCTGTTCGTTAAAAAGTGTAAAGAGGACAATTTGCCAAGCTTAAGTTAGATAACCTATAGGCGAATCTTTTGCAAGGAATGTAATATATCATTTTTCAAACCTAAGAAAGACCAATGTTTGACCTGTAAGGAATACACAAAAGCATCGCAACAAGAAAAAGAAATGATGGAGCTTAATTATAGGAGTCATTTAGACAGAAAAGAGGCTGCAATGAAAGAAAAAAATTCAGACAAAGAAGTATCGAAAAAGAATAAAAAATTTAAATCAATTACATGTGATATGCAAAGCGTTTTACAAATTCCATCATCGCAAGTAAGTCTCTTGTATTATCTTAGAAAGCTGAACCTCTATAATTTTACAATTTAGAAATCTGCTCCACCAAATGAGGCATTCTGTTATTTTTGGACCGAAGTCAATGGTAAGCGTGGAAGATGTGAAATTGGTACTTGCCTAGGAATGTACATTAATTCATTATCTGATATAGAACATCTAACGATTTTTTCAGATACGTGTGGAGGACAGAACAAAAATATTCAAGTATCTGCTCTGCTTTTACATATTGTTAAAAACCATCCGAGTCTTCGGATAATTGAGCAAAAGTTCATGGAAAGTGGACACTCCTATATGGAAGTAGATTCCATGCATAGCGCTATTGAAGTGCCAAAAAAAATGTGGAGTTTTTTAGTGTTCACGAATTTGAAATTTTTTTTAAAATGGCCAGAATGGGCAACAATGGGAATAAAAAATCTTCCTATAATACTCGTGAAGTTAATTATAACGAATTCTTAGATTTGAAAAAACTTGCACAATATGCTATTGTTAATAAGAAAGAGGATCAAAAAGGGCAAACGGTCAACTGGTTAAAGGTAAAGTGTTTATTTAAAGGATAATAATAATGAAAATTTGGTTATTCCTCAATTATATTCTAAACAGCTTCCAATTTCGGATGCAAAGAAAAAAGATTTGATAAAGCTCTGTGAAAAAAACATAGTTCCGCAAGCGCTCCATACCTAATTCAAAAATCTACCAAGTTCCTCTTCTGTTCGAGACCAAACAGCGGAGTCAGCTGAAAAGGACTCTGACGAAGAAGACTTTGAAAATTAGAAGCATTTTTTTTTGTTATACACGTTTTGTTTTGTTATACCTGTTTTTTTAATAATGTTCTTGTTTTGTGAAAATATACATGAAAAAAGTAAAAACTTATATAAGCAAAAATAATTGTATTATTTACAATGTAAACGAAGCCGGCAATAATCGTATGACAGTAAGTAAATAAAAAAAAATACACGTAAGTCATACTTTCATAGCAAAATTAAACAAGTAAAACACACTAATTTAAATGCTACAGGTAAAAGACATTAAGTAAACGTATTCAAATCAAAAATTAAACAAACAACAATAATTTGGTAATATATAATTTACTTCTCCTCGTCAGTAATCATTATTAATACTTTGTGAAAACTTTCGTATAATTACAAAACAACAAATAAAAGTTTTAAATGTGAAAATTGATCAAACTGTTTTTAAAAAAATTTAAAACACGATTATCTCAAAACTATATTTTTTGACTTAGTGTGTTTCGCTTGTAAGCCGACGATATATATATATATATATATATATATATATATATATATATATATATATATATATATATATATATATATCTATATATATATTCCCATTTTCTTTTCCATGTAGTCAAGGCTTTCTCTAAGTATATTTTAAATAGGGTTGGGGATGTGGAATACCCCTGCAGGAGCCCTTTTGTTGTGGTGCCCCTTAGTACAGAAACATACGCCTTTCTCAGGTCCTCAAATATCAAATGCATATCTCTATTTTTACTTTTTTCTTTTACAGCAGTTATTCCAGTGGTCTATGCATGATCTTCCTGCAGTGAAGCCTGCCTGATCCTCCCAGATTTTGACTTTTATCGCTCGCTCTATATTTTCTTGCAGTATCTTACCATATAAACTTTCTATTAATAATATTAGGCTTATTCTTCTGTAGTTTTCGCATCGCTTTATATCTCCTTTCCTTTCTTAAATATAGATGTCATATATGCCTCCGTCCATTTCTTTGGGAGCTGTTCTTTATTTATGGCTTTCTGAAATATCCACTGTATCATCCGGTGTAATTTTTTTGAGCCGCATTTTATAAGCTTAGGCGAGATGCCTTCAGGTCCAGGTGCTTTCTTGTCTCAGACTAAAACTTCGATATTTTTTTCTTCTGACGGTTTTGGAGTATGTGTAATACTTGGATCACTTACTTCAACTTCGACAGAAGACTGCAAATTTGGTATTTGGCAGTCCATATAAATGAATGGACAATTGTTTAAAATATAGCCTAATTGCTTGCACGTAACACATGTCAGATTATCTTGATATATAAAAATTGATACATAAAGTGCCCAGCGGAATCAATTCATCCTGAAAATGGGCGTTATTTAAAGCACTAGAAATAATCACTTGATCTTTAGTATGAAACTTCTGCTGTGAGGCTGCTAAGGAATAAGATTAGCTTATTGTAGAGAGATTGTTTAGAGTGACATCCGAGGACATGTCAAATAATTATTTTGCACTGTAGCAGAATAATAGCACTTCTCTGTTTCAGCACAAAACAATACTAGTTTTTGTTTATTATTGATAAAATTATAATTATTAACTATCGATAAACCATTATAAAAACTAATAAATTCAGTTTACAATGCAATATTTTAAGTTTACCTAATAAGAAATATTTAAATTTACAGTCTGAAATAATGTACAACTTTTGTCAGGGGCATATTTATACAAATAGTTTGACAAGGGCAATTACGATCTGTATACGGAAATTTGTGACGATTCGGTACACCTAGAAATTAAAAGAGCAGTGGGTACAGAAATAGAAATAAAATTTATTTACTTAAACAAATATCCGCAAATAAATTAATTATATACTACAGCTAGGTACGTACCTATTGTTCTATTATTATGACTTACTTATGACAATCATTAGTATTCAACTGGCCAAAAATTGAAATTAATTGACAAATCTTCGCAATTATGAACAAAATGTTTAAAATTTCAAATAAATGTTGAATTAAATGACAAAAATTTTTTTTAAATATAGGAATATATGATATAATAATTATAATGTTTATTTAGAAAAAATCCTTTAGGAACAACCTTGAACTCTAAAAAATAATATTAAGGTGTCTGTAAGTAAAATTTTATTTAAAAAAAAAATAAATTATCTGCATCCACCTTCTTAACTAGCCAATCACTGTAGAGTTTACCCTAGTAAATATTTTCAGCCCTCAACTTTTAAATTCCTTGCAACGCTAAGTCTTGCCCTTACAAGTATAAACGGAAAAGAAATTAAGTGATGTTTCTTCTCATTTAAAGATTTTATAACAGAGCATTTTTTAATAAACAAAAACTAAATTAATTTTAGCTGTTCAGTATATTGTCAATTCAGGTTTACTTTTTGTAATTCAGTCAGATAATTCAATTATACTATTTACTATTTTTAATTAGTAAAAAAAATGTTTGTTCTCTTTAATGAAGCATTGAAATTGTAGTTATGTATGAAGTGTTTCGAAATGTATATTTTTTTTAATGAAAGAGTTTTAAATTGTAATGTATGCTATTTTTTTGGTCACAAAGATCATAGAATTAAGAGAGGAGGAAAATAAAATTCAAAGAAAAACAAGTATGAAGGGTTAATAACTATTGTAAATGTCTATAAATTTGGGCAAATGAGAAATAAAAGCAATAGCCAAAGTGAAGAAAATAAAAAACGGTGGAGAATTTACCACTCACCTCCATTTCTTCCGGTAGTCTCGAAAATGAATGACTGACAGTGTAGAGCGTACTGAGCTTTGTATTAGTCGTTTAGAGTTTACATGCATGTGCAGCTTGAGAGTTAGCGGCCAGCACAATGTCATCCAAGTTATAAATTTAGTCATTGATTCTCCGATTGTCGATTGTTGCATTACACTAAGGGCTAAACTACACCAAAATTTAAAGATATTATTTACTTTGGTCATCTATTTTCGTACATTATCTGCAGGTTTCCATACCAGTTTAGTCTTTTGGCTTCGATAGTATCTATTATATCTAGGTCAATTTCCATTTCTGTCCTAATGTCTACGTTTCTTATCCTATCGAGTCTGGTGTACCGGCAACATCCTCCTCAGTTTTTACATTACCTTAATTTTTAATTTGTTTTTTTGACTGATTTCCCAAAGTTCAATGTATAACTAAATAATTTCTACTATTTATTAATTGTGTATTAATTATTTATTAAATGTTATTCTACAATAGTCCATGTAGCTGTATAATGGCTGCTCTTGCTTGGCCAACTCTAGAATGTATTTTTTCGTTAATTCCTTCCTTTGGTGTTATTTGGACTCCAAGTATTTAAAGGTTTCAAATGATTTTATAGTTCTTAGTTTAATTTATAGGCTTTCCGATTTTTCTCCTGTAACAGGAAACTCTGTTTTCTGTATACCTAGTATACATATATATGTATACCAAGTATACCTATATATAAGGCCCCTCTTGGTCTACTCCTCCTCCACCTCCACCTAGAAGTGCTTGGTAGTAAGCAAAGTTTATCGTGTACAATCTCTCGTCTTCGATCGGAATGCCACTTTTGCAATATTTTCTTTTCTATACTGAGAGCGCCTCAATCAAGTATATTTTAAAGAGAATTTCTCTAGATAATTTGGTTCCAGTTTTAATGATGATCGTCATAATTTTGTAAAGCTGTTGTACTGTTTATATATATATATATATATATATATATATATATATATATATATATATATATATATATATATATATATATATATACCATATGTGTATACATGTATATACCATAATATATATATATATATATATATATATATATATATATATATATATATATATTATGGTTTTATTAATTTATTGCTTTTTCATTGCTATCGAGAGCATTTAAAGTGGAACACTGTCGTATGCCTTTGTCAGATCTCTAACGACTATATGAGTAGAATGGTTGTTTGCTAATCTTTTTTTAATAACCTGCTTTAGAGAAAATATGCTGTGTATACAGAAACTGCCTGCACTAAAGCCATTTTCTTGAAGTCTAAAATTAGACGAAATAATGTAACCAGACACCTATTTAAACGAAAAGAGCATATAAAAAATATTGAAGATATTTTTCTTCCTCTCCTTTTTCTTTCTCTTCATTTCTCAAGCAATTCTGCTAGTTCATTGTCAGATTAATACCTCTATGGAAGGTTGTCACTCAATATTTTGCACTGTCGTCCGATACTTCTTCTGTTCATTAATGACTTATTTCTTGCTATTTTGATGACACAAGTCTCCTCCATTCTGCTAATGTGATGAGTCCATTCTTTTGTTCTATTTAGTGTCTATTCGTTTATACACTGTGCGTTACATTTTCTTTTAGTGTCTTCACTTTGCTTGCGATCTCTCAGCGTATTTTCTAT
>OU898281.1:65049528-65104415 GCA_918026665.1 Diabrotica balteata
CCTTTTATTGGTTCATATGCACTAGGTATTGTGAATTTTGTAGACATATTATTCCAGTAGTCAGAGAGTCGACCCCTAAAACTCATACCAACAAGCTGAATTCTGCAGAGGATATTAATTTTGGAATCCCAAGAAAGATACAAAAAAGTTTACCACTCTTACCCCCGGGCTTTCCCCTAAAACTAAGGAGTTTACTTCCCTTCGCAGAGGAGTAAAAACGCAAAAAAATCTTTTTACAAAGAATCTGCACATTATAAAAAAATGTTTTGAATGAAAAATGTAGCTAAGATAATTCTAAACAAAAATGTTTATAAGCATTTATTGTGTACAGTGAACTGTTTTCTTAAAAACAACGCTTGTAGTGACTGTCGATTTTGCATGTCAGTTACGCGTGCGAAATTAATGTTGAATAAAATTTGTATTAGCTTGACGGTAAAAATTCGATATTTCGAAAAGTCCACGACTTTAAAATGATATTGCCAATATTGTTAAGTTGCGCTTCTGGGACGACTTATAAGATAGTTTATTCGATTACATGAAATCAACTTTAACTTGAGAATATCCATCAGAAAAAATCATAGCATGTATTTCGTCTTTAAAAAGACCAACACATGGCATGATCACAGTAAAATTCTTCTGTGTTAGTGATTCCATAGTAAATTCTAAAAGAAAAACCAGGATAAATCATTATAATACTATCTCAACATGGTTAGTATTTGGACCTGCATTTAGTTTACCTTCAATAAATACCAAATTATATAACGAGTTTATTACAGCTGCCGCCGTCCCTCGCAACCTAGCTTCCAACGTTTGCGATTGTTCCAGTCATCTACTTGTAGACCCCTATCATCCATTGCACCTTTTACTTCTTGTCTCCACGATCTTCTTGGTCTTCCCTTTTTACTGCGGTTGGTGGGGATCCACTGTAACATTCTCTTTGGCCATCGTTGATCATTCATCCTTTCTACATGGCCATACCATTTCAGCCTCTTGCATACTATAGTTTCCAGTATGTCAATGTGCTGCCCATACGCTCTCTGATTTTAGTATTCCTTACTCTATCTCTTTTAGTGAGTTGGCAACATCTGCTCCAATAATTCATTGCCATTGCTTTTATTTTGGATGCGACATTTTTATTTCTGAACCATATGTAGCAATGCATTATATGATACTTTTATATATCCTAATTTTTGTGTTTCGGGTGATGTGGTTATTCCAAAGTATACTATTCAGTTGACGTATTGCTGAATTTCCTTGACCAATTCTAGTAGCTATTTCTTTTGTATTCCAACCATTGTTTGTAATGTTTATACCTAGATATTTATAGCTATCAGTATTCTATATTTGTTTGCTTCCTAGTTTTTAGTGCTTTCCTTCACCTCCCACTACTGCGTACTTTGTTTTTGGTGGATTAATTGATAAGCCCCACTTAGTATATTCTTCATCTATTTTTCGTAACATGTAGTGAAAATCTTCTTGATCTTCTGCATGTATTATTTGTCATCAGCAAAATGCAAGCTGTGCAGTATATGGTCTCCAATTTTAACACCCATAGGTTCACATTTTCTTTTCCAAATATCCAGAACCCCCTCCAAATAAATCTTAAAGAGTGTAGGTGCCATGCAGCAGCATTGGCGAAGTCCTTTGATCACTTTTATTTTTTTTGTCACTTTTTGTCCAATCTTTATTACGCTCGTCATATCATCGTACAACTTCCTTACAGCATTAATGTAAATCGGTGGAATATTCTTGTCTTCTAGCACCTGCCATAGCTTGGCTAATGGGACACTGGCATATGCTTTTTGAAGATCAATAAATACCATGTGTGTCTCCATATTATGTTCCAAACGATTTTCTATTGTTTGTTTTAGGCAGAACACATTATCTATACAAGAACGACCAGTACGAAAGCTACTCTGATCTTCAGCGTCTTCCCAACAATCTTCAATTCGGCTTTTAATTATCTTTCCGTAGACCCTACAGATTGAGTTCGTTACACTAAGCCCTCGGTAGTTCTTACAATCTTCTCTGTCGCCTTTATTTTTGTATAGATTGCTGATATATGCAGTTTTCCATTCTGAGGGTAGCTCTTCTTCTCTCAAGAATAAATTAAAAGTATAAGCCAATAGCTAAAATAGTTTATCAGGGCCATATTTAATCAGTTCAATGGGTACTCCCCCCAGTCCTAGAGCCTCTCCATTTTTCATAGCGTTGGCGTGTTTTTTAATTCCTTTTGGTGTTATTTTAGTTTCTTCGCGGTAGGAAATATCAAATTTTTGGTAGCCAATATCTTGGAATTCTGTTCGATCTTCTGTCAGCATTTGTTCATAATATTAGACCCATAATTCAAGGGCTATTAGAGTTTACCTACTGCATTCTTTTCTAACTGTTCTACTACCTCTAATTGTTTTCCAGGCTTCTTTACTTCTTGCTGTACTCATAAAATTTTCTACGTTATCGCAGGCTTTATTCCACATCTCATTTTTGGCTTTACTTACCTCTTTTGTTACTTCATTGTTTAAGCTGTTGTACTGTTGTCGATAGTAAGGGTCCTTTGTTGCTAGCCATTTGTTATAAATATTCTTCTTCTTCCCCACAAGATCTTTTATTTCTGTATTCCACCATTAATTTTTATTTTTTATGCTATCCACGTCTCCAACAGCTTCCATTGCAGTTTCGTCAAGAGCTTCAGATTCAACTTCATTCGATACAGAAACTGGGTAAACTCATTTTTAAAACTTTGTAGATTATAATCTCTTTGTTGAAATGTCTTGCAGTATCATTGAACTTTTGTTTTCGTTTTGTCGTTGGCTTCCTTTAAATGTAAATAGTAGTGACGCTTTAAGCAAATGGTGATCAGATCCACATTCTGCTCCTCGATGGACTCTTAAGTTATTAACCTTTATTGTGAAGTTTTCTTTGCATACACAGTAATCGATTATTGATTTCAAATTCCTCGTTGGCTATATCCATGTAAATTTATGAATATCCTTGTGCTAATTTTATCCATTCATTTTCTTTAAATTCATATAATCGCAGAATCTTATTAATCTTTTATCGTTTTTATTTATTTATTCTTCTCCAAATGGACCGACCACTTTGCTATTTATTTTTCTTCCCGTTCTAGCATTTAAGTCACCTAGTAGAATTACTTCCTTCCTATTTCCAATACTCTCTACCGGGTCCGTCAATTCGTCGTAAAATTTATCCTTTACCTTGTCCTTTTCATCTTCAGAAGGTGCATATGCGCCCACTACCACTATGTCTCGTCCTTTTAGCTTCCTCTTAACTTTTATTAGGCTTTCGTTTATTTGTTCCCAGTTCTTATTATTTCGTGACAGCCTTTTGTTTATCAATATACCTACACCTGCTCCTGCTCTTCTGTCTTCTCCTATTCCACTATAGAAATGAACAAAATCTTTAAACTTGTCTGTCCCTTTCCCTTTCTTTTTTGTATCTGTAAGGACTGTTATATCTAATTGAAATCATTTAATTTCTTTCAACACCTCATCAAGCTTAGTCCGAATACCTTGCACATTTTTTATGTTCCAAAACTCATTAACCTTTTTCGTAAGCTGGGTCGTTTTCCGTTAAGACCGTCTGGCGTTCTAGTTCTAGGATTTTTTGCAATACAGTTTTTTTTACGTGTGATGGGGAGCAGGCCCATCGCCACAACCTCCAATCCTGGTGGACTGGGAAGATTTCTGTAGGGGCCTTCTACCCTTAGCCGAGTGGCCCCAGTTTTTGGCCGCTGGAGACTCGCCCTCACCCTTCTTATTCTGAGATAGGATTTGATGACTATGTGTTAGATGTTCTATGCTTTGAGACATTTCTTGGTATTTGTGATACCCACATATCGGCATCAGTGAATACCCCAAGATCTAAAGTCAGCCGTTTCACCCTTCTCCTTTCTCAACCGGACATGGGACCGGCTTTGGCGGAGTTACCGCCAAATAAATACCAAACTCTGATTTTATATTGTGTTTGTTATTTAAAAAAACATAAATACCCCCTCTGTGGCTCAGTGATAAGAGCACCTACCTTTAAACCTAAAGGTCGTGAGTTCGGTTCTTATCTGGGTGGAGAAATTTTCGTTTATTAAAAATTAATGAACGAAAATAATTTCTATCCTTGTGCGATGATACTCACCGGAGGGACCGTAGACGTTCGGATACAATTAGAGTCTCTTAGCAAAGACTAAATGATGTATCCTCCGTATGTTACTGACTTACTAATACTGGTATTTTCCTTTTAATAACTTTCTCTTTCAATATGGGTAACCAGATCCTACTACATTCTGCCGAGAAATTTGCGACACAATTTGTCTCATTTAACATAATTAGAGCCCCTTCTTTGATTTTTCTCTTTTTACAATTCGTTTCTTTTAGGACTATATTTGAATCATTCCATTGAACCCTATGTTCATTATCCCATGCGTGATTACTTATTTGAGATCTATCAAATTCTCTATTTTAAATATGTTTGATTTTCACTTATTCTAACATTTAATGAACTTTATGTTTCACCTAAATAAAACTGAGCGCATTCACAAGATGTTTTCTAAATGCAATTCTTTGTTCTCGTTTGTTCATTGTTAGGTTTGGTTTTAGACAAAATAGATCATAACGTGTTTGTTGTCTTGAATGTTGTTGAAATGTTGAGTTTATTTCCTATCCTTTTAAGTTTTTCTGATAATCTTTCTATGTATGGTATTGTTATTTTTGGGATAGTATTATAAGGTTTTTTCCTGGTTTTTATATTATAATTTACTATGGAATCACTAACAGGAGAATTTTACTGTCATTATGACATATGTTTGTCTTTTTAAATACCAATTACATGCTATGATTTTTTCTGATGGATAGTCTCAAGTTAAAGTTCATTTCATGTAATCTAATGAAATACTTCTAAGTAAAGTCTTCCCAGGACCGCAACTCATTAATATTGGCAATATCGTTTTAAAGTCGTCTACTTTAAAATGTAAAATGTATGTCTGAAATGTCAATATAAATGAGTCAGATAAAATTAAATTATTAGAAGAATTTTTTTCACCAAGTAACAAAAAAAAAATTTTTTTTATTTACTAATGTTTGTATTTTGAGAAAGATTTCCTAAGTGGAAATTGAAACGTCAATAAACTCAATTTAACCTTCGTTTTGGCTTATTCCTATTTAAATATTAATTACTTTAAAATGCCACAAGAAAATAGCTTTAGAATATTATTAAATTAACGTAAATTACTATTTATAACTTACTGTTTGTATTTTGAGAACGATTTCCGAATTGGAAATTAAAACGTCAATAAACGTATTTTTATCTTTAATTGTGGCTTATTTCCAGTTATAAATAGTAATTAATTTACAATGCCACAAGAAAATAGCTTCAGAACAATATTAAATTAACGTATCGCGATTTTTTGTCATTTTTTGGGATTTTCGTGAGATCAATAAAATTGATCACTTTCATTAACCAGTTGTAGTAAAATTTTTATTTTTAGAGATCGATCTTCAAAACCGACGATATAAAAATTTAATTTTGAGTCGTGGTAACAAATATCAGGAATTTATTGTTTTAGATTACACATAATCACACCTCTCGGTGAATTAATTTAAAAAGATGGTTTTGGGTACAGTTTATTGCAGAAGTTTGTTATTTTGAAAAATGTACTAGGATAATTGAAAACATATTTTAAATGTTTTATATCGTTTGTTGTGTGAAAGTTTAAATTCAGCGTTTTTAAGCATATTTTAAATGCCTCACATTTCTTTCCAAAACTCAAAACTAAAATTTCATGCCACAGTAGTTAAAAGTTAGGCACTAGTTATCGAAACGTTAAAGTGATCAGCCAATAAAAAGGATATATTGTATTGATCCCGTGAGAATCATAAAAAATGGCCAAAAACGCACTAGGTTTATTTATTTAACACTTGTTTAAAACCTGAGTTTATTTGCGGCAAAATACAACAACTGAATATGAAAGCCGAATGCATAATCTTTAAAACAAATCTTGATTTTTGCTGATAAATATTAAACAATGATTTCGCGTGCGTAACTGACACGCAAAATCGACGGTCGCTTCTAGCGTTGTTTCTAGAAGAACGATTTATTTTTGTTTAAAATTATCTCAGGTACATTTTTTAACTAAAATATTTTTTTACGGTATACAGATCCTTGGTAAATCGATTTTTTTGCGTTTTTCCCAACTGCGAGGGAGGATTTAAGGTGAAAGTCCGCTGGTAAAAGTAGTAAACTTTTTAGCGTTTTTTGGGGTCGCAAAATTAATAATATTGTCAAAATTCAGATTGTTCGTATGATTTTTACATATTTAGTGTCATTTTCTTCTCTGAGGACTGGAGTATATGTTTATTAAGAAATAAAATAAACATGCCTGATAAATATTAGCGCCTTGTTTAGTTACGACACTGTCTTCTAATATTTTCTCATTCGTAATTTATTCACTTTGTCTTTTCTTTTTTGAAGCTTCCGCTATATGTTTAAGAATCTAAAGAGATTCTAAAGGTATGAGATTAACTACGCTGACAGATTTTCAATTTTGCGAAAAAACGTACGTATATATAATGAATATAAATGAGATTTCTACTCCAGAAATTCTATGTTGAACATCGTTTTTATATGTTGCTCATATTTTTTATATTAAAAATATAAACTGACAACTTAAAGCTCTAATTACAACTTTAAAGGGGGTTTATTAAAATAAATGTAAAGAGAACTGCCACACAACTAATTTTTTAGTGCTTTTTCAGTCATATTTTTGAAAAATGAACGTCTTATTTGCGTGGTAATATTCTGTGTCATTAAGCGTTGGAGACATTAAAGATCAGATCAATTGGAATTTTTTCAGAAGTAAGAAAATACGTAAACAAGTAATCGTAATACTACACTCTGGTATATTAAGTTAGAATATATTTTTGTTTCTTATTATTTTCTAAGAGGTAAAGGATAAAATTCTAGGTGTGCCGAAAAAAGTAATACTAGGAATACCACTTAAGTGAAGGTACACAAATGAAGGAATACAAATTGTGGTATATCGTGAAAAGTAATACTAGAAATAAAATTGGTCTAATTGCTGATAGTGAAAGGAAAACAACGTAGAAGAAGTAGTAAGAACAAGTGATAGATAAATGTCAGTCAAATTTGTAATACAGTTTGTACAGTATAAATTCCGATGCAAATATCTGCGTCAGTGTAAGTGACGTCACTTGATACCGACCATATACCGACAAAAAATATTTAAGTCTTAGGTCTTGGTTCATAGAATCTTTTAACCATGTACACTGGAATTACAGTCACTAAATATATTTTATTATATACGCGTAGAAATAATATTTTAAGATTTCTATTAATGTAAACTTACAGAAATACACCATAACTTTTTTCATTTAATTTGTATAAGTGGATTATGAATCATTTTTATAAAGCACATTTTTTACGGATTACATTTTAACTACAACGAATTCGAACGAAGGTGGAATCAATTATTTGACAGATACGATGTTTAAACATAAGATTTGTTTTTATTATTTATTATTTATTGAAAACCAATTGAACTAACGCAGACAGTAAGCAATGGTCACCAAAATAACAAATGGCGAAGTAGTTTAGCTCTCCAAAAATAAATGTAGAGCAGATGGACCAAATGATATTTCTGGAGACTTGTGAAGAGCTTTGGAAGAGACAGGAACAAGTTGACTAACGGTTTATGTAATAGGATTTTGGAAGTTAAATAGATGCCAGATAAATGGAGAAGTAATTGAGCACCTGTTTACAAACACACGGAAAGTATACAACATTTTGCAAACTACAGGGCCATAAAACTTTTTATCCACACCAGCAAAATATGGCAGAGAGTAATTATTGTTGATATATGGATACATAAATAAAGAGAAATATCTGATAATTAGTTTGTATTTATGCAAGCCAGATCATTAATAGATACAATTTTAATTATATAGCAGTTGATGCCAAACTAGAGGATAAAAGAAGCAAACTATTACGAATCTAAAAAGGGAAAGCTAATTGTTGCAAATTAAAAGGGAAAAGTCTGAGATGGTAAAGCCAATATTAGAAATCATGAAAGATTTATGGTTAAATAAAATTTAAAACTAATTAATAAATATTTAAATAAAAAGGATAAATTGCAGGGAATGTAACCAATACAAAAGAAAATATAAAATTTACTTGAAGCACTACAGTAGAATAGGTTTAGCTCAAGAGAATGAGAGTTTTGCTCAGAGAGGAGGTTGGCACGTTTGCTTGCCTGTAGTAACTTAAGGTTAGATCAATCCTAAGATGATCTTAAGATGGAGACAGTAAATTTTAAATATTACTCCAATTTGGGATATATGTATGAAAAATAAAAGATGATAGGAATCAAATAAAAATCTTAAATGCTTTATACACTATATTAGAATCTTAGTTTACTTATAACCCCCAAAACCATAATATATGTATATATACTAAACAATTACGATAACATATACCCAAAAATATTTTTTTTTGGTATATATTTACAAAAAAAACCGTTGCCTAAAACTATGACCCAAACTATAATTATATATAGACTTCGGCAAATATGCATATTGCATATTTTGCGTATTTTATGCAAATATTTCATATTTTGGCATATTTGTATAAAAGTTTGCATAAAGTGCATAAAAGTTCAGATTTTTATACTGTATTTGAAAATTTTTAAACATACCAATTAATTTCAATTCTTGTATAAAATTTTGTAGTCATTTTAATCAAGAAATGATCTAAGTACGTAATCTCTATAGGTACAAAACATTTACAATTTCAAAGAAGATCAATTTAAGTATCCCTCAACATTCTTAGAAAGTCTCGGTCACTGAGGCATTCAGTTATTGGATAATCGCTAAGGGTTTACTCATTTCCATTTTATGATATAATCCCCAAATCTATCTACAATTTATTGTATCTTAACAGCAGGTAAACGGCTAATAGTTTTGTTCCTAATTTAGGGATTTTCCAAAATCTCCCAGTTTATTGAATTAGGTACCTAAACATTTCTAATTTGATGCTCAGATTTGTATATCATTTTTGTTTTGACATTCAAAGCGTAAACACTCGTTGTGCGTAACAAAAAGGAAGATTGTGATTTTATAATGCCTAAAACAACCAGTGCTTCAACTTGGATTAAACCTTATAAAGAGCTTTCTATGGATATGGAAAAATCTACTGTTCAGTCTGTGGCAAAATTGTAAGTATCTAATATTTTCTATCAAATATCTAATATTTCATACATACAGGATGTTTCCAAATGACACTTACAACGTTTGACTGTAGATACTTCTCGAAAAATTGAACAAAACGATAAAGTTAATGAGGGGTCAAACTTATTTACTTTTCGAGATACAGGGTGTTAAAATAAAAAAAAATTAAATTCTTTTAGTTAATAACAACAATAACTTTAAAACCAATAAACGTATTTACTTGAAATTTAGTACTCGTAGGTTGTTTTTAAATGAAAATAGCTTCCTTTAGTGAGAAAAAATTGTCCATGGTACAATACAATGGTGTGTATTTAGAAAAATTTTTCACCTTTACTTTTTTTATGAAGTCAGCTATTCTAAAACACAATTATTTTATTATAATTGAATTAACAAAAAAAAAAACTTTTGTTGAATTTTAAAATAAGTTATATGATGTACTAATGGTTAGTAACAAAAACTAATTTGTGGATTAATACTGCATTTAAAACACTTAGCGAGTGTTTTTTTTCCAAACCAGTTATTTGATTAACCAAAAACACCTTGTATATTTTTATATTTTAAAGGTTGGGTTAAAATAAAGGTTTTTATTTTTATTTATAGATAGCATGTGAGAAGAAATTTCAGATAGACCAACATGTGAGAACTGCTTCGCACATTGCAAAAAAAGGAAAAATAGGAGGAAAACATCAAACTTCAATGGCTAAATGTTTCCAATCTACTTCAAAAAAATTAGATGAGCAAGAAACTTTTAATGAAGACTTGTGTCGCGCATTAGTGTCTGCAAACATACCGCTTTTAAAATTAGCAAATGTAAATTTTAGTTCGTTTCTAAAAAAATATTGCAAACTTAATGTTCCAAGTGATCGTCTCTAAGAAGAAATAATGTGAACGGGCTATACTCGTCGGTGTTAATTAATATTAAGGAAGAAATTGCAGATAATTATTTTTACATATCTGTAGACGAAACTACTGATTCCTCAGGAAAGTACATTGCTCATTTATTGATTGGTGTTCTTAAAGAAGATACCTTACCAAAATCTCATCTTATTTCATGCCAGCAACTTGAGAAAAACAAATGCTTTAACAATTTCGCGTTTTTATACAAGAAACATTAGCAACTTTTTTTTTCCGACAACCATTCCTTCTAATAAATTACTGCTTATTTTATCGGTTGCTGCTCCTTATATGGTGAAAGCAGGACAAAATTTGAAAATATTTTTTCCAGATTTAATACATGTTACTTGTGTAGCGCATGGATTAAACAGAGTTGCAGAGGAAACACGAAAAAAGTTTCCTCTTGTAAATACCATGACATCCAGTGTCAAAAAAGTATTTCTTAAATCTCCTATAAGAATTCAACTTTATAAAGAAATGCTACCTAACATTCCTCTTCCACCACAACCTGTTTTATCGCGATGGGGAACATGGTTAGAAGCAGCTAATTTTTATGCAGATCATTTTGTTAAAATAAAGAACATAATTGATACGTTAACAGATGAAAGTTCCCAATCTCTTTTGGATTCTAAACAAACTTTTCAGAGTAACTTGCTTCAACAAGAACCTTCATTTATAAAATCAAATTTTAGTTTTGTTCAAAAAACAATTACTCAGTTAGAATCACCAAAACTGTCATTGTTCGAAAGTACAGCATTAATAAAAGAATTTGCGTCATGTTGTCGGGACGTGAGAGGTAATATTGGAAAAAATATTTTAAAAAAATTTGAAGCTACTGTAAAAAAAAATAAGGGTTACCATATTCTTTCTGAAGTAGTCAGTGTTCTAGCTCGAAATATGTCGGAAACAATTAATTTAGAACCAAATGTTTTGGTTAGTTTGAAAAATGCTCCGTTACATCAGTTGATGTTGAACAAAGTTTTTCCATATATAAATATATGTACTCAGACAGAAGCCACAAGTTTTTGTTAGAAAATTTTGAACACCACTTGGTCATTTATTGTTACCATAAATTCTAAATAAGTTTATTCATACTTAAAAATGATGTAGTTACTTAAAATAAATGTAAATCTTAATGAATAGTAGGAAATATTTAGTTATGTACACTTTTTTTTTAAATAAAATTGTTACTATTTTACGATTTTTTTATTTATTTGTATGCATATTTTGTAAAATATTTGCATATTTTCGGGTAAACACGTGCATATTTATGCGCATATTTTCTACATTTTTATTTGCATATTTGCCGAAGTCTAATTATATACAAAAATTGATCTAGACAGTCCTCTACCAATGAGGTAAAAGCGTATGTTAATACTGCTTGAATAACTCACTTGGAGTAAATAGTAATTAAATATCACAAAAAATTAAATAATTATACCAGTTAATAAAAGGCAGTTTAAAAAGATGATAATAGTCTGTTAAGACACTAGAACAATACAAACACCAATTTGATATGTGAAGGTACATACAAATTACCATAAAATTGAATAATATATCCTGACAACTTATTAATAGTGTTCCATGAAATATTAATAAATAAAGAAATGCAAATTAAATATGAAATAAAAAAACTAAGACAGGTAAAAGGATTCAGCAAGGCGAGGATACTACCAGAGATTGTACACAACGCTGTTTCGTAACCCACTTAGGCTGAAGGCCTAAGTATCCAAGGATATAGGTATATGTGATATAAAAAAGTTGTTAAATTATTATTAAATTTTACAATAATTGTACTTAATAACCCCTATAAGATGATTGCTGCGAAGGGGTTTCCTTCCTCAGCTGCCTGATGTCCAGGCAGAGGGTGGTCTCTGAAATGGCTCATCCTATGTTTGTGGTAGCAGCCTGGCGGGCCAACCAGAAAATTGCAAATTAGATATATTCTTCCGAACTTAACGTCCAAATCTTCCCCAAATACCAAGTACTTTCAAAAAATTAAAAATTATTTCTTCCCAAATCCAAAATGAAAAGGTCCCAATACTTCAAATTGCAGCCGGCAGGCTACAAGAAAACAAAAAACTTTTTTATTCTGTTCTTGTACTTCATATAGTTTTTGTTCTAGTAACAAAAACTAGAATATAGTTGTCATTAAGTGACTTTGGCTCAAATATTTAATATTTCTACACTGGAATTCACACACACACACACATATATATATATATATTATATATATATATTTATATATATATATATATATATATATATATGCCAAAAAAAAATAAGAATGATTTTTGGATATGTCTAGTAAAGTGAGAAGATTTAAATGATTGAGAACTGGCAAATTTAAATGGAAGATGTATGTGTATGGAAAATAACTTACCAGAATCTCAGGGTTTTCTTTCATAAAACAATATAAATTCTTGAAAATTGCACCAACTAAATAACTTCTTGACAACAAACAAAAAACAACTCTTCGCCTTTTCCAAAAAAAAAAATATAAAAATAGCTTAAATTTCTCTCTGTTTCCCTAAGATCCTGCCTGTCGTGATAAACTTATCAACTTCCCTTCTTGAAGTTCTGTTCTAAAATGAACATGGCCACTGGCCAGTATTCGTTTTTCCTTTAATGACTAGGGAATTGATTCTATTGTAAATTGATATATTAAACAGTATTATAAATTGCCTATTTTTACGGTGGCGACTTAGTATCTATTGTAGGGATTCGGTTTCATTATTTGAAAGATTTTGCTAACCTTCGAACTCTTGGATTATTAACGATATCGTACCATTACAAAACGCTCATTAAATATTTATTAATCTTAAGAAGGCATAAGATAGGGTTCCCCGAGAGATTATGTGATGGAAACTTAATAAAATTAAGTCTGAGTTAAACACGTGAAGATTGTGAGATTCATTTAAGGACACTTATCAGAGAATTACCTTAGCGAATGAACAGCAGGGTTTTCGCACAGGAAGATCGTACACAGATACAGTATTTATCATAAAACAGATTACCGAGAAAGCACTAGAGTATAACAGACCAGCATTCATATGTCTAATAGACCTGAAGAAAGCGTTCGATAAAGTAAAGCTTAAAGATGTAATTCACCTTCTTTACGATAGAGAAATTCCACTAGATGTTATAAAAATAATAGAGAACATTTACCAGAACAACAATATGGAAGTCAGAATAGATGACCAGCTTACAGATCCAATAGATATGGGCAATGGAATAAGACAAGGAGACTCGCTTAGTCCAACGCTATTCAATCTAATTATGGATGAAATCATCAATACTATTAATAAAGGAAGAGGATACAAAATGGAGAACAAAGAAATCAGAATACTTTGCTATGCAGATGATGCGGCCCTAATTGCATCCAATGAAGACGATCTACAAAGACTAACCCATAGATTCAACACAAGGGCAAAGGACTTTAATATGGTGAGCTCTACATAGAAAACTAAAACAATTGTAATCAGTAAAGAACCAATTAGATGTAAACTGGAAATCGACGGTATCAGCATTGAGTAAGTAATGGAGACAAATTTCCTAGGAATTACACTGTCTAGCTACGGAGATGTGGAGAAGGAAGTGAAAAATCAAGTACAAAAAGCTAATAAAATAGCAGGTTGTCTTAATAACACGATATGGCGCAATCCCCACATTGATACCGACGTGAAATCAAGAATCTACAAAGCAACAATAAGACCAATAATGACATACACTTCAGAGACAAGACCGGATACCTCCCAAAACTCAGCAAGTACTAGAAACAGCGGAGATGCGTTTACTAAGGAGAATTACAGGAAACACACTAAGGGATCGAATGAGGAGTGAAGAGATCAGAAGAAAATGCAATATACCAGAAATAAATGAGTGGACACTGAACAGAAAAAAGGAATGGAACGAACACATAAACAGAATAGAAGAGACCCGATTAGTCAGGATAGCGAGGGACAATCACCAAAAAAAGGTAGAAGAAGTATCGGGCGACCACGCAAAAGATGGAGTGATAACCTCCAATAGAGGCATTAATCGACATTGAACATGCATTTTGCTTATAAAAAAGAAGAAGAAGAAGAAGAAGATTTATAAGGACGGTGTGGGACAGATGTGGGAGCGATTCATTATTTTCATGTGAAAGGAGTACTGCACTCGAGTTGTGTTCATGCATTTTCAAATACAAAGAGCTCCCTATGGTTGGATCTATGTGTCAGGTAACATGTGGGGAAGGGAAAGGTCGTTGTTATAAACTGTATAGAGGATTATTACAATTATTAAGCCTTGTACAACTCCTGCTAGAAGAGTAAATGCGATGAAAAGTATGCCCTTGACTTTGACCCGTTTAATCCGATCAGTAAAATAAGAAATAAATATTTTTAGGAATGTGATAAGCACTGCGACTTGGGGAGTTTTTTAATCAAACCAGTATGTCAGACCTGGTTGAATGATTTTTGTATATCTAAAGAGGTGCCAATAGCTGCTGTTGCGTTTTATTGTCTAAAACGTAAAAAATGCTGTGAATCCAAATTGGAAGTTTGAGATGATGTTCTCTGTTTCTTGGTGTTCTGCGAGTCTTTCTTTTAAAATCCTTTCGTTAAACAGTGAAATTACACTGTAGAATTCAGCAGTGGTTGTTTCTTTCCTAGTCTAGAGTTCTTGATTGTGCTGGATACCTTCCACGAAGTATGAAAGTATTCCAGCTGCATTGGTAATTTCGGCTAGCAGCGGGAGTTATTTGAGGCATGTTCTGTATATACGATCTGTGCCAGTGGCTGTATTTTGGCCTAGGCTGCACAGTCTGCTGTCTATTTTGGTGTCTGTTAAAGCCAGTATCTCATGATAGTTGGGTGGTCTATAGTTTCTAGAAGATAGTTAATATTTCGTTCAGTTATTATATGGAAGTGTTGTCGAAAGTTGGAGTTGTTAGGATTGACGAATGTAACATAGATTGTTTTTTTTTTTAGATTTCAGCATTGTCTAGTGGATTGGTGATTATTTAATTGTTATGTTTGCTATAAGAATGATGTGGTTTCTCTTTAGTTAGGATTTTAAATTTTTCCGGAAGATTCCTCCAACTCGGTAGCCAATCCAGCGGTTACCGTCTCTATTGTTGTTGTTTTAACAGGTTTACTTTTAGTCTGATTGCTGCCGAAAGTCGGTTTTATTGTGTTTTAATTAGTGGATCTCGCAATATTTTATACTTTCTTAAAAGTCAGCGCTTTGTTTGGACCTTAGCAAGGATTCTTTGTGATAGCTTTTGGGAAAGCTTTTTGTCAATTTTTAAGATGCCTACGTTAACTGTTTGCTAGCGAGAGGTTACCTAACTTGGGAGATTTGATTGATGTATTCCTGTAGTATTTTCCAATCGAATTTTCTGTAATCAGTTTTATAGATGAATGGATTGGTTGCTTAAAGAGTCATTTAACTAGAAGTGAGAGGTGGTTTGACAATATTGAGTCATCTATGATAGAGCTATCACCTTATCTGTCAATTATGCTTTCAGTGCGTAGGATTTGATAGTTGATGCCATTGTGACTAAACAGCTAACTTCAGTGTTGGTTATTCTATTGATAAGCAGATCTAGAAGATCGGAAGGATATCTGCACCTAGGATTAGTAGAAACATATATTTATATCTATCCACTCGGATAAATCAGCTGTATCATAAAAGCCGTGATATAAATACTTTATTAACCTATAAAAATAGGGAAAAAAGATATTTTGGTCAAAAAAAATACACTTTTATTGTTTGATTAAAAACAATTTAAATAACATAATAACTCTTCTTTAAAGTTAGTCAGAAGCCAAATCGAACTTTCTGTTCTCTAAATATAATTAACCACAGTCGACCTTTATTAACGAAGTAAAAAGTAGGAAGCTGTAAAATAACGAATAAAGGTTACCAAAAAATCCGAAATTTAAATTGGGAGAATCCTGAAGTACACAAATTTGTTCTGGCAAAAAACTTGAAGATACACTTTTCAGTCTTACTCAATTAATAACTGTAAAATTTTCCTTCAAACTTTTTTGCTTTTGCTAACAGGATTTTAAAAGTTACGTGAAAGTCAGCTGAAGTTTATTTTCTTTTTGAAAAAGGATCATACACTCCTTTAAAGCGGCTGATTAGAATATTGTATACAAATAGTAATCTTATTTGGGATACCTATCTACATAATTTTATTTAAAGAATCTTATTCATCTCTCATGTGATACAGGATATAATACATTTAACTAATTAAATTTACAGTATGTTCTAACAAATCTCGTCAATCGTACTTGTGACTAGTGATTAAAATAGACATAAGTTTATTGTCAAGTGTCAGACAATAGTTTTGGGATAGGAGGTTAGTAAAACTCTTCGATATTTTGTCTTGATTTCGAATTATTTCTATAATTCTTCTTCGGGACATCTGAAAAAAAAACTAATATTAGTACGAAAATTGCTCTCTAAGTAAATTAATCAATAAAGTAAAATATTAGGGATATCTAAACTTAGTGGTTGTGAGATTATCTCTGATAAGAAGCTGTGAATTGTACATAATTAGATTTTGTTTTTTACTGTATAATTTTTGCATCACTTTGATTGTTGTTTAGCTCCAAAGTACTCATATTTTAGTTAAACTTATCCCTTAGCCAGTTTATCGCTAAAAAACATTTCTAATAGTAAGTGGTGAAATTGTAAAGTGTTTTCTAACACAATTACCTTATACTAAAATCATTTTTGACTCTTTGGAAATCTTACAACCTTTGCAAACAACCCTAAATTAAAAAATCACAAAAAAACACTTTGGTATGACATAAAAAGATGTAAGTATAGAGTAAGTAATATTTTATATTCTCTATAATAGTTATCAAATTTTTAACTTCCTTTCAACCCTTGAAAACTACACCTTGATAAAAAATTGTTAAAAATTTTTTTTTGATATAATGAAAGTGATTTAAATATTATTTCACACTTTCGAAAATGATTATCATATTCATAAGATTTTCTACCCTTAAAACTGCCCCTAAATTAAACAATAAATATATATGATTACATATTTAACCCCTGGCCCCTTTACTCAAATGTGTTATACATACATATAAGAACGTTGGTATTTATTCATGCCTACGTTTCCAAAATATATGCGCCATATTATATATATATATATATATATATATATATATATATATATATATATATATATATATAAATTTTTATTCATGCCTACGTTTCCAAAATATATGCGCCATATTATATATATATATATATATATTATATATATATTATATATATATATATAAATTATGATTTTTGAGGATGCAGTCAGTTTATTTGGCCCACAAGACAAAGAAAACTCTTTGACTTACTGTCAAGCTTTCGAATTTTATTTAATTCTTTTCAAGACATAAGACTGCATCCTCAAAAATCATAATTTATATTTAAATCAACAGTCAAGAATACGACCATCTTATATTATATATATATATATATATATATATATATATATATATATATATATATATACATTAAAATAGTTTTCAGTGTCTAATATGCTGCGTACTTTCACATTGCTCCAAATATTCACACTCCGAAATTTTCAGTTACAAGTAGAAAATAATATAATAAGTCTTTGGACCATAAATCCTTCAATTTTCATGATATCCAATTTATAAAAAAAAAAAAACATTCTAAAGGTAATTAAGAGAGCTACAACATCCTATATTGCAATATATAGTAAAAAACGAGCGAAATACGATTAATTTCAATTTTGGTTGAAATGGCACTTATGAAACCCATTGATTTAAAAAAAAAACATTAGATACTCCTCTTATTTGCAATACAGCTCACTTATTTTAGGTGCAAAAGACTTTTAGTGATGCTCATTTTCAAGCTTATTTCAAGCACTACAAAACACTTTGTTATTAGAATGCCTAAAATACATGGATGTGGATGGCATTTTCCACATGGATTAAATTTCAGACAAATTAAAAAACAGCTTTGATCTTTATTACCTAGCTTAATATTGCACTTAGAATACTTTGTACAAAACCAAATTGTCCATTTTTTTATCTGCTACAATTTTGTTTTTATAAAAATTTTCGGTAAAACGTATATTTTTGGAGATATTTGCAAAAAAAACCTATGAGACAGGTGAAAAAATTGCAAATTTTCAATTGCCAATAACTTGAAAATTATTGGATTTTTCGAAAAACTTTTCCATTTTTAAATGATTTTTTCCATAAAATTATGCTTTCTATCGACATCCTAGGTTATTTTAAAAAAATAAATTCAGTCCCAAGAAGGGGTGGCAACCTCCCCCAGAGTGATTACGGAGTTCAAATCATTTTCACTTTTGAAATTAAGAGTAATATGAACCTAATTCCAAAATTGTATGCAATCATGCTTTAATGACTGGACTATATTAGGATACAATGATAACATAGGATCATTGTTTACGTATACAGATTAAACGAATATAAAACGGATCATACAATTTAATATATGTCTATTTGAACTGCATTTTAAAGAGTGGACCAATATAAAACTTCGACAAAAATAAATCTATACGCGGTGATAGACATTGTAAAAAATATCGTTATCGTTACCATAGTCTTAGTGACGCCCAAAGTCAATGTTGCCAATCGCCGTGAAATAATCCGATTTGCGCATTTTTTTGGGAGTTATATCTTCTTCGTATCTTTAAATAAATCAGATATTTGCCTATATTTTTCATTGTTTTTACCAATCTACTACAACAGACTAATAAAAAAATAAACTAAACGGTTTGTAGTTATTTCCTTTCTTCCCTGTAAATATTTTATGGTTAACACCTTATTTGAGAAACATCTAGAGGAATGAGATTGGCAACACCGCTTAAAAGATCCATCTGACTGCTTAGATACACCGGCCTAAAGGGGCTTGCCTAAAGCCGGCCCCTTACGATACAGCGGCGTTGTTCAACTTCGTCGAGTTTGACGAATTGACAAGGATTTTGATCATGTGTGACTATGCATCCAATGAAATCATATAATTTGAACGCAGACAGACTGGCCTGTCTGCTGCAGTACTGCAGAGTTGATCTCATCAATTTGTTGAGCCTGTATGACCGATTACAATTTGTCGATACTGCAAAAATACATTTTTAACTACACACTTGCTTTGATTATATTATAGAAAATCGACATGGCTTGATTTAGCGAGAATTCTTTAAGAGAGTTTTTTAAATTATATAAAAAACAAGAATGCTTATAGCGAATAAAAGGTAAAACGTATCACGATAGAAACGCCCGAAAACAGGCAATGGGCATTCTAGTTTTAAAGTTCCAAGAAGTAAACAAAGATGCGAATGAAGAATATATAAGAAAAAAAATTAATAATTTTAGAACATCCCATAAAAGAGAATTAAAATTAGCATTGCAGTCCAGTAAATCGGGTGCAGGGGCAGACGAAATTTATTTTGCGCCAAAATCTTGGTAACCTATTTGGGTGGAGTTTTGACTTGTTCTTGAGTGAGTTCAGAATCCAGCAGGCCGCTGAAGTATTGGATTTTTATAATATAATTATTTTACAACCTTTTGTTGGCCAACCACCTAGAGCGGAATTGAGACGAAACACATATACTTCGTATGTTCCCAATTTAACTCGTTTAATCTGTAGACATGGTCTACATGTGTTTACTAAACGGATATTTAGGACATGTTATCAGAGGAAACTGATAGATAACCCATATTACTTATCATGATTACCGATTGCCTATGTTTTGCTATTTTTCGAAAGGTAATATGTACCATTAAATGTTATTTAATTCCTCTATGTCAGATTTTTTTATATTATATGTTAACACATTTTTCTTTTTTTTTTAATTAGTATTATTTTCAAAAATAAAGGTTATTCTTAATTACTTTATTTCTGTAAAATGGTTGATTTAGAGAAATTAAAGTCATTGTTAAGATTGTTTCTTCTTCTTCTTCTTCTTTAGCTACCGTTTCCTCTAAGGAGGTTGGTAATCAGCTATTTTCACGTTTCAGCTCTGAACAAGTCAATGGAAATGCAATTATACCACTTTCTCAGATTGTTGAGCCAGTAGATGCGTCTTCTTCTAATACTTCGTTTTCTCTGTATTTTTCCCTGCAATATAGTTTGTAGCAACACATATTGATCCTCTCCTATGACGTGGCCGAAATATTGTACCTTTCTTATCTTAATCGTATTCATGATTTCCATTTCCTTTGTCATCTTTCTGAGGACCTTAACATTTGTTATTCGGTCTACTCAACTTATTTTTAATATTCCTCGGTAGGTCCACATCTCGAATGCTTCAAGTCGATCGCTCACCTCTTTCTTTAAAGTTCAGGCCTCCATCCCATACAGCAGCACCGAAAACACATATGAACGTAATATTCTTATTTTCAGTTACAAACTAAGGTCTCTATTGCATAATACTTTTCTCATCTCATTAATTGTTGCTGTAGCTTATCCAATTCTCATGTTGCTTGTCCAAGATATCTGTATTTTTTTACTTTTTCTATTGGAACCCCGCTTATATTTAAAATGTCTTGTTGTGTTTTGGAAATTCTCATAAATTTTGTTTTATTAGCATTGGGCGTTAGTCCGCTTTCCTCACTAGCATTTACTACATTATCTAAGAGTGTCTGTAGATCTTGTATATTCTCAACAATTAGAATAGTATCATCGGCAAATCTGATATTGTTGATGGATCTGCCGTTGACGTATATTCCAATTGTTACATTTTTTTCGAGTGATTTTTTAATTATTTCTTCCGAATATAGATTGAAAAATAAAGGGGAGAGTATGCAACCTTGCCTTACGCCTCTTTTATCTCTACTTCCTCCGAAAGTTCTTTGCCTACTGTGACTTTTGCCGTTTGGTTAAAGTAGAGATGAGTTATTATTCTTAAATCTTTTTTGTCAATGTGTTTATCTGTAAGTAACTGTATAAGACGGTTGTGTCGGACCTTATCGAACGCCTTATTGTAATCAATAGAACAAACATAGAGTGGTTGTTTTATTGTATACAATAAGGCATTCAACAAACAAACAAACGTGTTTATCTGTAGGTAACTGTATAAGACGGTTGTGTCGGGACTTATCGAACACCTTATTGTAATCAATAAAACAAACATAGAGTGGTTGTTTTATTGATTACAATAAGGCGTTTAATAAACAAACAAACAATGTGTTTATCTGTAAGTGACTGTATAAGAGTGGTTGGTTTATATCCATACATCTTTACATAAGGACGTTAGATCCAAATAATGCCTCTCGTGTACCCATGGCATTCCTTAATCCAAATTGGGTTTCAGTGATGTCTTGTTCCATTTTTCTAAAAATTCTTAAATGGAAAATTTTAAGAAAATTTTTAGTGTGTAACTCATTTTACTAATTATACGGTCGTTATTACATTCCCTTGCATTAGGTTTTTTTGGTAATGTAATAAATGTTGATTTGGGCCAATTATATATAGTATTATATAAGTCTAGTAATACATTGATCTGATCTTCTAATATTAAATTAATTATTTCAGTTGGACTTGTGTCAGACCCCGTATGTTTATTAGATTTTGCCAGATATATTGCATGTATTATTTTAGCCCTAGTTATATTTGGACCTACATCATATTCCCCGCAATCGTTAATGCTAGTTTTATTAGATTTTGACAGATATTGCATGTATTATTTTAGCCTTAGTTATATTTGGACCTATATCATGTTCTTCGCAATCCTTCATGCTAACTTGTTATGTTCTGTCGTCCTCAAACAATTCTTGGACGTATTCTTTCCATCTGTTTAGTTTGCCTTTGATATCAGATATTATTTTACCATTTATATCAACCAGGATATTACTATTGTTGGACCGTCTTATACCCGTCATTTCTTTTATTTTTTTTGTGTAATTCAAAACTATCATGATTTCTCTGGAGTTCTTCTATCTCTAAACATTTCTCTTTATCTGACCGTTTATCTATCCTGATCTCCTTGTGTGTGGCTTTTTATTCATTTACATTTTTGTTTTTGTATGATATTCTTTTGTCCATTAGTTGCCGTATCTCATCTGTCATCCATGGAGTCTTAGCTTCATCAATTTGGTGAATACTTAGGGTATCTTTAATTGGAATCATTAATGTGTTCTTTAATGTTTTCCATTTTTTGTTGGAATCTTCATTATCGATAATTATTGTTTTGCTTAACTCTTCGTCAATTTTTAACGTTAGTTCTCCTTTTATATTTAGGTGTTTTAGCAGAGTGCTTCTTTGTTGTGTCTTTTGTTGACCTTTTATTTTCTTTAAATGGATTTCGAATTTTATGATTATACATTATAGTGGTGAATATCTTTATTTCCTGAGTAGTATATTTCGGCACCGTTGGCCATGGTTTCGCCAGATCTAGGCCATCTGGTCTCCCTTAGTCCAATTATATTGGCTTTAAACCGCCTCATCTCATGTATTACATTATGGATCTTCACTGCTTCATATATAGACTTCACATTCCAGGTACCTATCTGCAGTTCGTTTATATTTTTGTGCCTGACGCAGGGTTTTCGCATGTTGGCGATTTGGGAGGCCCCGCGGTCTAACTGAGAATTGCCTCCCCTGAAGGATCTTTGTATCCGATGTCCATGATCAGTAGTTGTGAACTTGTCATTTATAATTGCCATGATAATTGACAAAAGATATCTTTAATGTAGTGATTTCTCATTGCCTTCTACATCCTTATGCCGTTGAACACTTCTTTGATTCATCCGCCTTTGGAGTCGATTTGTTAACTCCTGGACAAATTAGTGCCCTATCACTTACCAGTTCATCCTCCCGTAGCCGTTGGTCAGTAAGTGAGAGATTACTTATACCGGCAATCACTAGGTCCCTATCTGCATTGGCCATCTATAGATAGATGTTGCTCATCTTCTACCACGTGGAGGTTGCAGATTTGGATTTTTCTTTCATTGGGATTAAGACCTTTCGGCATTTCCTAATCACTCCAGAGCTTTGAAAGACGGCGAGATGAGATTGCTCTCAATAAGCTGTTTATTTGAGTTTATATATTACTTATATTTCTGGTATTATTCAAGGATGGTTGTATGCACTTCTTCTTCTTTTTCTTTTTTTTTTCTTCAGCTTCCTCAACCTCTGCAAACATTAGATATTTACATGAAAATACTAATTTTACTTAGGGTACTTCTAACTAGCCGATTAGAGCTCAAGATATTTTCTCAGATTTTGGAGACACAAGTATCTTCCCGCCTGTCTTCGCCTGATCGATATTTTTCTGTTAAAAAATTAAATAAAGCAAGCAGCACAAGTAGAGACACGTGTTTTTGTTTAATTGAGCTTACGATTTCTTTCTTTCTCATTGTTGTAGATTACCTCTATGTTAGTAACGTCTTCGGTCCAGAATATATTATTAAGGCGTTCGCATAGCCTTATTTCGAACATTTTTGCACCATATTGTAACATCGGGACAATGTAACCTTTAAATAATCTTGGTTTTTGAAGGAAGAAAACAAATCCCTGCTTATAAAGAGCATTTTTCTTTATAGTTTAATGCTAAGGCGAGCATGATGCAACTAGCACTACAAAATGGCGTCATCACGGAACTAGCGCCCCAAGATCGCCTCGTCGCGAGAAGAATAAAAAATAACTGTTCTTTACATCGATTCACTACTCTCGATTAATTCGTTTCTAGTGATCACATAGTTATTATAAGCAGGTTTAAATTAAAAACTTCATGAAAAATAACTAACAAAATATAGACATTAAATAAATAAGCAGTAAAACATTAAAATAATATTTGTCAATAAAAGATTCAATTCGCAACGATTGTCGAAATTTAAAAGCCATAAATTTTATCCGATTAATAACAATATTAAACCATCGATTTAAATTTTTTACACACTTCTCGTTTTAAAATAATCTCATGTAAGTACAATAATTATTATGTTTTAACAAATTAAGTATTTCGTTTGTATTGTAATTGAGTTTACTATCAAATAATATCTATTTATATTTTATTACAAGTTAATATTTCGTTTGACTTTGACAGGTCTTTTACAGTAAATAATGTATGTTTTGTTAATACATCAACACATGTCGTTAGGAGCAAACATATTAATTCATTGAATTATTTGAATATAATACAAGTATTAATTATAATATATATATATATATATATATATATATATATATATATATATATATATATATATATATATATATATATATATATATATATATATATATATATATTAACTATAAATAAATAACAAAATTTAAATTTAAAAATATTATTTAAATTTTAAAATTATACAAAACATATAAAGTTTTGCCTTAGTCTACTGTAACGCCTACTCTAATATCTTTTTTATTATATTGTTTTAAGTTTTTTGCATCACATAGTCACGAAAATGGTATCTGATAGTATTTTATATGGAGGTAGCCTACATACATTTGGAAAAATAACTTTTAATGAAGAAGAAAATGCTTTAGGTTTAATGAAAAAGTAATTGTACCATTATTTTAATAATTGAAACTCGGCTTATTCAACTACATGTATTAAAAACTTTTATAGTTCTTCGTTTTCACTTGTTTCAGTGGCGCAATCAGGGGGGTTTGGGGTTAACCACCCCCCCCTCCCCCAGGACAATGGTATTTACAAATTTTTGAAATGATACTTAACTTAACAATATTCTTGTCATCATTAATACACTAACATCCTTATTCTAATTTCCAATTTCTCATCCTCTCAAATAATTTCCACCCTAACTAATCACATAGGTTTTCTTATAAATTCTCACTCGACATCTATCTTTTTCCTATCACAGTCATTTTTAGTATTCCCAGTTTACATCTTCACGTGCATATCTCCTACTTCTTTTTCCTTGATTCATCTTTCATAATTTTTAAATCAACTTTTATCTCTTCTTACTTCAGATAATGAAATTATTAGGTAATAACATCTCCCTTTTTCACTTTTGATAATTATTTAATTTTCAATTACATAACCTATTTTGTCTTAACCTGGTATACAAAATTTAATTTACATCAGTCACTCATTGTTTGACATTCTCCCCCCTTGTTAACATACCAAAAATTGCTATTGATCGATACACACATTAAACATAATTCTTCACTAAAAACGGCCTATCCATAAACGGAAGCACAATGAATTTTTCCCCTACCACATTATTTCACTTGACGTTGACGGGTACTGACTGATTTTTCATAACATCTTTCTATCGGTTAGCCCTAGATTCCAGCACAGATTTGAGGTTGACAAAATTTCACCAGCTCCTGGGGTACATGTTAAATGCCCCAGTTGTAGTTTATATTAATTACCGAAGTTAATGTTCTATTGCATTTACCTTTGTAAATTCCAAGAGCATTTTTTATTACTGATGTTCTTCTAGTGTTTTTCTGTGGCCCAACAATGTTTTTAACAACTTTTTATGTAAGTAGTAAATAACCAACTTGTTCTGTTCATACATTTAAATTTCGACTTACGTGTTTTTTAATATTGGTTTTTAACTCTCTCTTTTAGTAAACTGATAATGAAATGATTTAATTCCAAAAAGATCTTCTTTAAAATAAAGTTTTAAGCTTTTAATAAGCATTTTTTTATACCTTGATACACACGAACACCACGTGCTTTGTATTCAACAACAGGTATACTAGCCACTCATGGATATCTCCACTTCATGGTTTTATTCCAGTTTCATTTTTAATTTTTAAGGTATAACTTCACTTTTTGTATTTGATAGTAAGTCGGTCTTCATCGCAGATGAATGTTAAATTGATATTGGTAGCCATAGCTTCTATACAAGCTTAAAGTTTATTTTGGAACAACAGTCACGCGAAATTCTGACAACAATGCACACCTCGTAAACAAGGAATGCGCGCAATAATCAAACATGATAATTTAGTCCAGTGTTTCCCAAAGTGGGGGTCGCAACCTCCTGAAGGGTCGCCTTGAGGTACTAGGAGGGTCGCCGAACATTTCCAAAATGAGACAAAAGCACCACTTTGCTAGATCATGTATTTTTATTTTAACAACGCCGTAAATAGAAATTAACAATTAATTATCAGACGAAATATAAAATTAAATATTAGAGTCCGTAAAAATAAAAGAGTAGAACAAAGTCAAATATTATAATGTTAATGAGAGCTATGCGCCTGTTTCTGTGAAATTAATCTTTCAAATCTAGGCTGTGTATTTGAGACACACACAATTATATCATTTTCAAGTACGAGATTATTTCTAACTCTTGTTTTAATAGCAGTCATAGACGAGAAACTTAACTCACACAAATATGATGTTACACATGGAACCAAACATTTTATAGCTTCACTCGCCAACTTGGGGTATTCCTGCATCTTTTCGGTCCAAAATTGGTCCGAGTTCTGGGAAAAAAATTGGATCTTCACCATTCCATCACTTGATATTTCAATAAGTTTTTCTTGGTATTATTTATTATTAGTTATTCATGTTTACTGGTATTTCAACATGCTGAAAGGAATCGGCTAAAAACGGATTTAGTATCCATCTGCAACTGTCGTAACTGTTTTGAATTTCTTCGGGGAAATAATCACAGAGCTGTTGTTATAAATTGAGCAAAGTAACGAGTAAGTAATGCATGTCAGCAAAAACTTGTTCAAAATGTGTAGCACTGTAATTGGATACATTTTCCATAATTACCTGAAGGCACTAGAATGAATCGAGCTGTTTTTTGCTAAGTGCGGTCGATCATAAATCGATTTTTCTTAGAAACGCCTTAATTTTATCTGGGGCTGTAATTATATTAATGTCGCGACCTTGTAAATTACTGTTCAAAATATTTAATTCCTCGAAAATATCAGCAAGGAAACCTAGTTTCAGAAGCCAAATAGCTTGGGAAAATTGATTTTCATATGGGGACTTCTCATCTTTTAAATACATTAAAAGCTCTGCTATCAAGTGAATACGCTTTTTAAGACGTTTCCCCTTGAAAGCTACCTTAGTTCGGTGTGATAGAGAAGATTTTAAAATAAAACATCAATGTCTTCGCAAATTTTTCGAAAAATACGGGTCTGCAAAGCTTTTCCTTTAATGGAATTTACAACTTTAATTATGGTTTTCATAACACAGTCCATTTAAGAAGGTAAAGCTTTGCACGCAAAAGCTTCTCGATGTAAAAAAACAATGTCTCCATTTGGCATTATTTCTTGTAATTTGATGAGAAGACCAGATTTATGTCCTGTCATAGCTTTAGCGCCATCTGTGCATATAGCAATACATTTACCCCACTCAATATCATATTTACTTGTACGTTTCAGAAAAGTGTCGAGTAAACATTTTCCAGGGGTATTGGTCTCCAATGATGAACAAAATAAAATATCTTCTTGAATGCCATTATTTGTGTCATATCTTACAAACTTAATGAATTGGGCACAGTTAGATATATCGGTGGATTCGTCCATTTGAAGAGAGAAGTACGTGCATTTATTAAGATTTTCCACAACTTACGCTTGAATATCTTTTGCCATATCACTAATTCTTCTTTGGATAGTATTATTTGACAGAGGTATTGTATTTAATTTTGCAGCCTCTCTTTCCCCACACATTAATATGTACCATTTCAACAGCTGCTGGAAAAATCCGATTTTCAGCAATTGTGTGCGGATTACTAGCTTTGGCAACACGATAAGCAACTTTATAACTTGCTAATAATGCTTTTTCATTAGTAGTGGTTACCAAGGAAAAACTGTCTTGCTATTTTCGAAGGACGTTCAGCTTTCTTTCAAAGAATTCTACGGGCTTGTCTTTTTTATCTGGATGTTTGCGATTTAAATGTCGAAGTAACTTTGATGGCTTCATTCTTTCTTTTGATAAGACTTGTTCATAAATAACACATTGTGGTTTATTGGAAATAACGGTAAAGCCATGTTTAAGGTATTCATCAATGTAGAATCTGCTTTTCTTTTTATTGATGCTACTGCCACTTTCAGACGTAGATGGTTCTGCACTTCTTTTTAAAAACTTATCCATAATTTATAATTTATCGTAGACGTAAATACACAAATGGGAATACGTAAGTCGTAAAATATTTACTCATTACTCAACACCGCGTTTGCCGCCATAGGATGTTTGGATTCGAACTGAGGTTTCGTTGCGCATCGCCGCCTATATAAAGCCAAAACGAGGATACGGGAACGTTCAAGAGTGTCATACGATTATTATGAAAGAGTTTTGCGATGCAGACACAAGGTAATATGTTGCGGCGTACAATGTGCATGTGCAATCTTATTATTTTGTTTTTATTGTAAATGCGATTCTGGCAGAAGTACTTACTACTAATTACTAGTGGGACAGATCGAAATCATTAAAATAATTGTGTTAAAATAAAATAATTGTTTTTGATTTAAACTTAAACAGTAAAGTAAAATTAAATTTAAGAAACCATCAGATAATTGTAAATTAGACACGCTATTTCTGTCAAATAATATTGAATAAATGAGTGGAGGGGAAATTGGGGGTCGCGCACAATTTTTTTAGCAAAAATGGGTCTCGGTTTAGATACGTTTGGGAAACTCTGATTTAGTCGGTAGGTACAGCTACCAGTGCGCATTTCCGTTTATCACATTGTACCGAAAACAGGTGGTTCGTGCCTTTCAGTTCAAGTTTTACCTGTTAGAGTTGAAAAAAGTGTAAAATATTTTAAATATATATTAAATATTATATATAGATAAAACGGTGCTTTTATTAAACTAAATATCATTGAAAGGTATTATGTGGAGACATAACCTCTTACTTAAAGATCCAAATATTTAATTTTTTTTGCAAATCAAACTAGTTATCATTATTACATCTTGCAAAACTGATAAGCAGTAACTAGGTTTTAAAATTGATCGCATTGCTTAAATAGAGTTGTGTAAGCAGAGTTGTTATAAGCTGAAAGTCTTGAGATATTTACATACAAACAACAACACGAAAATGCCTCCAATAAAAAGTCCAAATTTTGACAAATTTGTTAAAATTAGGCCTCTTATACACAATCTTAGAGCTAAGTTTTTGTCTGCTTTTACACCATCTAGGTATCTCTCAATAGATAAAAGTATGATCAGTGTTAAAGAAAGATAATCACTGAAGCAATATATGCCTGTGAAGCCTATCAAAAAAGCTTTAAAGTATGAGCTTTTTCTTGTTCCAAAACTTGTTATTTATTAGATTTCGAGCTCTACGAGGGCAAAAAAAAAAGGGATACTGGTAATATGTCGGGGGAAAGTGTCACCCTAAATTTATGCAAACCATTTGCGGAAAAAGGTTATTGCCTTTACTTTAATAACATTGTTTTCAACAATTACGCTATATAAGAAACTTCTTACGAATAAACTAATTTTCTTTTGGTACAATCCGTCAAACTAAAAAACAATTTACTGAATACTTATGTTTCGACAAAAATATAAAAATGAGTCAATCAGATGCTGTGTCTTCAGAAAATATTTCCGTATATAGTGGAAAGATAGGGGTGTGAAATTTGTGACAGTTGTCAGTAACACGCATAATATTCAATATATTATTATGTCAGAAGTATCACGTACCAATAAAAGAGGGCAATCGGAAAAAGTTCCTTGACTCATGTCTATAGCAAACTACAATAGATATATGGGCGGCGTAAATTATTTTGATCAATTATATTCCACGTATATAATAACTTGGAAATCCAGAAGGTAGTGTATGAAAATTTTTTATTGCCTGATTGATGCAGCAGTTGTAAATAGCTATATTTTATACAAAGAAAATATAAGAAATAATCAGAAGCCATGTCTCATTTGCACTAATTTGCAGATAGATAGATAGATAGATAGATAGATAGATATATAGATAGATAGATAGATAGATAGATAGATAGATAGATAGATAGATAGATAGATAGATAGATAGATAGATAGATAGATAGAGAGATAGATAGATAGATAGATAGATAGATAGATAGATAGATAGATAGATAGATAGATAGATAGATAGATAGATAGATAGATAGATAGATAGATAGATAGATAGATAGATAGATAGATAGATAGATAGATAGATAGATAGATAGATAGATAGATAGATAGATAGATAGATAGATAGATAGATAGATAGATAGATAGATAGATAGATAGATAGATAGATAGATAGATAGATAGATAGATAGATAGATAGATAGATAGATAGATAGATAGATAGATAGATAGATAGATAGATAGATAGATAGATAGATAGATAGATAGATAGATAGATAGATAGATAGATAGATAGATAGATAGATAGATAGATAGATAGATAGATAGATAGATAGATAGATAGATAGATAGATAGATAGATAGATAGATAGATAGATAGATAGATAGATAGATAGATAGATAGATAGATAGATAGATAGATAGATAGATAGATAGATAGATAGATAGATAGATAGATAGATAGATAGATAGATAGATAGATAGATAGATAGATAGATAGATAGATAGATAGATAGATAGATAGATAGATAGATAGATAGATAGATAGATAGATAGATAGATAGATAGATAGATAGATAGATAGATAGATAGATAGATAGATAGATAGATAGATAGATAGATAGATAGATAGATAGATAGATAGATAGATAGATAGATAGATAGATAGATAGATAGATAGATAGATAGATAGATAGATAGATAGATAGATAGATAGATAGATAGATAGATAGATAGATAGATAGATAGATAGATAGATAGATAGATAGATAGATAGATAGATAGATAGATAGATAGATAGATAGATAGATAGATAGATAGATAGATAGATAGATAGATAGATAGATAGATAGATAGATAGATAGATAGATAGATAGATAGATAGATAGATAGATAGATAGATAGATAGATAGATAGATAGATAGATAGATAGATAGATAGATAGATAGATAGATAGATAGATAGATAGATAGATAGATAGATAGATAGATAGATAGATAGATAGATAGATAGATAGATAGATAGATAGATAGATAGATAGATAGATAGATAGATAGATAGATAGATAGATAGATAGATAGATAGATAGATAGATAGATAGATAGATAGATAGATAGATAGATAGATAGATAGATAGATAGATAGATAGATAGATAGATAGATAGATAGATAGATAGATAGATAGATAGATAGATAGATAGATAGATAGATAGATAGATAGATAGATAGATAGATAGATAGATAGATAGATAGATAGATAGATAGATAGATAGATAGATAGATAGATAGATAGATAGATAGATAGATAGATAGATAGATAGATAGATAGATAGATAGATAGATAGATAGATAGATAGATAGATAGATAGATAGATAGATAGATAGATAGATAGATAGATAGATAGATAGATAGATAGATAGATAGATAGATAGATAGATAGATAGATAGATAGATAGATAGATAGATAGATAGATAGATAGATAGATAGATAGATAGATAGATAGATAGATAGATAGATAGATAGATAGATAGATAGATAGATAGATAGATAGATAGATAGATAGATAGATAGTTTATTTGACTGTAAGTTACAACTAGGTTTACAGCAAGTCAAAACTAAAATTATAAATACTAAATATTACAAAAAATGGAAACAATACATTAAAAATATTTAAGACATTAAAATACTTAAAAAACGTACAATATAGACATATAATTAAAATATTAATAAATTTGGTTATGTTGCAGCTTAGGCATTCACAGATACACCCTCGTAATATTCACCTAATGTATAAGGACACATGGTCACTAGATACTCTTTGACTTGGTTTTTAAAAGCTGTAGTTGAATTATTGTTTTTAAAATTTTGAGGAAGTTGATTATATAGTAGTAAACCACAGATAGTAGATGACTTCCTGCTTATTTCTAAATGTCGATAGGGTACTACAAACTGTCTCTTATTTTGACAATACGTTTTTGGGCCTTGAAAACGTCCTTTACACTAGAAGAATCACCCCAGACAGTTATACCGTAACTTGTTGTCGATTGTACCTCAGCAAAATAAAAAAGACGAAGGTGTTGCAGACTAAGTATTCTACCCAAATTTCTTAATTGATAACATTTAGAATTGAGTTTTTTACATACATTCCAACAATGAGTCTTAAAAGATAAATGAGAGTCGAAAGTCACTCCTAAAAACTTCACATCACTACAACTCAAAATATCCTCACCATTGATGGAAATACTTAAATCAGGTTTGGTTGAATTTGAACGTGATGTAAATGATAAAAATTTAGTTTTGTAAACATTGAACAGGAGCGACTGATTACTGGACCAATCAGAGAAGGTCTTCAGAGAGTTTGTTATTTTATCTTGTAAAAAATTTATGTCTTTATCGCGATATAGCATTGTTGAGTCATCCGCATAAACTGATACAAATGCATCAGGCATTACATGTGGTAGTTCATTAAAAAATAAATAATATAGGGTCCAATATTGAGCCCTGTGGTACTCCATTCTTATTAATAATCGGATCAGACATTGAAATCTTGAAGTTTTTTTTCACATTAACTATTTGGTGCCGGTCTTTCAGATAGGAAACAAACCAACTATGGGCAACTCCCCTAACACCATATCTGTACAATCTATCGAGGAGCACATCGTGTTGCACACAATCAAATGCACGACTGAGATCACATAAAATGGCAGTTGGATTTTCACTGTTCTCAATTGAGAGTAAGACTTCCTCATAAAAACTGTTAATGGCTGTGGAAGTAGAAAATTTATTTCGAAATCCATGTTGATGCTTTGTGATAATTTGGTTGATATCTAAAAATAATAAAAGTTGTTTTAGCATTGCATATTCAATAATCTTAGATATCACAGATGGAACAGACAATGGTCGAAAATTTGACATTAATTCAGGATCACCTTGTTTTAATACCGGTGAAATGATAGAAGTTTTCAGCATATTGGGAAAAACACCAGTATTGAAAGAAGCATTTATAATGTGAGTCAGTGGTGTCAAAATTTGAGACGCAATTTTCTTAATTACTATACCTGATATTTCATCAAAACCACACGATGCTTTGTTTTTTATTTTATATTTGATTAAATCTAAGACATCTTCCTCTGTTACAGAAGATAGGAACAAACTAGTTTGAACAAAATCATTGAAATGCTGAAAATTTAAATTTGGTTTAATTATTTTACTAATTATATCCACTGGTGCATCTATAAAGTAATCATTACATTTGTTTGATATAATATCTGAATCTGTAATCCTAGTATCATCTATTTTTAGACAGATATTTTTGTGATTTTTTTGTTTTCCATTAAGTTCATTTATACCAGCCCATGTGGTTTTGTTTTTGTTAAAGGATTTAGAGATTTTGTTTGTGCTGATATTTTTTTTGTCTATGTAAAGTTTTTAGCTCAGAGTAAGTCTTACTCAATATATACAAATCCTTCAGACTATCTGAAGAAGATTTTACTTCTTGGGTGACCCATGAATTTTTTTTTTTTTTTTTGGTAATGTTTGGTTTCTCTAATAGGACCACTAATATTGAAATAGAACTGTAATTTATCATGAAAGGCATTATATTTACTCTCAACATCAGTTGCATGATAAACATCTTGCCATGTTTCTTTACTCAAGAGATTGTTGAATGCATCTATAGCGCCTTCATGTGTTACCCTGAAAGTATTTCGAACTGTTGTCATAGTTAAATTAATAAAATTCAATCTTAAAAGGAATATATCGTGATACGATTCAGTATTTATATTTACAGTACCTACAAAATCATCACAATTTGTATATACCTGATCCAAGATATTTCCGCATGTGGAAGTCGACCTTGTAGGTGTAAAGTTCCTGGGTGACAAACCATATTATTATGTAGAAGACCATAAAATCTGTGTGACTTATTTAGTGTTATGGAATTTACATTAAAATCGCCTGTTAAAAATATAAATTGATTTGGTTTAAAATTTGAATTTAAAATAAGGTTAAGTTTTTCATAAAATACATCAAATTTACCTTTAGGAGATCTGTAGCAAACTAAAATTGTGTGTTGATTTGAATTATAATGCCACTTCAGCCCACATACCTCAATGTCTTTTTCAACACAGTACTGATCGAGTAAAATGGAATTAACCTTCATATCATCCCTTGCCCAAACTGCAACGCCACCACATTTATTTTGGGATCTACTAAAAGAATTTACAATTTTAAAATTTGGAAAATTATAATGCATCACCTCGTCATTTGCTGCCCACGTCTCAGTCATACAAAGAAGTTTTAAATCAGACTCCTTATAATCAGCAAATAAATAATCCATTTTAAACTGATTTAGTCCCTGAACATTTGACAGTAGGAGATCGTACTCATCCCTTCTTTTTTCCTGTTTAAAAGTCAATTCTTCGTACTTCACTTTATTTGAGTATGTGTTGAGCGCTTCATAAAAAACCTACTTACATAAGAGCCTACTGGCCATAGTTTAGGGTCCATCGCTTTACCGAAATTTTATTCAAAAATTGAAACTTTAAAAGATGAATATATGTTGGGATACTTAGCCGTTAACGACGTACATATTACTTCTGGAAAGTGTTTTTCTAACATCTTCTTAAGATTTTCTGCCGTTGTATGTTGGTCTACTCTAGTAACATGGAGATGGGTAAATTTTGGGACACCACTGATTTCTGAGTTCACATTATTACCTATAACAAAACGTTCATTCCTTTTTTTGTGTCTAACCATTTTCCATTCTTGCCCACTATTATTTGTAGCTGAATTTGTTTTCTCAATATTTATCAAATTTTCATCGTTTGTTAAATTAATAATATCTGAACATTTTGCTTCCGTTTGTATTTTTAAAATATCAGCTGATAATTGTTTATTATTCTCGATTAAGGAAACAACTTGTTTATTTTTATTGGTATTATAACATTTTTAAAGACAGTTTTTGTTGGGGAACTCCTTTCTTTATCAACAGCTAGACTTTCATTAACAGCAATATTTTTTGCGGGTGTAGTTTTTTGGTTTTTTGGGTATTCTTTACTACTAGACTGTATCTGTCGTTCAAAATTGAGGTTACTCTTAGAATTGTTTATTAAATTTATATTTTGTTGAGTAGATGGCGACTGGTCAGTTAATTTCATATATTTAAATAAATCCAGTTGTTCTTTTAGTAAATTTATTGTTATTTGTTGATTTGAAATTACAATATCATTCTGAATAATAATTTTCTTTAAGCACCTGATTTCAGTTATCCTCGGATCCTCATCGTCAGCCTCTTTATCCAAGATTTCGTTTGATGGATCACTTAACCTAACACTTTCATCACAGCATATAACTGTTTATTCGTCGATATATTTAATACATTTTAATTGCTTCAGGCAGCCACTATGTGATAACGTTCCACATTTTGCATATAACAGACCACTTTGTGCAAGTTTTAGGCAGTTTTTACAGCACTTAACTACCGAGTCGTAAACACGAGCGTTTCTCTGAGAAGTGATCTGACAAATGCTCTTATTTCAATAGTAACGTGTCGTAAACGCACAGGACCCCAGAAAAATTTTAATCAAATTCACAATACAGGACACCTTGCCGTAAAGGAAACGGACGAGCATGTGCAAGGTGTAGCAAAAATAAAAAACAAACTAGGTTAAATATAATTTGTAAAAAATGTAATGTTGCCTTATGCAAAACTTGGTTGAACCATACCACAAAAATTAATATTGTGATTTCTATAATTAATCTTAGGTAATAAATGAGTTTATATACTTGTACATTTCAGTTTTTTTTAAAATAACACATAAGAAAATATAATGGCATCTATATTTACTAGTGATCGTTCGCCACTTTGTTGTCATCCTAAAGAAACCCTGCTAGCTATATTCACCATTCATTTTATTCGTTAATTTGAAAAAAATCATTCGTGGATTTTTTTTAAATATTATTCTCGTAATTCTAAGGTCACATTGAATGTGCACTAAAAGTTGTATTAAAGAAACCTAGGAAAAAAAGCTTTGCCACTTACCGGGGTAAATAATAAAACTGTTACTTCACATGGACTTTCTGTAACACTTAATTCTTAAAACGGTATTTATGTCAGGGTGCATCACCATGTCCAGAAAATTCTATACTGTTATTGTTTATTAATTCTACTGGAAATTGCAAGTCTCGGCAATGACTGTTAAAAATGTGTAATGTAATGAGCAATTAGTGCAAGAATTAAATCATCCATGTATCTCTTTAAAAATAGGACATTAAAATAATTAAAATTGCAATATATTAAACGTAAATAGATAATTGACATTTACTACGTTCTTAATTTAAAGGTAAACTAACACTATCGATTGTAATGTTTGCTCTCTTTTAGTTTTTCATAAAAGTTCCCAAGAATGTTTTCCCCTGAGATCGCCTCTAACAATTCCCTCTCTGAAGCGCAGCAGGCATACATTTTTAAAGCGAAAACAAGCCAGCGTAAAAAGGATAACAAGTTCGCCAGATAAGGAAGGATTAAATGAGTTATAAAATATTTTGTAGTATAAATGATACAAACTGTACGGAAATTATTTTATTACTATATGTTAAACACTAGTGTTAGGTTATTAATTTTTAGATTTATTTAACTAAGAAATGTGTGTCGTTATATCAAAAATATATTTGTTTGTGTATCGCTCCTATGGGAGATTGAGAATCAGTCTGGCTCTTATATTTTTATTTGTTACGTGTTTGACAAATTTATTTAAACTACAGCTTCACGGAGATTGTGTAACCACCAAATTTTACGTCTTCCTAAGCTTCATCGGCTTTTGATTTTTCCGTGTAGTATATTCTTTAACAGTACTCTTTTCAACTCTAATCATTTGTCCTAAGTATTCCAACTACCTAATTTATATTGCTTGTGGGGGGGGGGGTGCTGTTTTAGTAAACATTTTACGATGTTATTTTTAGACTACAGGATTAACACCAGATTTCGAATACTTTAAGGTTTTTAATGTTTAAGGTTAAGGTAAGATTATCTTAGTGTTCAAAACTAAATATAACAGAGTAAAGAAAATATAATCATATTTATAATCAATAATATATCATTCTCATCAACAGCGTTATATTAATATATCGATCACAAGAAGGTGTTCTAATTCTATTAAAAATTTACCGTGCAATTTGGACGATGCATCTGATTTATTTGTTAGTTCAGCATCTTCTGTGGTCAATGCTGGAAGTTAGGAGGATATTTGCCTAATTTTTTTATTATGTAGTTCTTTTTAATCGCTGATGTTTTCTACTTCTATAATTACCATGAACTAAGTATTCTTTAGATTTATTTTCAATCCATACTTGTTTGATGCAAACTGAGTTGTTGAGCAAAGTGTTGCAGTTTTTCTAGTATTCCAGCCAACAGGACAGTGTCATCAGCATATCTTATGTTATAAGGTGAGAAAACGTTTATTGTTAACCCCCTGCTGAGTACGGCCAGCATTAATTCATTAATAGCTTTACTTTATAAATTAAACAACAATGGTTATAGAGTACACTCTCTTCTAATATTTCTACTCTCTATACTTTAAGCTAATATAAAAACTTTCTCGGAACTAATAAAACATTTATATAAATCCTTATTCAGATCTATCTCTGCGAAACAAGACTCACTGCAAACGGTGCATCGAATCCCTCGAATCCCCAAATCTTTCCTACATCTCATGTGTGTATAACTTATCTTAGTCTATTCTATTAATTATTATACTATAGCCTTAAAAGAACGGAAAAGCCACTGGTCTTCTTCTTCTTCTTCTCGTGCCACTTCTAGCGGAGATTGGAAATCATCCTGGCCACTGCGACTTTGTTAGCAGCGCGCCTGAAAAGTTCAATCGAACTACACCCGAACCATTCTTCCTTCCATCCCACACTTCTTTTGCCCTTAATTTTGCCCTGCATGATGTTTCTTAAAAGTTCGTACTTTTCACCTCTCATAATGTGCCCCAAGTATTCCATCTTTCTAGTTTTTATCTCATATAACAGGGTAGAAAAGAAATAACACCGCAGCATTAGTACTCGTAACTTTATATTGATATCACGATTGCAAAAGAGTTTGCGCATTCTATTAAAGACTGATCTAGCGATTTTTATTCTACATCTAATCTCTTTTGTTTGATAAGTATCATCTGTGATCCAAGCACCTAGATATTTATAACAGGGCACACGCTCAATCGTTGTATTGTCTATTAAAAGATTAGCTCTGATGTTCTTTGATTTCGTGATTTCCATAAATTTAGTTTTTTTCAAATTAATTTTCAAGCCGTAACTGTTACAGTATATATTGAGACTTTGAACGAGATGTTGTAGTTCTACTAGCGTTCCCGTTAAGAGAACTGTATCGTCAGCATACCTTATATTGTTGATCGTCTCACCATTTATTATCAGACCACGATCTTCTTCCTCGAGTGCTTGTTCACAGATAGCTTCACTATGCAGATTAAATAAAAGTGGCGATAGGATACATCCCTTCCGGACTCCTCGACGGATTTGAATTTCTTCTGTTAGTCTGCCCTCAACCCTGACATTTGCTGTTTGATTCCAATATAGATTGCATATAATTCGAATATCTCGGCTGTCTATATTTTTATTTATTAGAATTTGTCTTAGTGGTTCATGTTGTACTTTGTCAAAGGCCTTTTCGAAATCAATAAAGCATTCGTAAATTTCTTAGTTCATGTCTCAGCATCTCTGTGAGAGAACGTTAATTGCAAACAGAGCCTCCCTTGTACCCAGCCCTTTTCTGAATCCCATCTAAGTGTTACTGATGTCTACTCTGAACGGAGCCATTCCCTAGGTATTATTCCAGTTCTATATATTGTTTTAAATAGATCTAGGAGTATTTTAATACATTCATCGTCCATAAGTTTGAGCAGTTCCACGGGAATTTCATCAAACAGTTGTGATATGTATTCTGTCCATCGGTTCATTTTTTGTTGTCAATCTGTTATAATTATACCATATGTATCTTTGATCTGTCCTGTCTGTGTTGTTCTTCTCCTTTCTGTCATTTCTTTAATCTTTTTGTATACATTAAAAAAGTCATATTTTCGCTCCAATTGTTCCAACTCCTGGCATTGCTCACTTAGCCATCTTTCTCTAGCTTCTCTTATTTTCTTTTTTATCAGTTTATCTGCTTCTTTGCGTACGACAAGGTTGCGTCTTATCGCCGATATTATTTAATCTGTATTCGAAATCTATATTCAGAGAATTATTAGGCGAGGTTTAAGGTGAAATCAATATTAACCGAACCAGCATATATAACATCAGGAACACTGAAGACACCGTCTTAATAGCAAGCATATCGCACAAGAACTACAAATATCATAAATGCGGTAGTTCGTCATAGCGAAATGTTTGGTTGACATCTAAATGTTTCCAAAACTAAAATTCTAGTAATTTTAAAGATACCAACGAATATACATTTGTATGCCAAGGGACAAATAATAGAAAAGGTAACTTACTTAAAATATTTGGAAGCAAATATCAACAGCCAGTGTAATCCAAACAAATACATCTTTTGAGAATACAATAAGCCAGCAAAACAATAATGAACATGAAAACATTTTTTACAAGATCAGACCTTAATCTAGAGCTCAGAATTCAAATGATCAGATGTTACGTTTTCTCTGTTTTGTTGTATGGCTGTGGAAGTTGAACAATGGACTATGAAATAGAAAAAAGAATAGATGTCTTTGAAATGTATATATAAAAACGGATGCTAAGAATTCCATGGATACAAAAAGTTGCCAATGTTAAGGTACTTCGGCGCATAAGTAAACAAAAAGAAATACTCAGCATAATTATAGAGAGAAAAATAAAAAACTTTGGTCATGTATTGAGAGGTGAAATATATGAATTACTCCGAATCGTATTGGAAGGTAAAGTTCAGAGCAAAAGATCCACTGAAATCTTTTATTCAACAGTTTTGAAGAACAGCAAGAAGAATGAACGATGCAAAAGAAGGAGATGAGAGATGAGGTGATAAGAGTATGTGATCTTGTAACAGAACAGCCTACTCCTGAATCATTTTTTGAAGCATCAGTGTATAGTTTTTAGAATGAATTCTATTGGGCATTTATAAATTTATCGTATTTCGAGAGTGATGTGTTATATTGAGGAATAACTATAGACCAAGGGGGATCTGGGGATAGGAGAGGTAAAATTGTTTTTGATAGAGATATGTCATTAAGTAATTGTGCCAAAATTATAGGGATGTTTTGGATTTTAATAACGGTAATTTAAAGAGGTCTAAGAACAGTATATTTGTGGGTATTTCAAAAGGGGATATACTGAATAAGAGGGGTTAGAAGAAACAAATTCTGCGTAGGAGAGTAGTAGTTGCTCCAGTTAATCCAAAGAAAGGGTTCATTTGCTGAGAAATATAGGTTTTCTACCGGGCTATAACAAAAGATGCCTATACAAATAGGTACAGAAAGCTGTGTTATATATCAGATTTAAAGATTAAGGTGTGTTTTAGAACAAGACATGTATATGTGAGAACTATTATACTCAAATAGGTAAAAAAGAAATAAATAAGACTTACTCACAATCACTTTAAATTAACTATCTATACGACCGGTTTCGCTTTCTATAATTTTCAAAGCATCTTCAGGTCATTCTATACAAAGTTAATTAAATGTTGAAATCATAAAACTCATATTACGGTGCTGTCTTATAAAGATAAACATAAAGATAAAATAATATAAATTACAGTAATTATGCCAATATTACATGTCTGTGGTTTTTAATATGAATAAACTGTATAAGCAGAAAATTTAAGACCAACAAATTGGTATAAAATGGTCTATTGAATTGTAATAAATTAGTAAATAACCAAAACATTTATTACATGCCGGTGCACGATTTATTAATAATTGGGAGAACATAGTTCAATCTATCCTGTAATTGCTGATAATGGGGATCTCTAGTTTTTACTGTTGTAACTGTTTAATAATTAACGGGGAAGTGTCTTGACGAGATAGATATTTAATGAAGTAGAAAAAAGGTGTAATGTGATTGTTTGTTAAATAAAAGTGATGTTCTGTATTATTTGATTTATTTAAAGTTATTTATATTTGTTCAAGAGATATATTTTCGAAATGTGTGTTAATTTATTGAAATTTTTTTATTAAGGTGATAGTTTTATGACAATGAATAAAACTAGATGTACAATTATGTGGCACATCCACACAATTCTCTTTATCTTAAGAATGGAATTTTTATCTGCATCCCAATAGTTTGCAAAAGACTTTTAAAAATATTTAGTGTTTTAATCCTTTATTTATAATATATGTTGCTTCCAAGTAGGTAGAGAATTAAACTTTAAATCGAGTACTTTACATTGTCTGACAACGGTAAGATTAGTTTAGTTAATCATAACACTAGGAGATGGGGAGGGAGGTCGACTACCAAATTTTATTATTTTTGATTTTGAATATGATAATGATTACAGCGCTTGTTTTATTAAAGGAGTATGTACTGCGGATTAAATAAGCTAAGAAATTATAGAGACAGATCGTCTGCATAAACTACAGGCCTAATTCGGAAAAGTATACCAGGGCATAAATCGCTTATTGCTAGATTAAGGAGTTGAGGTTAGTACTAATTCTTGTGGTACCCTATTGGCTTAAGTATGGAATGATGAAAAAATATCGTTCACAGACACTCGTAAAAAGTGAACAATCGTGACATGAATTATTTTGTTCAGTATAGAGTGCTTGCTAATAGTATCAAATATACCTTCAAGGTGAAATACAGCAGCGAGGATTAATTGACTTTTGTTGAAAGCATCGGAAATAGGATTTTGGTGAATTACTAGATTGTCTTGAATTGAGCGATTTTGTTGAAATCCTGATTGTTTTTTAGAAATTATGTTATAGTAATTTTGGTCTATAAGCGCTGGGTGACGAGCCAGCTATGTTAGGTTTTTTATTGTTAATTATAATTAAGGTTCGCCACTATTGCGGGAATTTGTTGGATAACTAGATTAAATTAAACCAAATAAAATTCAATGATAATTTTGACTTATATCACTGGACACGCTGCTGTAATAAATGTCGTAAATTCCAAACATATTATACAGGCTTCCCACGGTCGGCAATATTACGGACGTAAGCGGACCAGCACGCACCACGCACCGTGGGAAGGGTCTCGTCCGTGGTAGCGCAGGCACGTCTGTGCTGGTCCGTCCTATCCATCTAGAGTCGGTAACATCAAAGGTGCGGTATATGCTCGTGCGACGCGATCCTAGCGCGTCTGTGTTTTAACAGACGACAAATGCAAGTCAGAAGTTTTTTATTCGCTCTTACGAGTAGTTGTCTGTAGTGTTGTCAAAGTTGTTTTGCAGTTTTTGCTAAAAAATGGAATGGACAAACGATTTTATTTTGGATTTTTTAAATTTGTAAATAAATCGTAAGAAATCGTGAGATTTCGCTAGAGTTGAATTTTGAAAGAAATGTGAGTTTTTAAATGATATATAATTATACAAAACTATTTTAAATACTTTGTATTGTTATATATTAATTAATGTATAAGTACATACTTAAAAATTAGTGTACTAGAAAAGGGTCCACTTTAGAGGAACCACCAGTATCAGATATAATTTTAGGAAATTACCTACCTACCTATATCTATATACTGCAAGCTATGGATTTATCGATTCAATATTAGGCAATGATTATAAACATTCTTTATAGTTTAAACTTCAATGAAAATTATAAACCTATTTGACCCAAGAATATTAAGTATAATAGGTACCTATATATTAGGTAAACATAAACATTTTGTTTTCTGAAGATTTAACATTTTATCGGTACTTGTAGGATTTCAAAGTTATTGAAGATGAAATATAAAGTTATTGTTATATGCAATTGCTGATTTGTTTCATATCTCGAACACACACTTAAATTATTTTGGTCTGTTGAACCTTTAATACAAAATTCCGGCTATTCTTGATATTTATTGATAAAATATACATAAACTTCAGTTGTTTATGGACCGATATTTACACTTTCAAAGCAATAAAGAACCTTTTAAGCTTTGTTTATATTATTTTGTGTATACTAATTGGAGTAGTGCAAGCATTTTTGTATAAAAATATAGTTGATTTATGAATATTTCAAGGTGACAATCTAAGAGTACTTTAAAAATGCCGATTTTCTCGTATAAATTTTATTAGGTACCCATTATTTATCTTTAGATTTAGTAACAGCCTAAAAATTTTAGAAATCGTAAGATATAAGACGTCAATCACGAGATCGTGAGATTTGTCTTCAATTCGTGAGATCTAACGATAAATCGTGAGGAGTGGCATCACTGCGTTAAATCAAATACTACTGTCACGGGCCTACACAGACTGCCACGGACCGTGGGAAGAGCTCTGTCTGCGGTGCGTTGCCGTCCGTGGTTATCGGCTGTCCGCGAAGATCAGTAGAATCGCCGACCGTGGGAAGCCATTGTTACTTTAGCGCCTTACCGATAACTACACAAATCATAAATCGACGCGATATGTGTGTAGTACGCGCTTAATATAATTATTTGATAATAGCAGGACCGACAAATGGATCTAAAGTCTGTGTAGCAGTAAATGATTGACTTTAATTAGTACCAACTACAAACATCCTGGGTTAACCGATAATAGCATAAAATGCCCGATTTCAGATAAAATTTAAATATTTTTTTCCTGGTAAAATTTGTCAATCTTTATTTTTTAATGTTGATTTAATTAAATACAATCCAAAATAATTATAGTTTTATTAATACAGATAAGGCTTAAATGGACGAAACTGTACTAATGAGAGAGTTTTCCGAATTCGATGGTAGTGCGCGAAGGGTTTGTTAATTACCTTTTAAGTGGTTTTCAGGTATCTATATAATAAGGTTATGGAACTGAACACCAACCAGTATTTAAATACAAGTTCTTGATAAAATTTGTTTTTCTTTATGTATCACGGGAAGTGTTAAATAGTATTACTAATTTTATTTATTACGTTTTATATCATTATGTGACGTACGTGGGATAATAATAATGGGACTTCTTCTAGTGTTCCGAGAAAGAAGAGACATTGATCTGTAAATGCAAAGCAAATTGTAAAAACTATGTACAGTACCTTACTTAAAAGAGGACTTGCTACAACTTCTGCTTTGAGTAAAATATGCAATTTGACGAAAATACCCCTGACCACAGTAAAAAGAATTACGATAAATCCCATAAAAACAAGAAAAAAACGTTAAGATTTCAGTTCCACCAAATGTATGGACGAAGCCGATAAGGACTTGATACGTCGAAAAGTCTATACCATGTACGAAAAGTAACGCATACCGACATTAAGATCTCTGAAGCAGCAGCTTAGTATTGACGAAACCCAAATAAGCTATAGCCTTACCAGTTTATGGAAAATTTTGAAAAGTATGGGCTTTCGATATCGTATAACTGACAAAAGACAAATAATTATAAAATTTTATAGATTACAAAAATTGTGTTATGAGTATATAGCTTTGATAAGAAAGCGATCGATAACATACATTCAACGCGATCTAAAAGATTTGCCGATTCCTCTGGTAAATGTAACACAAAAGGTCCGTCAATAAAGGCAAAATATTACCGATTTTACATGCTAGATCAGAAAATGGTTGGGTTTCAAATGTCCTGTGTCTTTCTGTATAGAATATTAAAGACCTCTGTGTCGACTATCATGAAGATACAACGACAGAACTTTTTGAAGAATGGTTTAAAAATAATCCTATTCCAAACATTTATCAGAATAGCGTTATAGTAATGTACAATGCAAGCTATCACAGTTGCCAACTAAGTAAGGCTCCAAACTCGAATAATACTAAATTGGAAATTCAAAATTGTATGGAGACGAATGATATGTATTTTACACCATGTTACACCAAACAAGAGCTTTTAAAAGTTTTAACGTCATTTTCTATAAAAAAGTATATGCTTGTGATATATTGGCAGAGGAAATGGGACATACAGTGCTGCGGATTTCACCCTATTATTGTATGTTTTACCCTCTACAGCTCCGTGTGTACTCAAGGCAACAAAGGAATTTTTGATGCAGAAAACATTTTTAAAACAATTTCCGACTCTAAGATGCCCTCTGTTGATTTCAGGCAACACTTGGTTATACATTTTAAAACACTTAGTGCTATCTATGAACCTATGACGAAACCTATATGCAAAATTTTAATAGTATGTCAAATGCTCATGGCTGCCTTATTAGTTTGTATTTTCGATCTTCATTTATTGTTATAAATTGTGTACAATTTATATAAAAATACATAGAGGCATTATATCAGCATTTAGATATTGATTGCCGTTGAAATTTGTTTATTTTATTGTGTTGTTTCAGTACTGTGATAAAAAGCAGGTATTTTGTTTAAATCCACGCTGGACCATATCATTTTAAATTATTTTTTTAGGATGGATACAAAAAAGGTTCTACGGAAAAAGAAGTAAATATCCGTTATTGTTTGTAAAAGTTCCCAACAAATCCGACAAATCCGAAGACTCTGACTTTGAAGAGAGTGATAATGGATTTTCCATATAGAGCTTTTCCAAACAAATTAGGATCAGGATACCAATTCAGATTTAGACCAAGATGCAGATGAGGATAATACCAATAAAACAGAAAAACACACTAAACGAAATGTGTTCAAAAGGTCAAAAATGATCGAAAAAAACAATCAGTGGAAGAGTAGTCCCCGAACAGTATTTCCAATTCCAGAATGGAAAGGTAATTTACCGACATGCAAATTATTAGAACCGGAATCCCCTCTACATTATTTTAAAAAGATGATATCTACCAATATTCTGGAAAACATAGTAGAACAAAGTAATTTGTATGCACTGCAAAAGAATATGAATAAACCATTGAATATGACACTAGCAGAATTAATCCAATTAATTGGATCTGTTCTACTGATTTCAATATATGGCTTGCCAAGGACAAGATCATTTTGGCAGAAGGAAACACGTGTTGCTCAAAATAGTTGACACTGTATCTAGGAATCTCTTGGAAGAAATAGAAACTAAAATTTATTTCAATTATAACGAAATATGATCAACAATAATGATAAGTTTTACAAAATTAGACCATTCATCAACGGTCTAGTTCAAAATTTTCCAATAGTAAAGTAGTATTCCAATGAGTGAAAAATTGTGTATTGATGAACAAATGATACCATTTAAAGGGGAACATTTTTTAAAACAATATGTAAAAAACAAACCTAAAAAATGGAGATACAAGACATTTGTTTTACAATACGATACAACATTTAGGATACAAAGTATTGTTTATAACTGGGGATTATATACAGGAACTGTTGAACTTACCTAATGTAGGCTCCAGCAATAATGTAGTAATAAGATTGTATGAGATAGTCGAAGAAAACAAATACTATATTTTGACAACTGATTTAATAGGATTTAGTTGCAGATTAAAATGGAAAAACGTGAACTGCCATGTTTGGGAACTATTCATCCAAACAGATTGCCTAATTGCCATTTTTCTGATGACAAGAATATGAAGAAACAGGGCAGAGGTACTGTAGAAGAAAAGCACGCTACAGTAGATGGCATAAGACTAACAGCGTTAAAGTGGTACGATTATAAATCGGTTCATTTGCTTAGTACATTTGTTGGTTCTCGATAGTCAAGAGGTGTGATAAGAAACAAAAATCAAGAATTGATGTATTATATCCATATGCAGTTAAATTTTATAATAAATTTATGGGAGATGTCGATCTTATGGATTCACTAATTGCTCTTTACCGAACAGACATAAGATCTAAAAAGTGGTATATAAAAATATTTTTTCACCTTCTGGATTTAGCTGTTGTTAATAGCAGATTGTTGTATCGTCGTGATTGCGATTACTTTGAAATTGAAAAAAAAAGGTGCCTTTGTTATAGTTTAAGTCCTACTTATGTAGCGTACTGTTAGCAAGAACTGACAACATCAACAACAAAGGACGTACCAGGCTTAGTGAAATTGAGAACAAGTAAGTAACAAGTACAAGTGAGTAAAATAACAGAAGTGAAGACCTACTGCTATTGTACAACTAAAGAAAGTAAGGCTTGACCAAACCTTTCTCTGCTCAGTATTTTCTGAAAAAAAAAGAAAAGATGCAAAAAACCAGGATGCTATAATACTCCTAAAGTAATGTACGATAAATGTAAAGTTGCTTTATGTATTACAACTACAAATAATTGTTTTTTTGATTATCATAATAAATAAGTATATAACTTAATTCGTTAGTTCTTGCTGCCAACAGTTGCCTGAGGGCAACTCCCAAAACTATGCCCAAACAAAATTTAAAAAATCTAAAAAAATTACCAGTTGTTGTAAATGCATATTTGAGCATATATACAAATTAAAACATTACCTCTTAAGTTTACAAAAAGTCGGGCAATAGAGGGTTAATTTCATAGATATAGAACATAATGTGGCACGAATTAAAGTCTAACGTCATGTCACAATATATTTCTCCAACGTTAAGACGTTAAGTAGTACTGTTGTAGAGTTAATAAGAAAATGTGTCAATGATATTCTTCGAAGTAATTGGAGAAATTCAGTCCGACACGTAATAATCATAATCATAATATAATTGAACCGATCATAATTAATTTAGATATGGATAGCGATAGCGAAACAGAACTATGTGTGGAGTGATACTGTCATCAAATCTACAAATACGATTTAAAAAATTGTCCTATTCAGAACCACAAATTATTATTTATGTTTATTTTTCTATAATCTTAGTACCTAAAATAGATTTAATTTATCTTAAAACTCATTTGAAAACATTAATTTCGGGTATATAAGACAAAGCAATATATTTTACATCTGTTTTTTTTTGTTTTTGTGATAGTAGTTGTAATTGTAAATATTATGGATCCTTTGCTTTATTATAGGAGTACCTTTAGTTGTCAAACGACCAATACTGTGTCTACCTCGTTTGCTTATCGCTCCGGACCAGTCTAAACAATGGGCCAAGTCAAATAAATTTAATAATATTTTTACGACCGCACTAATTGAAGTCAATCATTTTTTGCTAAACAAACTTTAACTAATATTACTTAAGGGTATCTTAGAATTAGTAAAAAGCCGACATAATGTACATACAATATCGATAGCATGCCCGAAGGGGGGTTTAACAATAAAAAAATACGATACGTTTAGTACACCGTTTTATTGTTTAGGATAGTTTAACATATATTTTGTAATATGTTTGATAACTAATAATTTGGAAAAATATTATAAAAAAATGCATACACTAATGTAAAATGTATCGCACCCTTAGTATGAAAAGGACACATCTCAAAAATTAGGGTTTTTTCAAGCAAGTTCCGATATAATGTGACCCTTTCGTACTCCCCTCTATGCCAACATATCTTCCCGCGAGATCGGCCCATTCAGTAAGGTGCCGATGTCTGTCGAAGCAGGTGTGTTAGTGATCGTTCCTATTACATGTTAAGCCCTTCTATTACAAAATTTGAGGTACGTGTTGTTTTATATTTTTTGTTTTATAAAAACGCATTAAGATTAAATGCTGTATATTACTAAAATTTCCGAAAAGTTATGGGTTTATTTAAAGAAAGTTCTTTATATTACTAAAATTATTGTATGATTTTTGGAACTATATCTAAAAGATTCTTGATATTACAAAAATATCTGTTTGATTTACATCGTTGAAAGTTAAATCCTTGTAATACTAAAATAATTCAACGAGTTTCTAAGTTGTGTACATAAACTACAAAATTTTTCTGTACTAAGGCCTTAATTATTATTATTATTTTATGTACTAACAAGTATTAAATAAGAAGGTAATGATATCTTAACCTCTTACAGATACATTGGAAAAAAATTGAAGAAACATGTCGTCACGATCGCGAAGAATTATGAACCTTCTTAATATTTCACATCCACCTGATCAATGGTAAAACAGTTGTGATAAGGACCCAAACGTAAGTTTATAATTTATTATCATATATAAGCTACTTACATATTTTGAATTGTTAGGTCAGCAATGAAGAAAAAAAGAACATCCCTTTAAGTTCATCAGAAAACGTTTTAAAGCAACAAGAAATAGCCGATAATACTCTGCCACTACAAAATAATTCTTTGGTTGAGACTAACACTGTTACTGCAACAACATCAAAACGTTCGTCGAGATCGTCATCTAGTAGTTCCAGTTTGTCTTCTAGCGTCAACAGTAGCAGTTCGTCATCTTCTAGCAGCAGCTCTTCGTCTCGATGTTGTTCACTGGAACAAGGACGAATTGTTTCCCATATTCTAAAAGGTAAAGAAATTGAAGCTCAGTCTCAGTCTTTATCATCTAGAACTACTTCACCATCAATACTAGAAGCCCAGTCTCAGTCTTTGTCATCTAGAACTACTCCACCTTCAATACTAGAATCCGCAATTATAACACCACAAACTTCAGCTGTACATTATCGTATATCGCCATTGAATTCAGAAGAGAGTGATGCTGATAGTAGTGACAATGATCCCACTTATAATGAACATCAAGGTACAAAACGTTCGCCAAGCTCATCTTCAAGTTCCTCTGATGATGGTACTTCTGAAGTAGCAACATCGCCCAGGAGATCGAAGAATCGTAAAGCTGATCCTACTAAATGGAAGCAAAACCACCAAAAGATAAAACGAAATGCAGGAGAACCATACATTTTTACTAAGACTAAAAACGTTGTTCCTGCGCGTCAAATAAAGAGTCCATGCAATCAGAAATACAGACTGAAATGCAGCGAAAATTTTGATGAGACTAAAAGACTTCAACATTTCAAATATTTTTGGGTACTAGGAGATTTGCAGTTACAGCTTATGTTTATAAAAGCAATAATGACTATAGTTGAAACTAAATATAAGTATTCAAACGCTTAACATCCAGATCACCAAATGCTGCTTTCTACTTGTACGCTGATAATGCCAAAATCAGAGTCTGCAAAACGTTTTTTATTAATACCTTGGGAATAACAAGTAAAATTATTCGCACAGTAAGATATAAGACTAACAATAGCAATTCTGTTAAAAAAAAGAAGAGGCAAACATAATAGTCATAGACACGTGCATGACAATCTGAAAGAAGATATCATTAGATTTATCAATCTAATACCACAAATTAAATCGCATTATTTAAGAGCGTCAACCTCAAGAGAGTTCATAAGTGGATCGAAAAGTATTATTGACTTGTTTAGAGACTTTCAAGAAAAACGGAAGAAATTATCCCTAGATCCTGGAAAGTTTCATTTGTTTTATGAGATTTTTACTACCCATTTTAATTTCAGTTTTTTTCAACCCAAGAAAGATCAATGCGATCTCTGTTTACAGTATAAAAACTCTTCTGTTGATCAAAGGCTTGGTCTCAAAGTCAAATATGATACTCACATTGAAGAAAAGGAATTAAGCCGAGCAGAAAAAAAGAATGATAGAATGACTCTTGATAAATATAATTTATGCGTTTGCTACGATGTTCAAGCGATAATGCAAAGTCCCAATGGAGAAATATCATCGTTTTATTATAAAGCCAAATTGAATAGCTACAACTTTACTTTGACTGTGTTAAATAAATTACCAGAAAATAAAGAGGATTTTAAAACCTATGGTGACGTGCATTGCTATTTCTGGGATGAAACCCAAGGAAAAAGAGGTGCAGTGGAGATTGGAAGTTGCGTTTTAGACTTTTTTAAGAAGATTTGTGAGGATGCAGGTGAACATGAAGTTAACGTAACATTTGTAACAGATAATTGTTGTGGCCAAGACAAAAATAAATACATAGCTTCTTTATACACGTTTGCAGTCACTACTATAAAAAACTTAAAGGGCATAACTCACAAATTCCTTATAAAAGGTCATACGCAAAATAAAGCCGACAATGTACACATGCTGATACAGAAACAAATATCAAGAGATTTAAAAGCTGGTCCAATCTTTACACCACTTCAATAGACACCGCAATCCAGAGAGCTAGGAAAACAGAGAAACCTTTTATCGTTCATAGTTTGAATCATGATTTCTTTTCGACTTGAAAGATTTACAAGTCAAGTGGGGATATAATTTCAACGTTGACGAAGAGAAGAATACCATGGTATGGAATCACATCAAAGTTATGAAATTTACGAAAGGGAACCCATTCTCTTTTCAATATAAGACATCATGCAAAGACCCGCTTAAACAAGTAAATGTTAGAAACAAAAGAAAGAAAATGTTAGATAATGAAGAAATATCCATCAAAACAGTTTATAGTGCGCCATTTGAGTTAAGTTTAAATAAGAAACAGGATTTAAAAGAATTAATTTCTAAGAGACTTATTGACTCCTATCATGCCTGTTAATATGTTAATGTGACTGTTTTCTAATTGTAATTTTTAATATTTTGTTTTATTTTTGAAATATTTTATGACTATTATTAAAAACTTAAGCCTGCTAACTATTTGATATTTTATAGTTCTTTTAGGTACTATTCTAATCGTTAGCTATTATATTCGTTATAATTATATGACTGATTGTAAAAAATAAATATGATAAATCTTAAGCGCTAGAACAAAAGAAGAATGATTTTATTTTAAAAAAAGTTGTTAATTTTTTTGTCTAGTAAATTTAGTAATTTTTTGTGAGATCTACTTTAGTTTAGTGTTACATTATAAACGTTAAGACAATTCTGGTTTTTTTATGACTGCCCTAAAAAGAGTGTTATAGTTTTAGTTATTGGATTTGTATGCTACATGCCTCTTACTTTTTAATGTTTTTCAGAATAAAGTTATGTTTTTTTAATTTGTTACGATTTAATGTTTTATTAATTCCTTTACACAGCCATATTTAGATTTGTTACTTAAAAACATAGTTTATCTTTAATCATTAAAAGGCTTAATTCGTAAGATGCCTTCAAAATTTAAAGACATTTAGTGGGAGAGGGGCCTATCTTGGGAGAGATTTTTTGAAACGTTTTTTTTTTAATTAATTTAATTTTTTTTGTAATATTTTGATTATCCATTATAGAGTACAAATACTGTAAATTATATACCTAGATTTTTGTTTACCTATCTTTTCAAATAAAAATTTAATAGGTGAGTAAATCTTTAATCTCATTTTCCCAAAAGTAACGTTTTGGAGATGTGTCCTTTTAATACTAAGGGTGCGGTATGTTCAAATGATGAAATAATGCTTAACATAGTTTGTCATATTTTTAAAAAATGTTGGCAATACCAAAAAATGGAAATCACACCAGTAGTTATGTTCCAAGAAGAACACGTTAGTGGTAGAAGGTTATGAATGGTTTTCCTTAAAGTAACGTTTATTTCTAGCTAACAACTTTAAATCGTTGTGAGCTTTTCAATTTGTCATTACGCTTATTCAAAATTATTTTTGTTTTTTGTTTTGGACATTAATGTACAACTTTTAGAACTAAATTAATTTGATATATCTATTGACATATTTATATTAAACAATTTAACTTTGTAGTCTTAGCAGAAATATTCTCTATTTCGTTCGAACTTTTACTATAATCAATTATCTGTGCTCATTATTCATCTCTAAGTAAGAATCAATAACGGCCTAAATTGAAGCCGTATCCAAGTTCCTCTAACGAGCGACCCAAATCATACATTTGCACATAACATACTAAATCAACTTATACTTTGCTAGCATGCACAAACTCCTTATTTGAAACGATAAATAAACATACCGAACCGCCGTAATCTTTCTATTGTTATATCGGACACTTTACGGTTGCGACGCCTTCTAACGGCTGTAAATGTTCCTCCCTTCTGCATTGAACCGTTGTGTTCGAATATTATCGTCTAACGGAGGTTTTCCCTTTTGCCGCATTGTGAACGAAATTGAAATTGGAGGCAGTTGAATTGTTAGAATTTGTCAGAAATAGTGATAGAGAGAATGGAAACAAGTCACAATACACATTCAGTTGGCCCATAACGGTTTGGGTCTAATGCCGTTTGAAATACTAGGTTAATACATTTTAAATTCAACTGCCCTGAACTACCGAGTGTTCCGCAGATGTATTTAAAAAACTAGATCCCTGAAGACAAATGAGCTTTCCTACATAACAATTTAGCAATAAAATTTAAATCCGTTTATAATTAGGTTATTTATAAGTTATTTAATGTTATTAAATTTGTTTATAATTGATTTATAAAAATATATATCAAAACTAACATTTAAAATATATTTGAGTTTGAATAAAATATTGTAAATTCGTATGATTCGTATGAGATATTCTAGTCGTCAGAGACGAAAATGCAAAAAAGTTTACCACTGCTAATATCAGCTTCCTTCTAAAACCGCCCTTCTTCTTCTTCTTCTTATTCTTCTGCTTTTTATACAGACATGACTTTGTTTTTTAATGTGACTCCAGTAAGTTATCATTCCATCGTTTTCGTGGTCTTCCTACTGATCGTCTTCCTATTTTGTAACCATCTCTTGACGTTTTTACTACTCTATTTATTGTCATTGGGCTTATTTAATCGTTCCATTATACTCTTCTATTTCTTACCCAGTTTTTGATGTTCTTCATCTTACATCTATGTCGTATATCTGTACTTCTCGCTCTGTCCCATAGTGTCTTACCATCAATTTTTCTAAGTGTTTTCATCTCTGCTGTTTCTAACATCCTTTTTGTCCTCTCTGCGTCAGGTCTTGTTTCTGCCGCATATGTCATTATTGGTCTTATGACTGTTTTGTAAATTCTGCCTTTCGTTTGTTTCCCGATATTTTTATTTACCGACAACCATTGGAAATAGGTAAATGCATCACTAGCAGTTTACCTCAAGGCTCTGTTATCTGTTACACTTCTCGTTTATGTGGTAATTTAATAAATTCAGAAATTATTTCCACCAAATTGCTTTAAAATAGATATTATTATCTGGTGGCCCTACTTACTTCATGGCCTGTTAGACGTATGGTGTGGCCTTGAGGTCTGAAAATTCAGTTGCATAGGTTTTCAATAGTAAACTTCATAATAAAAATATTTATGAGCATATACTGTTTCCGTTTATGCAATAGTCTAAAACTTATTAACTAATTGAAATTGAAAGAAACTTGAAAAAACATTATCCCTTGAAAAAAAAACAAAGAAATAAAAAAAACCGAAATGTCTTAAAAACTTGAAACATGAAACTGAATTTAAAATTGTTCGCCAATGAAAATGAAATGAAGAAAACTATGAAAATTTAAAAAATCAGGAAATTTATGTATATATTGTTATGCTATGTAAAATCGAAAATAATATTGGTTTCCTTATTATATTTCAAAGTACAAAATACAATAAATAAAATAATTCGACTAATAAACTAAAAAAGATATTTCGAAGAAATGAAGTCCATTACCCTGGATTATCTGTAGTAATCAAAATTTTAAAGATATGCGTAAATTATTTTCTTTATAAGGTGACGTAAGTGAAATTAGTGAAACCATGAACAATGCAAGCGGGTTGTCCAAATGGACTTGTACAGTGAATAAGACAATACAATAGAATATTTAGAAAGTATATTTCTCCGTTAGTGCTTAAAAATTTGTAGAAACCGATTAGCATGTTAATAGTTTTTAGAAAATTTATAATTGTGGGTAAAAATTGTTATTTGTTAGCTGAATGAAGAGATTGGTATACGTATGACGAGCTTTGATTAGAGGAGATTAAAAGAAGTGGAATATTTTAGTATTTAAGAAG
>OU898281.1:65104915-65127415 GCA_918026665.1 Diabrotica balteata
AAGTTCAATGGAATGAATACGAGTTTTTATATTGTCGTGTTTATCTTTTAAAGGATTTGCATATTGTGGAAGTATTATCTTGGGTAGTTGGCTATATTGCAGTAGTTTATTATCTAAAAAATATAATTAATAATAAAATAATGTAACGGAATGAACTTCGGGCTAATCAGTAACGATTGACCATAATCCTAAATTAAAAACTTATTATTAAATTATAGATAAAAACTTAGATTACAAAAAGGAAAAAATGTTTATCGTTTGACTGCTGTTCAAAAAAAGGTTTACAATTTTGTGTCAGCTATCAGCATCGTCTCAACATTTTTGTCAAAATTAAACTACGAATTAAAAAAAATGTAAAATGTCTAAACACTAACTATTATAGAGATTTTAATTTAAAATCTGTTTATTTAAGTTTATGCAAACATCAAAGGTATTGGATTTATATTATTTATTATATTTTTGACCAAGAGCAATTTGTCTATCCAACGAGAAGAGATAGCGCACCAAAACAACAAGGCGTTGCCAAGTTTGTAATGACCGGATTTAAGGCTTATCCTCGAATATTGTAACGGTAAAATTCAGAGAGATGTCTATTTCAAAAATATCTTTCTTTACAAAAACAAAATCCATTCACGAAGAATATTCTAAACGTCATCTTGTACTAGAGGTAAGCTTTATACCTACCTTATACAACCCCCTATTGTGTAAAGTCTTGGGTCTATAATACAAGTGGGCGGCCTTCTATTCAGTGCGGTTTTGAAATAATGTTGAATAAAAACATTCATGAAATTAAAATGAAAGAATTTACGCCTATTAGTAGAAGTGCGATTTATAAAATTAGTACTTGAAGCATAAATCGCGGGAGGAATATGTGCATCAGTTTTCAAATATTTATTATTTACTATATAATTTCTAAATTGAACCACTTTCACTTCTTTAGTTAACAATGTATCTGTTTTGACAACTAAATAGGTAATTAGACAAAATAATTATTAATTTCAAAACAGGAGTTTAAAGAATTAGAAAGAGGTAGCCCGGGCCCAGTTAAATGGTCAAGCTTATTCCAGTGGAAGCAATAAGGAGGATTATTTTTCGTTTTGGCACAGCTGACATGCTCTCTCTAGCACTACAACCCATGAAACTGTGGTAAAAAGCATGCTTTATTTATACGGTTGTGAAACACGACGATTAACAGAGACAGATTAATATCGAAGAAAGATATCTCGTCGAACTTAATGCAATAAAGTATGAGAATAGAAGGTACAGTCATGGATGGCATACAACGAAAGCAGCTCAAATGGGTACAGGTCCAATAAATGAAAGACAGTAGGCTCCTAAAACAAGTACCTGTATGAACACCTACCGTAATCCAGAAGAGAGTATTACCTTAGAAAACACGGATGGAAGGAATAAGAAACTTAATGAGCTCGAAAGAACTTAAGGAACAATGGAACAACCGAATTGAATGAAAAATGAACGTCGGAAGACATTTTATAAGGATTATATCATATTATAGGTACATTTTTTGGACTAAAAATAAATTTGAAGAAAACCAAGTTCATGGTATTTACAAAAGCACAAAGCATCAAAGTTAAGCTAGTACTAGATAATACAGAAATTGAACAAATATCTTTGTACAAATACCTTGGAGCATGGATCACAGAAGATACTGATTAGACAAAAGAAATAAGATGCCGCATTGGAATTGCACGGTCAACTTTTAATAGAACGAGAAAACTTTTTTGTAATCGAGATATCAATATATCGCTCCGGATAAGAATACTTTGATGTTATATTTTCTTTACCCTTTTATATGGGATTCAAGCTTGGTCACTTAAAAAATCCAACATTAAAAACCTAGAAGCATTCGAAATGTGGTGCTACCGACGTGATTTGAAAATATCATGGATGGATCGCAAAACAACCGAACAAGTTCTCGAATAACTAGGAAAACAATGCGAAGTTTTAAATTCCATAAAAATCAGGAAATTAGAATACTTGGGGCACATCATACATCACACATCAAGACGTAAAATCTAGTGGTTACGCAATCTCCGTGAATGGTTTGGATGCAATTCAACAGAACTATTCAGCCGCATATCCAACAAAATGATAATTGCCAGAATGATTTCCAATCTCCGATAGGAGTGGAACTTGAAGAAGAAGAATAAGTACATTATTATTATATCATATTATATATATATATATATATATATATATATATATATATATATATATATATATATATATATATATATATATTTATATAATATATGATATAAACGATATTGAAAGAGGTTACAACATAGACAATCAACAAAATCTACATCGACAACTACACGGTGAACACCCAACAATAATAGAAGTGTCAAATGCCGTCCTAAAACTCAAAGACAATAAAGCCACAGAAATCGATTAAATCTGTTGGAGAATATATAAAAAAAGGTGATGATCAACTTTTTGCAGTAACCCATAAACTAATAGTACTTATATGGCAAAATGAATTTGTTCCAGAAGAGTGGCTAAATGAAATAATATACGTTGCATAAAAAGGACGATTAACTGGATTGTAAGAACTATAGAGGCATTACTCTGTTAGCATCTTCACCTGTTAGCACCCTGCTTGGCAGGGTCACATATCAGATCAATTTACGGTTGCAAAAGGCTTGAGACTGGGAGATCCTTTATCCACTACATTATTCAAATTAGTATTAGAAACTGTAATCAGAAAATGCAGCATGAAGATGGAAGAAACGATCATGAAAAATGAGCACCAGTGCTTGGAATTTGCTGATGATCTAACGATCCTATCAAAAACCGAGTAAGAATTAAGAAAAGTTGTGAAGAAAATCACCGAAGAAGCACAGAAATTTGGATTGGAACTAAATGAAGACAAAACTAAATATATGATCATAGAAGGAACAGAAGGGAAAAAATAAGACTTTAGTATGAGGTCAGTAAGTGGTAAAAGCTATAGTTTTAAAAGGGTGGACACAGTTGAATACCTAGGTGTAGTTTTCGATGAAAATGGAAAAGAGAAATGGGAGCTCGTAGCCAGAATAGCAAAAGGGAATAAAAAATTAGGTGGTTTAAGAGCCCTACTGAACTCAAAATACGTTTCTAGACAAGGTAAACTCAGAATATATAAAACAGTAATTCGACCCACAGTAACATATGCCGGTGAGCCTGGACATTAAATAAGAAGGAAGAGGATACTCTGGAAAGATGGGAAAGGAAAATATTGAGATGCATATTCAGAGGACGAAAGGCAGAAGATGGTTGGGAGAGAAGAACCAACAATGAATTAATGGCTTTATACAAAGAACCTACTATTACCAAGTTCGTTAAAGCACAAAGAATCAGATGGTTGGGACATGTGGAAAGAATGGCAGCAAACAGAATTCCTAAACTAGTAATAACCAGAAAATTAATCGACCCCAAAAGAAGAGGTAGACCCAGAACGAGGTGGATTAGTAAAGCGGAGGAAGACCTTAAACACGTGAAGGTGAGGGAATGGAAAAAAAGCACAAAATAGAAGCGAATGGAAAAATATTGTATACCAGGTCCTTCAGAGTAGTTAAGAATGTTATATATACATATTTACGTTAAAGTTTTGTTTAAAATAATTGTAATTAGTTAATATGAGAATTATGTTGTAAAAAAAATGCTCTAGGCCTTATCGGCCTGTTGTGCGTAAAAATAAATAAATAAATAATAGAGTGCAAAAATCGAAAGAATCGCGTTTTTTGCATTAATTGTTAATCATTAAAAAACGGCTCGGAACTTTACGCAGGAAACAGGTAGGTTTTCTTCTTATAGGTCTACAATAACTAAAAAAGTTGTCAGCTACCTGGATTATTGAGTGTCACGAGAAAGTCCTTATTAGCCTGGACTAATATGGCTGGACAAGCAAGTGAAGAAACAAACTTCATATTATGTAAACTTTACTAACAAAAACGTTGAAAATAAATATTCCTATAAATATAAATAATTAAATTCCATATTCAAATACAGCAAAATATTTGGGTATTGTCCAATAAATATAAATAATCAAATTCCGTATTCAAATACTGCAAAATATTTAGTAGCAGCTTTTATGTAAAGAAAAAAAGAAAATAATAATTCTGATTGAGATACAAAAAAATGTACTGGCTGATTGACCAAAATTCTACGCTGTTTCTACATAATAAATTATTATTATATAAGCAAATACTGAAACAATAGTATTATTATAAAAACAGTATAAACATTTAGAAGGAAAATGTTACAAATTAACAGAAAATATTTCTATTCATATAAAAATTTAATCAAATTATAGGTATTTATTATAGGTACTGCTTATTTATATAAAATTTCCTCAATCGGAACATAAACTTCTTCGTGAACTACCCATTTTAAAAACAATTAACACACTGGTTTGTCAAAAGTCGAAATAAACCCTAATAATGTTATTCAACATTATTTATGACCCACCTTCGAGAGGGTATTATACTTCTTACCTAACCAACCTAACCGTGTCGACGAGAATCCAGAAACTATCGACAAGGACAGCCTGTACTGGCCGAGAGAGAAAGTTACATTTAGCAAAATTTGAGATTTTAAAAAAAGTTTATACCAAATAGCTGCTTTGTGTTACACTTTATGTTAAAAATAAAAACAGATTCGAAAAGTGGGTCAAATTCTGTAGTGCCCTATTTCAAAAAAAATTTTTTACGTTTATTTTAACCAAAAATATTTGAAAGAAAAATATTGTTTAAACAATTTATTATTTTCCAACTAAATAGTGCACTAGAACTCTTTAAGACCTTTCATATAAAAAAAGAATCATCTCAATATCTGCCATAGTTTTTGCGTTATTTGATATAAACTTTTACATTGGAACTTAGGTATGCCCAGAAACGCAAGGAACGGCCTTAACGTTTGATAATACAAACCTTTTTAAACATTTTTTTCCAAAATTTTCAATATGTTGTATTAACCTTGTAGGTTTTATGTAAACGAATTTTTTTCCATTTTAAAAATAAACAGCAGTATGTAACACGCTTCTATTCACAATGAAATAAAAATCTCTAAATACTAAGAACTCAAAAATATGACATAAAACTAATTGATGCAATCAACTGAAAAAATTACGTAAAGGTTCGTAGCAGTTGTCACTTATAAAAGCAATGTGTTGGGAATCCCCTAACCTAATCGGATGCTCCTTGAATCGTAGACCTTAGTGCCGTTTCACATGAGACGTACAACACGCCCTACGTCGTACGCCGCGCGTCTGACGTAGAACGTAGAACCCTCTTCACATGGAGACGTAGCAGCAGTATCAAAATGAACGCGGATGGGTATACTTCGTGCGTTGTTGCCATTGCAGCCTACTATTTAATTAAAAAGCATCGAAGAAAAACTAGGCAGTTTTGGGTGCATCCTATTGTAAATGCAAGATTATTAAAGGGGGCATTTGTAACTCTGTATTCAGATCTAAGGGAGCATCCGAGAAAATTTTTTAATTACTTTCGGATGACCACAACGACATTTGATGAATTATACGCTAAATTGGAACATAATTTGACACACAAAGTTGTATTTAGACTGTCAATTTCGCCAACAGAACGACTATGTGTGACTTTAAAGTAAGTAAATACATAGGTACCATACAATAATAGACTTTTTATAATCAACATATTTATTATTATTATTGCATGTGCGCGAGTATTTATTTTTGACATTGAGTATATTGCTGATTGTTCGTCAACTGTTCAGAAGGTTGACCTAAAATATGGTATGTTGATGAAGGCGACATTTCGTATGCTCCAGGAGAACACATTGGTGTTGCTGATCCACTTGACATGGAGGATGATTGCGGTTGCGTATAATTAACATTATGGCTGGGATAAAAATTCACACGTCTTGAAGGCGGTTCATGCGACATATTTTTAATTCGAACGACTGAATTTAGAACTTCAATACGAAACTGAAGCTTCTGCTCTTCACTGAAATTGTGTAGGGTTGGCAAGAGAGAATCCAAAAATGATTTGTCAGCATCAAATTTTGTTTCTTCGGATCGTTTTAAAAATGCACTTAAATCTTTCTCTAATAAATTTTTGTTCGACTTTTTGTTATAAATTTTCGGTTTGGCTTGCACTCGTTCTTCAATCTCCCCTTCATTATCTTCCATGCCTGATAACGATTCACCATCATCTTGGTAATTTTGATCTACCTCAGAGCTCTCATTAAAGTTTGTTTCAGTGCTAAAAATAATTTTTATTATGAAACTTGTGTATACGCGATAAGGATAAAAAGCAATTTTATTTAATTCTTAATACATTTGTAGGTCACATTTATAAATGTCAAAGCCATTTTATTTAGATAATGTTATATTTGATGATAACATTCAACATTTTTAGTAATGTTCATAAAAAATACCTGTTTATATCCATACTTTTTTCCAAAAATTTCAAGTTCTCGTAATATATATATTTAGAATGTTTTTTAGCTGCTGAACCACTCTTTAAAACTTTTCCCTTAGCTCGGCAACGTGTGAAGGCATCTCTAACTGTTTTTCACCGCTTTTGTAGTTTAACAACTGAAAAAAAAAATTCATATATTTTTATATAATTTTTCATAATAGAGTATTTTCGTTTATTTCAGGTATTTAGCAAGTGGCAACACATTTACGGACCTACCTTACACATATCGGCTGGTTACTTCAACTATAAGCAGTATTGTGGAAGAAGTATGTAGCGATATTTGGGCTTTACTAAAGGATGAATGCATGAAAATTCCAACTGCAGAAGAATGGGAAAACATTTCCAAGGAATCTGAAGAAATGAGAATCATGAAGCCAATAAAAAGCGGTTCTCTTTTCTATAAATATAAACATTTCTTTTCGGTTCTTCTTATGGCAGTTTGTGACGCAAATTACTGCTTCATTGATATTGATGTCGGAGCATATGGAAAGTTTTCCGATTCAACAGTATTTAAAAATGGCCCTTTTTGGCAAAAACTTGAAAACAGTTCGCTAACTATCCCAACAGGAAAGCCCCTACCTGAAGGAAGTCAAATTGACCTACCATATGTCATAGTAGGTGTTGAAGCCTTTCCACTAACAAAAAATTTATTACGCCTTTATGCTCGAAAGAACTGAAATTACAAATAATATTGTCAAATAAATGGAGAATTTTCCACAGACCATTGAATGTAAGCTTACGACTTTCAAAAAAAAATAATTAAGGCCAGCTGTATATTACACAATTTAGTTTGCATAAGAGATGGTTTCCAGTTTAAAGATACCTTAACAGTCCATGGATTTCGAGATGTCACAGAAAGAAGAACACAGAATTTTACTACAAACGCAACACGAGATGCCTTTGCTAATTATTTTGTAGGCAATGGAAAAGTTCCTTGGCAAGATAACAAAATCTAAGCATTTTATCATTTTTTCAATAAAATAGACATAACAATAATTACGTACCTGTGCTTTTCTTTTTCTTGTCTGTTAATTCTGCAAAGTTGGGAATTAAAACACCAGCAATATCCTCCCACGACTGTTCCCTGACATCTCGGTTTTTATAATTTTCATTCGAGAGGTCAAAAATATTCCGCTTTGCTTCAATTGTACTTATTAATAATTCGGTATCAATATCCATTATGACGACCGATCTTGCTGCAATGCCATTTACAAACTGAAAAAGTTCAAATAACGACAGTCGACAGTGGCTACGCAGCATGTACCCCACGTTGACGTCGCTTGCCGCGCACGGCGCTTCATGTGAAAAGTACATTAACCGCAATGCCAACACGCCTGGCGTAGCTACGTCAGGCGTGCGGGCTAGGCGTGTGCTAGCGCTGTAAATTTCGCGCCGCTCACAAAACGCCTGCATCTGAGAAGCTATGCCAACTGATTTTCAGACGTAGGGCGTAGAGCGTGTCCTACGCCTCATGTGAAACGGCACTTATGACCGATCACGCCCGCGCTGTATCTTGTTGGGTTGAGTACGGTTGATAAAAATTTTTCGTGGTGACTGCACTCATCGGCGCGTTTAACAGAACTTATTGCGTGTTTATACTTCGTATAGTCTGCTTTTATATTAATTAATAGAGTTGGACAAATATGCAAATAAAAAAGTATGAAATATGCGCATAAATATGCAGTATTTTATGGAAAAATATGCAGTGATTTATGCAAAATATGCATATTTGTCTAGAAAATATGCATGTAATAAAAAATATTGACAATATTTTTTTATTTACAAAAATACTTACATATACGGAGTGAACCCAAAAGTCTGGAAACGGCCAATTATCTCGTAAATTGCTAGTTATAATTGTACAAAATTTAAGGTACACCTATTTTGAGATACGGAGATTCCATATTTGATATTTGCAATGTTGCCAGATTTGCCGTTTCTCTGACATTATTAGTAACTTTGGTTTTTCAAATGCAACACCCTGTATATTCAGTCATTATTAGAATCTTCTATTCAATACGAGTTAAACTATATGTAACACTTATTCTTTATAGTCTGGAAGGTCTTAAATACATAAAACAGAAGTCTGCCAACGCCTAATTGTTTCAATAAATTTTTTATACTAATTATTTTCAACTACATTAAAACGTAACAATTGATAGATTAGACCATTTTTTAACAATAGTTACGTTATTATGTATTCAAAATATGCTCAATTTGTGAGTTAACAGTACCCCAACGGGTATAAACGTGATTTTAATAGCACTCTTAATATTAATTATTTTAATCAATTGCTCTCTAGGGAATCTTGGTGCTTTCTAAACTCAGATCTATCTTCGGATAACAAGTTTTGAATATTTTATGAAAAAATTTTGTGATGGTTAAGTTACCGTTGGATAGGTAACATGACGGCGTATGACTCTACATGAGTAAAATGGTCCTGAGACGAAGTGTCTACGAGGACCTGTTGATAACAACAGTTATCGTAGACACTTCGTCTCAGGACTATTTTACTCATGTAGAGTAATACGCCGCCATGTTACCTATCCAACGGTAACTTAACCATCACAAATTATAAATACTAATAATGTAAAACAACTTCAAATTTAAAACATTTAAAGGGTTTTTACCCATATATTTTGGTGGCTACTAGCATGTACAACCGTTTGCACTGATGATGGATTGTTTAATCCAAAAACGTTTTGCAATGTGTTTGTGATAGCCCGTTTGAGGCATTTTTATATACCTTTTATAAAGGATTTTAAAACAAACTTTTTTTAAATCAAAATTTGATAACTATCGAGGCCTATCACTTTTATCTGTGTTTTCAAAAATATATGAGAAGGCATTTCATACACGTCTCCTCTCATATTTAAAGGCACAGCATTATAGAAAAGTCTCAATTTGGTTTCCGTGAAGGTATAAGTGTGCAAGATGCACTACTAGCGCTGTGTAATCATATTTTATCGAACTTTGATAAGGGTAATAAGTTATCTGTTTGTTTTTTGACTTAGCACGAGCTTTTGAAACTGTAAATCATCCAATACCGCTGGAAAAAGTTTATCATAGTGGTGTTAGAGGAACTGCGTTAAAGTGGATCCAAACCTTTTTATCGAAAAGGTCTCAAAAAATTAAGGTTAATGTGAATGGAAATATAATATTTTCTTCAGAAGAAAGTGTCCTCTCCGAAGTTCCACAGGGAAGTATCATTGGCCCTCTTTTATTTTTGATTTTCGTCAACGATTTAAATCAACTGATAAATGATAGCTCAACATGTTTGGTTCGGAATCCATTAGATAATTTTTCTGATGCAATAAGCGTTCGAGGAGAAAACTTGGAACAGCAATCAGGCTGTTACGTCACTCAATTTGCTGACGATACCACAGTTGCACTAAATTCCAATAATTTTTCTCATTTAGTTCAAAAAGCAAACTGTCTTGTAAAAAGTATGAGTCTTTACTGTTTAAATAATGCCCTAATCTTAAATGGATCAAAGACCAATATGGTAACCTTTTCACCTTTACTATGAAGATGAGTCCATTAGTAAGGCTTGACCATGGGTCTGTGGTAAATAGCCACTCCACCAAGTTGTTAGGTGTTTATCTGGATTCTAATTTGTCTTGGAGTTCTCACGTTGATTATGTAGTGGGAAGATTGTCTGTACACTGTTATGTTCTATGGCAACTTAGGAATTTTGTCTCCCTAGAAATCTTGAAACTTTACTATTTTGCTCATGTATAGTCAATTTTGCAATATTGCTTAGTTTGTTGGGGAAATTTCTCGCGTATTAATGAGGTGCTTGTTCTTCAAAAAAAAAAAAAAAAAAATTATTCGTACCATGACGTTTAGAAGGCGCTTGGATTCCTGTATACCAATTTTTAAACAATTAAATATTTTAACTGCAATTTCGCTGTATATTTTCAGTTGCGTTGTATATGTAAAGTCACATAGATGTAATTTTATTTGCAGAAATGATGTTTCCTTAATGAGTGGCTACAATTTTCGTTACAGAAATGATTTGGTGACCCCTGCTCATCACTTGACTGTTGTGGGCAAGGGTCCTTACCCAACATGCGTTAGTTTGTATATTAAATTACCTAATTATGTTAAAGAGTTAAATATTTATGTATTTAAGAGAACAGTTAAGAAATTCCTTCTGGCAAACACTTTCTATTCGTTAGAGGAATACTTGCAGGCATCTTTTTAATAGTTTGTATGTTTTTGTGTATATTTTATGTTTTATGATTGTGCTTATAGTTTTTATTTTTTTTTACTACCTATGTACCTATAGTTTTTTAGATTGTATTTTGACGCATTTCAATACTTGTAAAAGTCAGATGAAATAAAGAATATTGATTGATTGATTGATAACCGATGGTAGAATGCGTCTACCACATTTCTCCGTGATTGTCTAGAAATTATTTGACATTAATCGGTAATTCGTTGCCTTTGCTCTGCAAGACTTGGCTGGTTAAGTTTTGTAAACTGAATTTTTCAAGTATCCCTAATAAAAATAATCTTTAGGATTGAAATCGGGTGAACGTGGAGGCCATTCAATTCTATTTTATCTACCAATTTATCGTACGGAAAATATCTCATTTAAATAACGCCGAACATTTACACCAACTATCTGACGTTAAATTTCCTTCGATAAAAAATGACCCAATTGACTAAGTACCTACTATACCTGATCATTCATTTAATTTTAATGAGGTGATTTTCGTTACCGAAAAAGAACAAACACAGAAGAAGCATACTGGACAAAATGGACGACTTTGTCCAGTATGCCTTAACAACATAAGCCTCGTTTGTTTATATTTATTTTCATAATTATTCCACTAATCTCAATTATTATTTTTAAACATTTTTTTTTATAAAAATAATGCGTAACATACATTTGCCTTAAAATAGATTTATTATTTTGTTCTAACGTGACCAGACTGATTAACAAAAATAGAAACACAAAATATAAAGTGTTTTGTGTACATTTTTAATGCTTTGTCGATACACGGAATTAAAACTTATGTAAAATTATTGGGAAAACCCCGTAGTTGACTGTATATCATCGTTTAAAAAACACAGAAGTTAAACATTTTACACTTGTATTATGTTATAAAAAACAAATGGTTAAAACTTTATAAAAAGTGCCACTAGGAAATAGTAACATAAAATAAAATATGATAAAAAAATACATTGTATTAAAATCATTATGACAAAAAACAATTCAAATTTTGGCCACAAATTGGGTTCATTGATCGCATTTGGGGTGGTATATACCACGTATCACAAAAAAGAGGTTAGATCTTTGTAAATGGATAAAGTTATAACCTATGGAATTAAATTTAAAATTGAAAAGGGTGAGTTTCTCAGAGACTTGATAAGAATCCAAGTAAAGAAAATTACTAAAGAAGAAGGTGGGGGGTTAAAGGAAAGTAAATGAGTTAATCAACAATTATTAGAGATAATAAGGGTGCTTCATGTTGAAAGCATCTAGCACCCTGAGCAAAATCTATTTTGGTTGTGTTAAATTCGGTTTATAAAAAACCTGAAATTTGATGTGTGAGTGAGCTACTAAGTTGTTGACCAAAAGAGGGAAGCAATGGTTGATTAGGATTTTTGTAATCGGGGAAATAATGAATTCTGATATATTGTTAGATTATGTTTAAATGGTTATCGAGTTTAAAACTAATGAGTACCTGATTGATATATGAAATGACCTATAAATAAAGAAAGAAAGAAAAATGGACAGGAATATGATGTAGACGTGAAGAGTGGAGAAAATGATGAAATAGTGTGGTATGGTGGATGTTGGATGGTTACGAAGTTAACAATAGGGTCGGAAAAAAATTGGGAGGGGGGTGTGACGATAGTGTAAAGAGAATGATTGTTTAAAGAAACACAATTATTGTATAGGATTAAAGGTGTTGATGTTTGTGTAGGAAGGTCAGGCAAAAAAGGTGGGGCAAATTTGAGAAGTGTGGACTATGAGAAGAGTTGTCGATGTAAGGGTTGAAAGTCACGATTGAAAGATATATGGAACTTAACGCAGTTGGAGCTTCTTTGCCTTTTTTTGACTATTTCCAAGTCTTCATATAGATCTAATTTTAGAAAAAAATTTTGAGGGATATTGTGTAACAAAGAGACGTCTTCTGGGATGTTGAGGGTATGTTTATTGTGGAAGTGTTCTCTTTTTAGTGTGTTCTAGGGAACGGGAAGTTAGTGATCTACAGGTTTTACCTATATATATATATATATATATATATATATATATTATATATATAATAAATATATATATAATATATATATATATATATATATATATATATTATATATATATATATATATATATGTAGCATCACAATCAGAGCACTGTATTTTTTAAACACTACTACGATCAATGTAGTTGATGGGATCTTTTTGAATTAGTTAAAGATTGTCCCAGATTATTCAGGACTTTAAAAGAAATGTGAGTATTCTCAACAGATCATTTTAGGATATATCTGATATCTCCAGAAATACGTTCTTGAAGGTATGGTAAAGAAGCATAATGGAGTTTGATGGTCAAGTCTCTGGAAAACGCAGCCTCTCTCAATAATTTGAGTTGTCTTTTATGTATTAGGTTATTAATAAGGTAGGAGTCATACCCATTGTTGAACTATTTGCTTTAGAATATTGAGTTCTGTGTGGTAGTTGAATTGTGATAGTGGGATTGTTTCTAGGCGGTGAATGTAACTATGGAAGGCTGCATATTTATGTGACATTGGGTAGTTGGAAGATAAAGGTATGATATGGTCGGTTTGTGTAGGTTTCCTATAGATATTAAAATCGAAATGATCGTTTAATCTGGTAATGGTAAGGTCGAAAAAATTAATAGATTGAGACGACTCTAGTTCCATAGTAAACTTTATGTTTGGGTGAATTTGATTTATTTTAGAGAGTAACAGATCAGCTGAATTCGAATTACCTGGTATAGATACTAAAAAGTAATCAACATATCGAAATCAATGAAGAATTTCAGGATTTTTCATAATGTGTGTGGATTATAAGTGATCCATAAATATATCAGCTACGAGAGGGGAAAGGCAACTACCCATGGCTAAGCTATCAGGTTGTCTGTAAAATTTACTATTTAAAACAAAAAAGTCTTGAGCTAGACAAGTTTGAATAATTGAGTTAGTGGTAGACATAGTGATAGAATTTGCTTGTAGAAGAGAGTGGGTCAGATTAATAGTTTCCTGTTTGGTGACTGAAGTAAACAGATTGCTGACATCAAATGAAAGCATTGTGAAGTTGGGATGAAGATTTATTTGTTTGAGATTTTTGACTAGACGAATGGTATTTTTAACTGAAAATGAGGGGCGAAGTTCGTCATGTTGTTAATGAGATTCAATATGAATTTTGACAACATAGAAACTGGAGTGTTTATGGAACTAACAACGGGAAGAAATTGTAAAAAAGAAACATTGAATGAGTAATTTTGAGAAGTGGAAGGTAGGTTGATGGATAATGAGTTGTTGGATGTGTTCACAGGAGTGTTGGAAGTAGAGTTATTGAAAGAAGTGGAAGATGGTGGAAAATTTTTGTTTTTAAATTTAAAGATAGTTTTTTAGCAAGAGTTTCCGATTAAAGTTTTCTCATTTAGGGGGATTGAGAGATTCTGGATGATAACATCTAGCTCAATGGAGAGACTCTGAAGGTCCTTTTCAGAAACCTTCCTCGAAATGGATTATTTAAAACCTAGATTCAATATCTTGAGTTGAGTTCATTTTTATCAAAGATTACTGAAGACAGATTTTTGAGCCTAGCATCAAATGAGAAATTACAGAATTTAGTTTTGTTCTTATTACTGTTATTGTTTTGTGAATTAGATACATTATTAATAAGTTCATTCAGTTTAGATTTAAGTTTTCTGAATTTAATAGCAGCTACGCTGTTCATTTTGTCCTGAACATCATTCAGAAGGTTATTTAAGTTATTAAAACTTATGCATTCAAAAAGAAAGTCATATGTTACCTTAAGCTTACAGTTTAGAAAATTAAGTTTTTTATAATGGTTGCAAATCTCCTTTAAAATTTTTAGTTGAAAGGTGTTCCTTAAGGTGGCTGGAACATTTCCTGGAGTTTTATTTCTACGAAGGTTTGGAAAAACTTTGTAGTTGATACATTGTGAGATGAACCATATATCTAACTTAAGAGTACATCTTTTAGTGGCTATACGCATGTATTGAAGAGCCAAGTTGAACATACCTACCGTCAATTAATAAAATCCACAAGAAAAATAATTCCTGTAGCTGGCTGTATACCACGTATCACAAAAAAGAGCTTAGATCTTTGTAAATGGGCATATTTAAAACACCCTTAAAAGGGCTACATCAATTACATGAACGTTTTCGGAATAGAAAACATTCTGGGCTTAATATAGAGCTTTATCACAGCTATGTCTTAACTTCATTTATATTCATTCAACATACTTCACAATAAGGTAATTCCATATTAACACTATCAAAACTACAATATAATAATAGTTAGAATATTATATTGCTGTTATCATATCTCATAAAACTGTTAATAGACTATTTACTTTACTAATTAAAAAAAATTTAACTGCCAGAGATTTACACAGGTCTTTTACCATTGCTAGGCAACCACCATTACCCAATCAAAAATAATTTTTACTTCCATTTCATTGGATTTCAACTTAATCTTTTAGTATATACTAATTTTTATACACTTTCTACACTTTTATGTGGATAGTACCACATCACTTTCTTTTATTTTCTACCTTTATCACTTTCTCACCACTTATGATGTCATAAATTCAACGCTAAACACTAATCCCATTAATTAAGTAGTTCATTTATTTTTCAATAATAGAGATTTGCTGATTTAAGATAACAAATTTTATCATTTAAACATAATTCATTTTATCTACAGGATCATTAACAAGATATTAATTATTATTACAACAAAATAAATTTTATAATTTCACAATTAAAAATTACATTAGATTCGGAACACACCTATACCTGGTCACGTTCAGCTATCTTGTTAAATTATATTCCTGTCATCTCAGCCAGTTGGTCTGTGTCGTTTTAACTGACAAGTACCATGTGTTAAAAATCGAACAGGGAGACATAAAGGTAGTCCCTAAAGCAATTAAAAATTTATCCATTGTCATCGACCTAGAGTCACAACATAAAAAATGTAACATTTGGAATTATGTAAATTCATATATGGAGGTCCCACGGATAACTTTATTGTTAGCCACAATTACACAAGGCACTGAGGATGATATGTTCAGATCGAAAACGTTATGCTAGTACTTATATTTTGACGACACTTTATATAAAGTTTTAACTATTTGTTTTTTATACCACAATACAAGTGTGAAGTGTTTTAACATCTGTGTTTTTTAAAACTTATTTAGCAGAATAAAATATAACAACTTCGCAACAGTGCAATAGCAGGAGTATCATCCGGCTGTGGCCGTGGATGCACCTTTATCGTTAGAAATCTGTTTTTCTAAAGTTTTTGACATATAGGACGAGAAAAATATTTATTTCCGTCTTTGTAAGTGCATTAAATGAAAACTACTGATTATTCAAAAATACATATTCATAAATAAATCACTTAATTCTCGTAATACAATTCTGAAGAAGACATAGAAACCACAGCCACTTAAAATTTAAATAACCCCTTACGCGTAAGTTTCGTTGTTTCCATGCTTTTTAACTAGAGAAGCACTTACTTGCTCCACTACTTTCTCTGTGCAGACGGCATCGTGTTTGCTTTACATACCCATAGTTTTAACGAGCTAAAAACCACACTAACTGACTCATTAGCTGACCTCGAAACATAATATAAATATCATCTTCTAAGCCCAAACCCTAATAAAATGCAGATGTGTAAATTTGATCTAAAAAATAGGAAAGCGTTAAAGCTCATGAAGGTATTTTACGTAAACGTATCACTGCTTTAGATCAAAGTACCTGAGTATAATGTTAGACCGATCTCTATCATTTAAGAAAGGTTACCAAGACTGTAAGATAAAGGTAGCCGCAAGAAATTACATTAAATAGAAGTTAAATAGAATTTTCTCGGGAGCAGACTCACGAACCGTGAGGACAATAACCTTGGCTCTGTAACACTCTGCTGGTGAATACGCAAGTGCTATGTGATATAGATCCGCCTATGAAGAGTAAGTGAATACGATCATAAACTAAGCACGCAGGATCATAACTGGAAGGTTGCGACCAACACCTATTAACAAAGTTCATATCATAGCATGCCTCGTCTCTGGAGACATACGGAGAAGGTCGCCTGCCAAACAAAAGAGACTGGCTTTAACAAACGAGAGCCACTCATTAAACAACCATATACCTGTCCAATGAAGACTGCGATCACACAATAGTTTTCTGGCAATATCTGCCATCCTATAAGAGAGGATTAAAGTTGCCGTGACTAACACTTGGAACAAGAAATGAATTCATTTTAAAAAATTAGGTTACCGCTTCGCAAAGTCTACCTTGTGGCCACAACATCGCCTGTGCGACTTCGAGGTCGCTAAATAGACTAAAATTAGGAGTACCAAGGTGCAGATCAGTCCTTAAAAAAACCACTCCAAATGCGATCAATAAACCCAATTTGTGGCCAAAATTTTAATTGTTTTTTGTCATAATGATTTTAATACAATGTATTCGTTTTATCATATTTTTATGTTACTATTTCCTAGTGGCTCTTATTTAATTTTAGTATACGGCTATTACTGTAATTATTATTGCTAAGGTTCTTTTAACACTAATAAGTAAATATTTAAGTACAAAGAACAAAGAATCAAAGCCATTCATTATTGAATGAGGCGTAAGGCGTAAGTTGTAAACTTTCTTCTACCCCTTTTGAGGTATATTCCGAGAATATATTCAGGCAGACTTTAATTGATTAAAAGGAAATAATAATAGGAGAGAAATAATTAACAATGTACGAAAACATCGACTACATGCGAATTAATAGAGGCAGGGCATAGAACGCAGAAGTTAAAGATTGTCGGTAAAATTAAAAAATAAATAAATATATATGGTGACCAATGAAGAGGATATTGCTATACCGAACTGATATTAAACCAACTAAAGCTGGAAAGAGTACAATGACTTAAATATCTTGGATTCTGGATGACCCAAAATTTAGATTAGTTCTTCGAAATACGATGCCGAATTGGACAAATAAGAACATTTTAAAAATTGAAGCTTCTATTATCCAATAACTGATTAAATTTGGAACTTCGTAAAAGGTTTATAAGATGCTACGTATGGTCTGTATATAGATGTGTATGTATATATTTATAAATGTGAAACATATATTTTGAACGTTAATTCCGTGAAAAAAAATAAAGGCAATTAAAATGTGATTTTAATGAAGATTACCCAAAAAACTTCTTCTTCTTTTAGTACAGTGTCCGATTATCAAACGTTGGCGATCATATTGGCAATATTAACGTTATTTACGGCGGCTCTAAATAAATTAGCGGTGGTTTCTTGATAACATTGTCGGAGATTTCGGAGCCAGTATTTTTTTCGTAGGCCTGGGCATCTCCTTCCAGTGATCTTTTCCTATATTATAAGGTGTAGAAGATTATACCTCTCTCGATCAAACCAACTTATCCGCAATACTCGTCGATTAATCCACATCCCAAAGGGCTTTAATTTTTTCATTAATGTCTCTGTAAGGCGCCAGCTCTCCATACCATACAGCAATGTGGAGAATATGTAGCAGCGTATGAATCTGATTTTAATGTTTAACGTAGTATCTCTATTAATTAGAATTTTCTTTAATTTAGAGAAGGCGGCTCTGACTTTTTCAATACGTATTCTTATTTCTTTATTTATATCCCAGTATTCGTTTGCACCCAAGTAGGTAATATTGTGGACTTTTTCTAACTCTATTCCATACGCTCTGATGTTAATTGGTTGTAACTCCGTTTTGCTGACAACCATAAATTTTGTCTTAGAAGTATTAAGTTTTAGCCCAGATTCATCACATGCTTCCGTTATCCTGTTTATAAGTCGTTGCAGGTCTTCTTTACTGGAGGCAATAAGTACCGTGTCGTCTGCATATCTGAGATTGTTGACATTAATTCCGTTGATTTTAATGCCCGTATCTTCAACTAAGGCTTCTTTGAAAATTAATTCGGAGTAGATATAAAAAAGTAGAGGCCATAGAATACATCCTCCACGCCTCACTTCACGTCGTATTCCCACTGCTTCCGTCGGGTTGTGTCCAGCTCGTATGTTTGCACATTGATGCCAATACAAATTTTTGATAATACGGAGGTCTCGGTCATCAATCCCCACCTGTTGCAAGACACCTAAAAGTTTGTCATGGTTTACTCGGTCAGAGGCCTTTTCGAAATCGATAAAACACATATATACTGGTTGTTAAATATCCCTACATCTTTGAACCATGAACTGCAAACTAAAGAGTGCGTCTCTAGTGCCAAAGTTGTTTCTGAACCCAAATTGTGTTTGACTTAGTTGTACTTCTATTTTGTTGTAAATTCTTGATTGCAGTATTCTTAAGAAAATTTTTAGCACATGACTCATCAGACTGATAGTGCGATGATCTCTACACTGTTTGGCATTAATTTTTTTCTGTATGATTACAAATGTTGACAGTAGCCAGTCTGTTGTTATATGTCCTGTTTCGTATATTTTATTAAAGAGGCTTAGAAGAGAATGTATGCCCTTATCGTTGAGCAGTTTTATTATTTCGCTTGGAATTTCATTTGGACCGGTTGTTTTCCTATTTTTTAATAGGTTCATAGCTCTTTCTGTTTCATCGAGTGTTATGTTTGGACCAGTCGATATATTTTAGATTTGAAGTTCTGGTCTATCGTCATCAAACAGCTCCTTAATACATTCTTTCCACCTCTGTCTTGTTCATTGACTATAATAATATTTCCTTGTTTATCAAGTAAACTACTTGCAGTTGATCCATATGTTTCAGTTATTTCTTTTACCTTTTTGTACATGTTAAACGTGTCATTCTTTTTCTGCAGTTCTTCTATTTCAAGACATTTGTTGCTGTACCATTTTCCTTTGCATCCCGAATTTTCCTTCTGATTTCTTTTTGAATTTTATTCCAGTCTTTTTATTTTTCTGTTTTCGTCATTCATTGTTGTTTGCGATTATTAATAGGTAGTTTTCCCCTTTTAAGTCGTTTCTTGCATAATGCTTTTGACATGATTCCAGTGGTCTTCGACGTTATGTGTTTCTTTCGATTTTTCAAACTTCTTTTTTATCGCTTGTGTAATTTTATTACTATTATTTTGAATACTGTCAGTGTTTATTCGTTTAGTCCGTTGTTGGCGTTTTAGTATTTTAAGTTTGAGTTTTATGTCACTGATTAATAAGTTATGATCTGAGGGGACATCGGCTCCAGGTAGTGTTTTAGTTATTTTGATTGAATTTCGGTACCTCTCGTTAATTGTTATATAATCGATCTGACTTCTTATGATCTTTTCTTTAGTATCTGCTGGTGACTTCCAAGTATATCAACGACCCAGGAAACAGTGGACCAGAATTAGAAATGAACAAGTTCTTCAAATAATAATACATTAACAAAATGTATAAAATATGATTAAGAAATTTAAACCAGAATATCTTGGACACACAATCAAGGGACATAATTATGTGTTTTTTCTGCTAATTTAAAATTGTTAAAGTTAAAGAAAAAATGGATGGGACGAGAAAAGAGCTCTCATGGTCCAGAAATTTGCAACGACATCAACTTCATTTTATTCAATTAAACTTCTTAATATTGTTCTGAAGCTATTTTCTTGTGGCATTGTAAATTAATTACTAATAAACTGGGAATAAGCCACAATTAAAGATAAAAATACGTTTATTGACGTTTCAATTTCCACTTCGGAAATCGTTCTTAAAAGTTCTAAACTTCTTAAGATTACCAAAAATAACAATATTTTTTTCGAAATCGCTGTGCAATACAAAACATTTATCGCGGTCCCTCTTCAGAATAATCTGTCGGATTGCTTGGTGCACTTTGCCAACGTCTTTCAGTATAGGTGGTATAAAAAAGTTAGCGATTTTTATCCGATTTGTGAATATAATTTAGTAAAAATCTCAAACACCAGCCAATTTGCGTTGACTATATTTAGTTCTAATTATTCTGTCAAAAAATCAAACCTTAGCGATTTTATGGTATTGACCTGTCGTGGAGTGTAAGTAGGCCAATGATCAGTTTGCATATTTTCTCGGGTTTATTTTAAAATTCTGGTTTTATTAGTTTGCATATTCTTCGACCACCATTCTTGATTTTTTGTTTTATGTTTGTATTTATACCCCAAAAATTTACTTGCATCTTATGAATGCTTTTTTTAAGTTACTTTAATTTTTCCGCTAATATAATTTCCTGATTCACATTTTATAATTTCGTAGCCAGTCGTAATTTGTAAAGAAATTTTGTTAAATCTTCTTTTAAGCTTTCTAGGTTATTCTTAGGGATGTTACTTCTTGTTCCTTTTTTATATTCTGTACCTGAGTTTTATTGTTTTTGCGATAGTTAAGTACCACGTTGACCATAAGTAAAAAATGGTCAAAACCACATTCTAATCCACGGTATACCCTTACGTGAGTTGTTTACACCTAGGAAGTTTGACGTTTAATTACACAGTCGATTATCAAGCGCAGATTCCTAGTAGGTTGTATCCATATCAATTTGTGCATGTCTTTATGTTGAAAAAGCCAGTCATAATAAATTCTTACCACTCTAATATTTTCTTTTCTCGCTGCACTGCCGTTTAAATCTCCTAGGATAAAGATTTCACCGCTTTCTTTAACTTTCATTCAGAGAGTATTTCATTTATCTTGTTGTAGAAATCGTCTTTATTTTCTGGATCTGAATCTTTATTTGGGGCATACACTTCGACAACTACGATGTTGTGTCCATTCTTTTTTATTGTCAGTATTAGCAGTTGTTCATTTACTTCAGTTTAATATTTAATATTGTTTTTAAGATTTTTTAGAATGGTAATAGCGACTCCTCTCTTACCTCTGTTATCTTTACTCACTCCACTGGAGATATAAATATATTCTCCCATCTCTTTATTTTCTTTTCCCTTTTTCTTGGTCTCGGTAAGTATACATATATCTATTTTTCTTTCCTCTAATTCTTTGAATACTTCTTCTTGTTTAGTTCTGAATCCTTGTACATTCCATATAGCCAATATCATTTTCCTTTTCCGTTGTATTAGTCGTCTTTGTTTTGATCCATTCTTTGTATTCTGAGGCTTTCGGTCAAAATTTTTAGCATTTATTTATTTTGCTAAGGGATATGTTGCTAGCTTACCGCCTCAACTCTTTTCCTTTATCCGGGCTTGGAACCAGCGCCGGCATTTACTGAGCTACTCAATCCATCCAGCACTTACCTTAGGTGTAGTTGAAAAAAAAAACACATTCCTTTTCATTTAATCTTTGATTTGGAAAAGATAAATTTGAAACCCAATACAAAATGCTTATGTGTATTAAAATTTTGGTCAATTGGTTGTTAACTGGCCAACCAATATCTGTGTCTGTTTCATATGGTATTTTTTAATAAAATAAACCTTTTTTTACCTCAAAACATTAAAAATATTCATACACAATAATTATTTGGCAACGTCGCGTCGGTCTGGTCTGGTCTGGTTTGGCCGACCGAGTAACGAGTAGTAGAGGTGGGTTGTGGTAGTTTTATCGTTAAGAGCATAGGCACAAAATTTCGTTCCAATATTTTTTTAATGCATTAATTTTTTGCGAATCCTGATAAAAGTAATAAATATTTTTGAAAAATTTAAACGCAGAATGAAACAATACATTTATTACCGAGGGCCGAAAGTCCCTGAACACTTCTATAATGTTTATTTTAATAATTTATAGGGGTGAAAAAAAAAATTAGTGTGATTTTTAATTTCAAATATCTCATTCAAAAACCTTTTTGTTTATTCTAAGGGACTTTCGGCCCTCGGTAATAATGTAATCTTTTATTCT
>OU898281.1:65129915-65138082 GCA_918026665.1 Diabrotica balteata
AAATCAAATGTCGGTCCTTTTAAACGATTTTTCAAAAGTGACAGTTGACAAATGTCATATATAGGAAATAGAGATTGTTTTTAAATTCTTACAAAATTATTTAATAGTTTGGAATTACTAATAGTCATTAAAGACTTTCTAAAAATTAAGTTTTTAAGTTTTTAAATTAAATCTTATGTGTTCATCACATCATACAGAATGACATTAGTTTGTAAAATCACTCAAGTCATTGCTCAATGTATGTTCAATCTGACAGTCATCCTTAAGAAACAAGGGCTCAACTTGTTCAACAATAATATAAAGAAGAAACATGGTATTAATGTTACATTATCTGATAATTAAGTGTATTGAGAATTGTATCTCTTGATGGAAATTTGTAAGAAATTTGAATAAAAAAATTTTTAAAGAATATATTTTTATGTTTCAATTAAGAATAACTGTCAAATGAATTACAAAATGTTGTAAATTTCTAATAAAGTTTAAAATTTTGTTTAAAAGAATAAAATTATGAAAAAATATAATAAGATTGCATGAGGTCACCCTTCTTCCTCTAAAGTCTCCCATAATAATTTAAAAAGAGGTTTATAATTACAATTGAGGTTGATTTGTGTGTTTAAGCAACAATCAGGGTTTAGTTCCATTTCTTTGGATATCTCAAGATCTTCCAAGAGATTCATGAGTCTAAAGTTTTTATTGGGAATGTTGTGTAAAATTTTACTGTTTTCAGAAGGAGAAAAGGAATGATTATTAAATTTAATGTGATATCCAAAGTTTGATTTTCCTGGGTTATTGAGGTGTTCTTTGATTCAGAGTTCTCATTGTTCTACCTACATAAGTCATATTACAGTCACCACAGGACAGCTTGTAAATACCACTTCTGTTTAGTTTGTCAACTTTGTCTTTGGTCTTGCTGAAGATGGACTTGATGTTGTATTTGGTTTTAAAGGAGATGTTTAAGTCACTGATTTTATTAACAAGTACTCTTGAAATTTTTTCTAAAATTGGTCCTAAGTAAGATAAGGATCTATATATGGAAGTAGTGTTGGATTTTTTATCAACATTAAAAGCTTGGTTTATTCTCTTTTTGAGTATAGATTTTCTAATGACTTTATCAACAGTAGTAGAAGGAAAACCATTGTTGTTTGCTATCTGTTTAATGATGGAGATTTCTTTATTGTAATTTTCTTGAGACATAGGGATATTAAGAAGTCTGTGGACGTAACATTGAATAGCTGCCATCTTGTGTCGAAAAGGGTGATTTGAGGATGTTGGTATCATATGGTCAGTTTGAGTAGGTTTTCTGAATATTGAAAATTCTAGTGTAGCCAAAGAAGAAGAGGAGGAAGCATTCTTTTTGATAGTTAGGTCTAAAAAGTTAATAATGTTGTTGCTTTCTACTTCTAAGGTAAAATGAATTGCAGTTCTGAAGGTGGGCCTTCTATAAAGGCTAAAATGTCATCCACAGATCTGTACCGTAAGATTATTAAGATTATTTGTGGTTGATAATGAACAAAGTTAGTTTCGAGAGAGTCTAGAAAAAGATCTGCAAGTAGAGGAAATAAAGGATTTCCATTGCTAAACCCTCTGGTTGTCTATAAATTTTATCATTAAAGATAAAGAAATCTTGGGAAAGGCAAAATTGAAGTAGAGAAGTAATTTGTGAACATTTATTTTGGTCAATGGTTTTTCTTTGTAGAAGGTTATTGATGATTGGAATGGTGTCTAATCTGGGAACATTGGTGAACAGATTTGTTACATCGAAACGAAACGAAACGAATCGAAATAATTGTAACATTAATACCATGTTTCTTCTTTATATTATTGTTGAACAATTTGAGCCCTTGTTTCTTAATGATGACTGTCAGATTGAACATACACTGACCTTGAACAACGACTTGAGTGAATTTACAAACTAATGTCATTCTGTATAATGTGATGAACACATAAGATTTAATTTAAAAACTTAAAAACTTAATTTTTAGAAAGTCTTTGATGACTATTAGTAATTCCAAACTATTAAATAATTTTGTAAGAATTTAAAAACAATCTCTATTTCCTATATATGACATTTGTCAAATGTCACTTTTGAAAAATCGTTTAAAAGTACCGACATTTGATTTCATTAGTTCTATTCTGTCTACCTCCTCACAGCAATCAATGGTCGGGTTCTTACAACCGTACCATGACAAAAAATTTTTCAGTTTTTTTAATGTGTCTGTGAAGTCCAGTGTCGGTTTTTTTATATGTTTTTTATATGTTTTTTAAGAATTTTAACAACTAAAAAAATCAATATTTGTACATATAAGGAAATGAGATCTCTCCATTGTAGTGGTATTTATAAATTGACGTAAGTTAAAAAATTAAAAATCTTTACCAATTAGTACTTATAAGAACATTTTATTGTAGCATAGCTCCGATGATGGCTTTGTAAAGCCGAAAGCGCTCAGCTAGGAATTATTTATAATATACACACTTCAAAATACTTACATTTACCATACTAATAGTGGTTAAGTTAGGATATACAATATGGCGATGGTTTTTCCACCCTTGTAATGGACTCTCGATTCCTGGTTCTTCACCTATGGAAAACGGATGAAACGAGTCTTTGCATAAGTTTAGTAAATCTTGAAAATCAACCAGTACAAGAAAAAGAAACTGATAAAGATGACTTAAGTCCATGGTGTATTTTTGATGAATTAATTGGACGTGACGCATCTAAACATACACCTGTATCGAGAGATATAAAAGAAGTCGACATGTATTTATCTGATGATATATTACCCACAAAAAAATTCAAACGGAGATTGGAACTGTCCATTACCGTGGTGGAAAAACCATTGTCATGTATATCCTAACTTAACCACTATATTCATAGAATATTGTAGTATTGTAACAATATACAATAACTTTTCTTTGTGAACACATGTTTAAAATCTGTTTTAATTTTAAATAAAAGAAGAACACGGTTAACAAGAAAAGTGAAAAAATTGTTTTTAAATGTCAATTTAGACGATTCGCGATTTAATAATGTGTAATGTAAATGTAAGTAATATTTGTATTGTTTAATTTATTTTTCAAGTTATAAGAAATATATCCTTCGTTAAGTTCTTTCACTTCAATACTTGTACACATAAATGATAATAGCCAATATGTTGGTGTACTCGCTAATTTGAATACTGGTAAATAATCAACTAGTTACAGTTTACGAAAAAGGGTTCCGATAAAAATTTAAAAAACGAGAGGATCCACCTCTAGTTTTTTAGGTATATTAGGATCGGAACCAGAAAATATGTAAAATATCTCTGATCGGAACTATTCGTCTCACGAATGAGCAATGAGTGTTAAAAATATTTATGGAGGGGAGACCAAGGGGAAATATGATTGTTATCTTTGTCTATTCTCTGAAAATATGATTTTATATCTGCGTTAGATATTCTGTTAAATGTTACCATACATACCATAAACTTTTACCTACACTGTATATGTATAAATAAATATATATATATATATATATTATATATATATATATATATATATATATATATATATATATATAGTAAACTAATAAATATTGGGGAAATCTGCAAGATTTCCTATTTCTTAAGTCGGAACCCAGTCTCGGATACACCTATCAACAAATATTTTTCATTACTATATTTCAGAGATATCACCAAGTTAACAAGGGGTTAACAAGGATTCTGAAAAGTGTTGAAAATAGCTTTGGTAATAGTAATAACAACATTAAACTCAATTTGGTTTGTAGATTAGCCCTAACAATTAATATAATCTTTATTCTAAGATAAAAGATAAGACTCCCATACAGCAACAATTTCTACTTTGGTCAAACAACTTAATTATTGAAATCGCGTATTACGCTACACAAAAGTGATTCTCGACTCCACTCTGACCGCTGTGCATTAGCCAAACATGTCCATTTCACTGGTCATAATTTTCCACCGTGAGAACAATAAATCTAAAGAGAGTTCATCAAAATGTCTTATATTTCCCTTAACGATTTCTCCATCAATGTTAAGAGTGACATTAAGAATCTAAGCGATATATACCACTTTTTACTTAAATCAGATACCAAGAACAATATATCACAGATAACTAACTTGACTGATACATCCATGAACAACTAACCTACTTTGAAAAAAATTGTCATTAACTAAAAAAGATAACATTCCCTTGCTTTTCTTATATACATCTGAATAAGATATAATAATAATACACGAACAATATAATATAATTAAAAAAAATTCAATTAGGAAAATCTAAAATAATAATATTTCCCTAAACTGAGATTTAACTTCATTCTGTTTTACCAATGAACCTTAACGACATAAAGATTCAAAAGCCTACTACTCGATTTGTCAGCACATGCGTACTGATAAAACAGAACCCTTTATGTAGTTACATTTTGTTTTTTGATTAACCTTGGGTACACCTTTGCGTTTTAAGTTCAAAGCTACCAACGGTAAAAAAACTTTTTTTCACATAGTAACAAAAAAACCACTATATTGTTACTAGCTAAGTTTTTTAACATTCTAACTCTACAATTTTAAGTTATGGTAAGATTAACAGTGTTTTTTAATAGATAATATATGGTAGCCAATTATAATTTCTTCTCTTTCAGCCATGAAGAAGCCAAATTAATTCTCTTTGGTGATATTGCACATTTCCCCAATATTTAAAAGATTACTATTTAACTTATGTGCAGTAGGAAGATATACATATCCGAGCGAAACAGCACTGTCCAAATTAAGTAATTTAATTGTATATTTCGACCAAAACTACTCATGTCCATGAGTGCATAATATCGAATAGTGCAAATTCTTTTTCAAAACAGCACATGTCCACAAATCAAAGCTTTCTATATTAGGCTTTTTTGCCCATTTTGTGTACGGATATTCGGTCATAGAGTGCAATACTAATCATTTATAATATTTTAAAGCGATTGTTTACAAAAAAAATACGATATCTACATGTGGTTAACATATAAAGTGCTAGCACGCAGCGTACAATTATTTCGTTTCAAATACGTTGTTTTTGTCTGCGAAGTTTAAGGAACTACATAATAGTTTTAGCTTACTCTTTATAGTTGTAAATTATTTAATAATAAAATATGGAAACTATGGTCAAACTAACGTTGGCTCTAGAAAGCGTTCAAGGGGCGATATTTTAAAAGAACAGACATAAAAGGACTAAAAGGTGAAAACTCTTTTTAGTAATTCGATTACTAAATTTTAATATGCGTGTTTAATAAAGATATACCAACAATGACACTTAAATGAAGAGATTCGAACGTCCTTGTAATGATAACTGGAAAAAAGGTAATTTAGTTTCGCTAGAAGAAATTAAGATACAGAGGGAAAAACTTTCTGAATATTTCAATAAAATAATGAAGACCAGAAATTGATCCATTTTATCTCAATGTGTCCACTCCAGAAGAGACGTGAAAGAAATTACCCAGAGGAAAATAATATTAAAACCAAATCATTTCATGTCTTCTATTATTTCCGTACAAAAGGTAAGACGGTGCCGGTGTGTAAAAAGTTTATTATGGCTGCTTTAAATATTTCTGCTGGTGGACTACGCACAGTTACCAGATTTCTCGAAAGAAGACAGATACCTAAAGAAAGGCGTGGTGGGGATAAAATTACACAAAAAAACGTTGACAAAAAAACCGAAGTTAAAGAATTTATAGCTCCAATTCCAGCAACTAGAAGTCACTATAATCGTAAAAAAACTTCACGAATTTATTTAACGTGTGACTTAAATATTAACAAACTTTTTCAAATATACAATAATGCGTACGACGACTATACAGTGAGGCTTACTATGTTTAAACACGTATTCTACCAAAACTTTAATATTGGTTTTAAGTCCCCAGCTTGCGATATATGTGGTATTTGTCTTAATTTAAAGCACACTTTGCGTAAAGAAACAGGTAAAAACAGAACAAAAACGTTATCCGATTTATGAATTCGTAAGTTACGTGCTAATGCATTTTACGAATTAGCGGAAGAGTCTCCTCCAAAAAGCATTTCGTTCGGTTTTGATTTGCAGCATGTCCACCCACTTCCGAAAACTCCAATCCAAGATGCGTTTTACTTACGGCAAGTTAACTTCTACGCATTTTGTTTTGTTGGAATGAACAGTCAACTTCCATCATTTTCATCGAGTTAGAATCTATGGAGAGGGCATCACGTGAATAAAAACGACCTAACTTCGGCCATATTGGTATTATAGTTTTGAAACTTTTGACAGATCGTATATGTTTGGTTATATTTGTTGTTTTTCGAATATTTAGAGATTTATAATAATTTTATAGAAACTAATATATTGTTATAGTGCATAATAATGGTTTCTTGTTCTCAACGTAGTTGCAGTAGCAGAAGTAATCTTAATAAAAAATCTTCAGGAATATCGTTTCACAGGTTAGTATACAAATATGTAAACAAGGTAATGGCCCGTACTTCAGAGAACAAATTAATTGTTATGTCTTTTTATTGTTCTAATTTATTTGTCTTTATTCTAATTTATTAAAACTCACGATAACTAATTACGAATTTATTAAAGTCTTTATTAATCCTAATTTACAAATAATTTATTTACGTTTTCGTTACAAGTAAATCGCGTTTCCCGATCTTCTTATGACTAAGTTCCTCAATAAAATTTCGTCTTTATATATAAAGAAACTTCCGCTATCTGGAAAGTTCGGTGACCTACTTTTGCAAAGAACCCCATGGAATATACTGGTTTTTTCGGTAAAGGCAATTAACCGCTGAGACTAGTTCTTTTTCAACTTCGAGTCGTGGATGACTCACTAAAATTAGGGTCTAGATATTTCTGTAAACAACTGGTATCGAAGCTCAGGTAGATTTTGACCTACAAGTTACGAGAATCAATAAAAAAGGATTAGTCATAAAATATTTACAGTTCTATATGCCATAACATTTAAAATCGTAACATTGCCCCCCTCTTAAAAGATGGTTCCTCCTGGAACCTTGTCGGGACTGGAACTGGAACGACATGCTGATATCGGCAACTGGACCCTCTTTTACAACTTCCAGTTGTATAGAAATGACAAGGGACGGTTTTCTCTCCGCACCAGTAACTATGCGGATTGCAACAGACTAACACCTGGACTTCGGTGTCTTTAAAGATTTCCTCCACCATGTTTCGTATAACCCTCCAATCTAATTGGCGGCACTCCAACTTTGGCATGGCTAACTTTTGCACGTCGGACTCTAGTAAGTGCTCTCTCAACTGAAGTAAGGCTTCCCATACATCTCGGTAGGTAGGTTGGTCACGGGCAGTGTCTTTTGTTACCAGGTAGAAAAGGTAACGTAAAAGGTTTTACCAGGAGCTGGCACTTGGCATTGAAGTTCTGCAACTCGACCAAACTTCCTTCGAAAGACGGATGCCAACCCTAGTGCATCTTTGATACTGGCCGGGATGATAAGGGCCAGTGAGTAGTCATCGGGAAGCGCGAGTAGATCTTGCCTTTCTTCAGTGGTAACACCATGTCTTGCTTTACCGGTACCTCCATAGGCACCCATGAATTCCTCAAACGTGAGGTCAGACACATCTTGGACTTGGTTTACTTCCACTTCTTCATCTACGTCGTGGTCACCCTCGAAAGACGCCAACCAGTTATGGTGTACTATCATCGGCTTTCCTCTCGGAATCTTGCTTATTCGGTAAATAACATCATTGATCTTCTCCATAATGAGGTATGGACCTTCCCAAAACTGCTGCAATTTGGGAGAACAACCTTTTCGCTTTTTGGGGTTATAAAGCCAGACTTTATCGTTCTTCTTAAAACACCCCTTTTCGGCTTGTGTATCGTACCGTTTCTTCATTCGGTCACTAGCGATTTGGAGATGGGAACGGACCAACTCGTGTACATCGTCCATTCTTCTTCGTAATTCGATCACATAATCTTCACCTGCTACATCTTCTCCAGGTCGACACCCAAACTCTAGATCACAAGGTAGTCGCATCTCGCGTCCGAATAGAACTCTGGCTGGTGTCTGGCCTGTTGACTCATTAACAGCAGATCTGTAGGCCATTGTGAAGAACGGAAGATATTGGTCCCAGTCTCGCTGATGATCGGACACCATCTTTGTCAAATACTTGCCAACTGTTCTATTCATCCGTT
>OU898281.1:65138582-65200415 GCA_918026665.1 Diabrotica balteata
ATATGATAATGTAATCTTAAACTTACATTTCGAGAAACTAAAGCATATAGGAGTCCCAACTAGATGTGCACAGGTACTGGTTAATCTATTTGTAAATAGACAAGTATGTATTCGGTGCAATAATAAATTGATTGGTCCAAGGTTAATTTATCAAGATCTGCCGCAGGAATCTGTGCTTAGTCCTCTCTTGTTTAATCTATATACTATGGATCTACATGGTATGGGAATTAATTGTAATACTTTACAATACGCCAATGATTTCTGTCATTACACTTCTAAAAAATTCCTATCAGAAATTTTAATGAGACGAATTATGTACAGTGCAAGGAAATACTTTTTTAACCCAGGATTGAAACTTACTTCGAATAAATCCGCTGTGGTGTTGTTTACTCGTCATCGCTTACCGAATATATCCAGCTGTAGAATTGATATTCTAAGTACACCTGTCCAAAAACACTATACTTATCTTGACGTCACACTTGATACCACATTAACATGGAAAGAACATATTAATAACTGTTGAAATATTAATAATAATTGAATGCGAAAAAAGCCTAAATGTTTTAAAAGTAGTTAACCGTCACCAATGGGGCGCTAATTCTTAGGTTTTTCTAATGTTTTATAGAGCATATACCAGGTCAGTTCTTGACTATGGTTGCTTTTTATATGGGTCTTCTACAAACACTAGACATAAAAAATTGGACCGAATCCAGTACGAAGCTCTACGTTTGTTTTTAGTTGCACTTAAATCTACACCTACTAAAAATCTATTAGCCGAATGTATGGAACCTCCATAACATTTAAGACGTCTTTTTTTCGGCTAAAAAGTTTATACTTAAATGTTAAAGTAATAAAAAATTCTACTTATTGCAAAAAATATCCGACATATCTGTGTCTAACTTAGTTGACAAATGGTGGCTTAACAAAAATTCTTCAACTTTAGCTATAGCATTTCCTAATGTATCTTCCTATTTAGAAATCCCAGCTAAAACTAATTTCTTTCAATCGAATTTTAACATTCTCTATTCCCAAACCAAAGTTTATTTCCCTACTTTTAATGATATCAACGCCATTCAACTGCAAAAATAACTTGCCAAATTTGATAAGTCATATAGGATTTTCACAGATAGGTCAAAATCCATTTTGGGAGTTGGTTGTGCGGTATATATCCAAAACAATCAAGAACACATTAAGTTTAAATTAAACCAACAATGTTCCATTTATTCCGCAGAACTGTTTGCAATATATCAAGCTCTGGAATGGGCTGTTGAGAAAAGAATGTCTGATCAACAAATAGTAATCATGTTGGATTCAAAATCTTTGGTGTCTGTTTTAGATAATTCGCATAAGCATTTATACAAAAATATTATTATCCTCAAAATTTTAGAAATCAACTAAAGCTACTTGAAAGAAATAATTCAGTCTCTTTCATTTGGGTAAAAGGATATGGTGGTATCTCGGGTAACACCAAAGCAGGTTATTTTGCTAAAAAAGCGGCTTCAAACGGATTAGAAATTAACTGGCTCAATAGAAGTGATTTAGCCTTGCTGCGTGAACAAGAATTAAAAGAAAACTGGGAAATTGAATGTAATGCTTTGTATAACAGAAGTAACAACCTTCAACAACAACAGAAGAACAACCTGCAAGAAGTCAATCCAATAGAAAAGTATATTCAATGTTTGTTAGATGCCTTGTTAATCATGTTATGATTAACATGTGAAAGCCTATCTTCATACATTTAATTTAAGTGAAACCGCACCTTGTGATTGTAATGGTATTACTGACGATATCAATCATTGGATGTTCGGGTGCATATATAAAGAGGTTGCTATTAAGTATCTATTGGAAAATCTGATAAAAGAACAAATACCTCTTTCTCAGTATCAATCTTCCATTTTATATATCTCTCGTCATAATATTAGGTTTAACCAAATTTTTTGGGAATATTTAAAAAGGACTAAAAGAAAAATTTAGGATGGAATCTATAATGTGAATGTATAAATCTAGCTTTGTTCCCTCTGTCTATCCTTATGTTATATAGTTACCTTCTAACCGTTGCCTGTCTTTTGTTGTAATAAAGTCGCTATGAAAGGAACCTTAGCGCGAAAAGTATCCCTATATTATATAATCCCTTGTGGGTCCTAAATATTTACTTTAAGTTGGTTAGGACATTGAATGGAACTAATGAATGTATGGTTTTTTATCAAGCTACTGATTCTTGTGATACTGATATTTACATTATATTTTTAATTTACCTCTATGCGAAGTACTATTTTGTTAACAAATGCAATAGTTCAATACATCATTAACAAATGCAAGTAGTCAAATACATTATTGTGGCTGAATGGATCAAATTATCCAAAGCCATTAATTAAATTAAAAAAAAAATTAAAAAAAAACCTTTACCTCCTACATGGTCGGGAAATAGTAGATAATAAACGAATAAACACAAAACAATGTTAACAAAATACTAAATTGTATAAATAAAAAAATATATTCTAGAAAACTAAGCCTAATCATTTTAATCGTATTCTTACGAGTATTCACGAGTATTCAAGAACTTTGGGGTTTTGTAAAATCCAAAGAAATTAATAAAATTAAACAAATTTGTAGTGAAAATTATTGTTTGGAAAACCCTATATAAGATTAATTTAATGTCATTTTGTTGTAAAATGACCAGAAAAAAATTAAAAGGGCCAAAAAAATTTGTTCAAAAACCTTTAGGATTGCTACTTTACGAGATACTTTACTTTACAGCGCGAAAACCCTTGCTTAACTTTTTCCTTGAGGGCGACCGGGGGACAAGAATGACGACCCTACAAACTTAAACTTGAGTTTATACTAACCACTCCACACATCAAAAAAGATAATTGCGTCCTCTCAAAAATGTAATCTTAATGTAACTTTTCAATTTACTATAATGTCTTCTTCATCTTTTTTCATGTGGATAATTTTGTTTGGTCTCTTTCTTTCCAGGGCTAGTCTAACTATAATATTCTCTACCATTCTGCTAATGTGACAGATTCATTTTCTTTTTCTTTCCTGTGCCAACTAATTATTATTGTTTATTCTGCATAGTTCCTTATGTCATTGCTTTTTGTTCTGTCTAATTAGTATTTTTCCGGTTATTCTTCTTAGGATTCTCATCTTGTTTGTCTCCAAATATCTGTGCTCGTGTCTGTACAAATAGATTAATATTGTTTATTCTGTATAGGTTTCACATATCATTGCTTCTTGTTTTGTCCAATAGTCTTTTTCCGGACATTCTTCAGAACCAAGACGTGTATACATGTTTTATTGATTTTGAAAAAGCATTTGACAAGGTACAGCATAATAAACTAATTAATATTTTAAAAATGAAAAGCATCGATAGCCGCGACATCAGAGTAATCCCGAACCTCTACTGGAACCAGAAAGTCAAAATAAGAATTGAAAATCAAATGTCGGAAGAAATAGAAATTCTTCGGGGTGTGAGACAGGGCTGTGTATTGTCACCACTGCTGTTTAATATATATATAGCGAAGCCATTTTCCAAGAAGCTTTTGGAGAGTGTAACGATGGAATGATAATAAATGGTGAAATTATTAATAATATAAGATATGCCGATGATACTGTCATATTCACTTCAACTCTGCAAAGTCTAACAAACATACTGGAACGGCTGAATGAAAAATGTACCATATATGGTATTAAAATGAACTTAAAGAAAACAAAATTCATGGTCATTACAAAACATCCAAAAGACAACGAGACACTCCATATTAATAATATCCAGATAGAAAGGGTAGATAAATACAAATATCTAGGAACATTGGTTAGTCAAAACGCAGAACAAACGCAAGAGATTAAAAGCCGTATAGAAATAGCAAGGGCAAAATTTGTAAAAATGAAACATCTATTGTGTAGTAGAGACCTAAGAATGGATCTAAGGATAAGGTTATTGCGCTGCTAAAATTTTACAACTTTGCTCTACGGATCTGAGGCATGGACATTGAAACAACTGGAGATTAAGAAATTGGAAGCTTTTGAGCGTTGGTGTTATCGAAGGATGCTACGAATAGCATGGGTAGACAAAATTACCAATATTGAAGTCCTTGATAGGGTTAATAAGAGGGAAGAAATTGTACAGACAATTAAGAGGCGGAAACTTGAATATTTCGGTCATATATTAAGAGGTCCTCGTTATGGGCTACTACGTTTGATTATAGAGGGCAAAATAAAAGGTAAAAGAGATGTAGGAAGAAGACGAACCTCCTGGCTACGAAATCTAAGGAAATGTTTTAGTCTGAGCTCTAACCAACTATTTAGAGCTGCTGTAAGTAAAATAAGAATTGCCATGTTGATATCCAACCTTCGTTAGAAGATGGAACTTAAGAAGAAGAAGGACATTCTTCTTAGTATTCTCATCTTATTTGTCTCCAAATGTCTGTGCTTGTATCTTGTTCCTGTTGTATATGTCATGACAGGTCAGATTACAGATTTGTTTATTTATGCTTGTTTGTCTAGATCTAAGTGTCTGTTTCACCGTATTGTGTCATTGTAGCACCCTGCTTCTCCACTAGACTGTGTCACTTATCCCCTTGCTTTCACTTCAATATTATTGTTGCTGGATAAGTTTATTCCCATATATTTAAACTTTAATACTTATTTTATCGGTTGGTTTTTAATCTTAATTTTTACACCTTGTTGGTTCCTTTGACAATACTAAACTTTTCATAATAAGTGATAAAATGTTCATATTAAAGATACTGATACTGATTCTACTAAATATTTAGTTTCTTCTTCTCTTCTTCTAGTTCCATGACCGTTATCGATCGTTGGATATCATGTTGGCTACCATATTCGCTATCGTGGCTTTATTGACAGCAGCTCTAAATAACGATGTAGTTGATTTCCCATACCATTGCCTTAGATTTTTCAGCTATGATGTTCTTCTTCTACTAGGACCACGATTACCTTGGATCTTTCCCTGAATGATCAGATGTAAAAGATCATATTTTTCAGGGTGTCTCATAATATGACCGAAGTATTTCATCTTGCGTTTCTTTATTATATTGACCAGTTGTGTTGTTTGGTTCCTCCTCATTTCTCCTCAACTCCTCAACTCCTCGACCCAGCTTATTTTCAGTAGTCGTCTGTATTTAGTTTGCAGATTTCTAATCTGTATATCTTTATCTGCTATTACAGCTCCATTTATCGCGAATGGAAAAAAAAAATCAGATAAAACTTATTTACTTTTTCACCTAAATCATATAAATAATCAACAAGACTGACATTATTGAGACCAAACTCGAGTAAAAATTGGAATATTTTAGCTAAATGAAGTATGTACTTAAAATATAATTTATTACTATAACTACTATACGTGATAGCTAGAGATTGGTTGGAAGTAGAGAAAGTGAAAATAATAGAATTATTTCTTTTAAAAATTACCTTCCGCTGAGCGAATTCAAAGGCACATACAGAACTAAATTTGACAGGGTTTATCATATAATTAATAGTAAATATTTATCCCTTATATAAATCAAATATGTCTTATGGCTAATTCGCAATATTTAACAAAATAATATAATTATTTACCTAACAGGCATCGCTGCGTCAAAGTTCTTGCTCCAAGCAACATAAAAGCTGCTTAATATGGATGTAACGTAAATTAATATCCAGTTAATATAACCTGCGTTTGGATATTTCCACAACGGTAATAGAATTATTGGAGAAAAATAGTAAAATACCGTATCGTCTGTTAAGTACCATGTTTGCGTGATACACTAAAAAATTAAACATAATATTTTTTTAAATATAAATATTTGTAAATTTCTTTATTCACTAATTAAATATGTAACAGACAAATATACAATATAATACAGATAGATGTAAAACTAAAATTTAAAGTAGTGTCATATTTCTACCTACAAAGTATGATGCAAATTTATGGAATACATTATTTATTTCAGAAACAGACGACTTAAAAAAAATCTTAAAACACGTCAATTCTAATTTTTGAATCGTCATCAACTGTTATATATGTGTTGGACATTACGTCATCAGTGTGGGTGAAATGACGTTTTCGACTATTTTTTTAAAAACAAATCAAGGTCACGCGACAACTCATTTGAAAGCTCTCCATATCGCCTTTCTTCTTCTTAGAGTGCCATCTCCCTACGGAGGTTGGCAATCATAATGGCTATTTTTATTTTAGAACTTGTTTTATTTTAGAACTTGCTGCTCTAAACAAATCAATCGATCTGCATTGGTACCAATCACGTAGATTCTTTAACCATGAGTTCTGCCTTTGGCCAACAGATCTTCTTCCTTGAATCTTTCCCTGTATTATCAGTCTCAAAATTTCATATTTTGGTCCCCTCATCACGTGGCCTAGGTATTCCAGTTTTCTGGTTTGTATAGTGGTGATTAGTTCTGTTTCTTTACCAACTCTCTCCAGTACTTCTTTATTTGTAATTCTACCAGTCCATGATATTTTCAATAATCTGCGGTATAACCAGAGTTCGAAAGCCTCGATTCTTTTTAAATTACATTTTTTTAATGTCCAAGTCTCAGCTCCATAAAATAATATTGAAAATATATAACAGCGAATGGTACGTAGTCTGATCTCCAAATTTAGATTTTTGCACGTTAGGAGTGGCTTCATTCGTATAAATGCTGATCTGGCAATCTCTATCCGTCTGTTTATTTCTACAGTATGATCATTGGTTTCATTGATCAAAGTTCCCGAATACTGATATTTTTCTACTTGTTCTATCACGTTACCATTTCTTGTCAATAGGTGATGTATATTTTGTGGCCTTTTTGTAATCAGCATGTACTTCGTTTTTTTAGCGTTTATAGTAATTCCCATCTCAGCACTATTTATACTCAAGCTTTCGATAAGATGTTGTAGATCCTCTATACTCGTTGCTATGATCACAGTGTCGTCTGCATATCTTAAATTATTAATTAATTTTCCGTTAACGGTGACTCCCGCTTCGACATTATTGAGCGTTTTTGGAAAAATTTTTCAGAATATAAGTTAAACAAAAGTGGTGATAACACACATCCCTGTCTAACTCCTATACAGATCCTCATTTCTTCTGAGTGTTGCCCATCAATTTGAACTATGGCACTTTGGTTCCAATATAATGTTTGCACTATATTTATGATTTTACTGTCAATGCGCTTGTTCATAAGTATTGATATTAGTTTTTCATGTCTTACTTAATCGAAAGCTTTTTCGTAGTCAACGAAGCACAAGTGTAGATCAACATTTACATCCCGACGTCGCTGAATCAATATGTTGATGGCAAATAGTCCTTCTCGAGTAGCCATTCCATTTCGGAACCCGAACTGCGTCTCGCTAATATAACATAGTATAATAGCCTTTCGTATATTCTCTTATGTATTATTTTTAGCAGAACTTTTAAAGTATGAGTCATGAGGCTCAGTGTTCAATAATCAGAGCACTCTTTTGCTGCTTGTTTTTTAGAAATGGTTATAAATGCTGACTTTAGCCACTCCTGTGGTATTATTCCCGTATCGTACACCGTGTTGAATAAATCTGCCAATACTTCCAAGTTGTCCTCTTTTACTAGTTTTAACAGTTCTACTGGTATTTCATCTAATCCAGCTGCCTTATTGTCTTTAGAGTTTTTGATAGCATATTTGATTTCATCTATCGTGATCTTCTGTATCTCTAAAGGATTGAATTCTTGTATTTTCTGCATTTCACCTCTTTCATCTTGGAAAAGTTCTCTAACGTACTCCTCCCATCGCCTTAACTTCTCTGGTAAATTTACTAGTAGTACTCCTTTTTTGTCTTTTATGTGTCCTTGCTGTCTATTTCGACCCATTCCAGTCACTTCTCTAATTTTTGTGCATATTTCTCATATCATATCTTGTTTCTAGTTCTTCTATCTCTCTACATTGCCTCATCGAATAGATTTCCTTAGCTGTTTTGATTTTTTCCTTAATTATTCGTTGTATTTCTTTATACTTCTATAAATCTTTTCCTTTATATTTCCTTCTTTCTTCCATCAGTAATAGTATTTCTTTTGTCATCCAGTGATTTTTAGCCTCTGATTTATGTTCTATTAAACTTTCTTGAGCTGGTTTCAGTAATGTGTTTTTTATATTACACCACTTTTTATTTACATCCATAATTTGTTTGTTGTCAGTTAGTGTTTTTTGCATATTAACATTCACATTCTTTTTTATTTCGTTTTTTATTTCTTCGTTTTGTAGCATTCTTACGTTAATTTTTGGTTTTTGTTTTCTGAGTTCAATTCTTTTCAATTTTATTTTCACGTCAGCCACTAGCGAATTGTGGTCTGAGTTAACATCTGCTCCAGGATAAGTTTTAACTGAGGTTATAGAGTTTTTATATCTGCTATTTACGAGTATAAAGTCTATCTGGTTTCTGACAAATTGGTTTTCTGTATGTGAAGGAGACGTTCATGTATATAGTCTTCTTATAGGAAGCTGAAACCAAGTATTGGCAATTACCATATTATTTTCTTGGCAGAATTCTATGAGCCTGTCTCCTCTCTCGTTTCTAGTTCCTAGTTTGAACTGTCCAACTATATTTTCAACTGTACCTACTCCAATTTTTGCATTAAAATCTCCTAAAATGTAAGTAATATCTCTAGATTTTGTTAACTTGATTGTATTGTGCAAATCTAAATAAAAGTTTTTGATCTCATCTTCGGTCTTATCAGCAGTGGGAGCGTAAACTTGGATCATATTAATATTACAGTTCCGTGCTTGAATTTTTAGCATTAATATTCTTTCTGAGATTTGAATCACACCTAACACTGATTTTTTAATAGTGTTGCTTATGATAAAAGCTACTCCGTATCGATGATCAGTTTTGTCTCCTCCAGTGTAATAAATATTGTGGTTATTATATCGCCTTTGCAACGATATAATCATTTGCATAATTATTTCTACAGGGTTAACCAAAACTGTTGGAATATTAATACAATTAACTTACAATATACAATAAATCTTTACTTAACTACAATAAAATTTCAACTAATGATCTTCAGCACTAATACAATGTGAAAGATGGGCAATCAATTATTTCCTAACGTTTTCGATGTATTCAAGTGCTATTTGGGCAATTTCCGTTCTGATGCGCTCCTTTAACTCTTTTTCATTATTCAGTCGATTTTGATACCCTCTGCTTTTAAAAAATCTCCACAAAAAAAGGAGGGCGAGGATCGCCATCATGTTGGTACCACAAATCGTTTCTATTTGGAAATAGCTGATTCAGGTGTGGCAACAATTAATCCTGAAGTAATTCTAGCTAAAGAGAAGCAGTTAAAATCATGAATGTGTTGCTTGTGTGAGTCCATTTCAAATAGGTAAAGAAATAATAAATAAGACTTACTCACAATCAATTTAATTTAACTATTCAGACGACCGGTTTCGCTTTCTACAATATGCAAAGCATCTTCAGGTCTCGATACAAAGTTAAATAAATGCTGAAATGATGAAAAACCCATATTGGGGTGTTGTCTGATAAAGATAAACAAATGTGTTTATGCGACAAATTTTGAATTTTGTCGATAGAACACACTGATCAAATGATATCGAATTTTTACCGTCGAGTTAATACAGATTTTGTTTCAAAGTGATTTTGCGCTCCTAACTGACACTTAAAATCGCCATACGATTTAAGCGTTGTTTGTGTTAAGTTCAGAGAGTAACCGTTATAAGTTCAAATTTCACTCCAAACGCCAACAGCTTTTCAGTAGCTTTCAAATAAATATTTGTCTACAATCTAATGTAGTCAGGTCAGTTAGCAACTAGAGATACCGTAAGTGGTGTCGCTTTCAAGTTGTCCGGGGTTTGTCACACCCCACGTGTCGGAACTCGCAAGTTTATATTTTACGTTTGTATTTCGTCATTCAACGTAATTTTCAGAGATAAGCCATCTTATATATACTATTTATATTCAATTATTCATAATTTTATTCTCGTAGATTCGAAATTAATGGGCGGCTATGAAAAAGAGCAGGCTCATCTCATGCGTAAGTGGGAAGAGTATGAAAATGAAGAAAAAATTATTGATCAAGGTGATGTAGAGACAGAAGACAATATTGAAAATGTGAGTATCAACAGCGATTATCTCGATATGGAACAAGAATCTGAAGCAGAGAATGGAAATGAGCAAGTAGTAGTAGAAGGTATCGTAGTTATCGATAGCGTAGTTGTAGAAAGTATCATACAAGGTTGTTATTATTCCGAAAAGAATGGAACGAAATATAGTATAGAACACAATAATCTATATATTCGAACAAGAGTCTTAAACTTCATTACACAATAACCGGGAGTCAAAAATCACGCAAAGCATGACCAGACACCAATTGAGTGATTCCTGTTATTTATTGATGGACAAATGATACCTGGCTTGGTTAACGATACTAACCAACGAATTGCAGAAAAATTTAAAAGTTGGAAGAACTCTTCACATTATGGGAATACATCTGTGATAGAAATTAAGGATGTGTTGGGGCTCATTTACCCGTCGTCATTTATATAAATTGTGGAACACTGACAATGGTCATTTATACGAACTGTGTAACACTGACGGAACAGGAATAAACAATGAGCCAACGTCGATTCGAATTTTTAATTTCATGTCTAAGATGTTAAATCAACTATGTTTAGACAATACTCATGTCTCAAGTTAGATAAACTAGCTCATATCAGAGCTTTCTACGACAGGTTTGTAGAACATTGCAAATCTGCATGTTGTCTCTCTGAATTTTTGACAATTGACGAGAAGCTTGAATCGTTCAGTGGGAGATGTGCTTTCAGGCAATTTATACCAAATAAGCCATCGAAATATGGAATCAAGGTACATGAATTAGTTAACGCACGTATGAACTACCTAATCAATATGGAGGTGTATGTGGAACAACAGCTGGAAGCTGTTGCAATTGGCACTTGCATTTACTTAGTCTGTCCTACCTAGCAATTTTCGCAAAAGATATTGTAGAAAGATTGGTTTCTCCCGTGTCTGAGACCAAACGTAATACTACGTTTGGTAAGTGGTACATTAGTCGTAATCTCTTGGTAAAGGTGCGTGAGACTCATAATTTAAATGCAGGAAAAATAAGGTTGATTTGCCTATAGAATTCCTACAAGGAAAAGAAAAAGAAGTTTTTTCCAGTCTATTTGGTTTTCAGAACGGATGCACTATCCTTTTGTATGTACCAAAAGAAAAAAAAAAAGTTATTTTACTTATATCTTATCTCCACCATGATACAATAGTAACAGATGCTCATAATAAGCTGCCCGAAATTATTTCCTTATATAATTCGATCAAAGGCGGAGTTGACGTATTAGCTATCTGCAATGTGACGCAACAGTCGTCGCTGGCCTTTGTCATTTTCTCTCTAATGAACACTGCGGAAATTATTAGCCAGATAATTCACAGACAAAACAACGATAGTCCCAATATTGCTAGAAGGCTTTTTCTGAAGAAACTGGGTTTAGAATTCCAATCGAAATCGAAGAACATCAAAGAGAAAGAATGAGTAAATCTCGAAAGTCGAGAAGCAGTATCCGAAAGATTTTAGGTGAAAATTCTAGACAGCCCAGAAAGAAGAGGAAAACTAATCAGCAGAGACGATGTTCAAAATGTAGAAATAGAGAGAGAGAGAGAAAAACTAAATACGTGTGTGAGGCACGTCAAGTTTCTTTGTGTTTAGAACATTGTGTGAAATACTGCACAAATTGCTCCTACTTTAAAAACTGATAACTCAATAATTTATTTGTAAAATATTCTTCTGTCTTTTTCTTTGATAAGTCAGATACTCTTTCTATTGTACCTTTTTGTTTACCTACTATTAATTTGAATAGTAATGTATTGATTCTCCGGTCACAATAAACATTTTTTTTCTTGAAAACAAATTGTTATGTCATATAATTGGCTGTTTTATGTTCAATAGTTAACTATTATTAACAAATGTTCTTCTGGAATTTATTGCCGTAATGTATATCAAAGCTATAGTCTTCTTCTTTTTATATAGACACGACTCTGTCTGTTTTTTAATGTGTCTCCAGTAAGTTGTCGTTCCATCGTTTTCGTGGTCTTCCTAATGATCGTCTTCCTAATGGAGAACTGTCTCTTGTAGTCTTTACTACTCTATTTGTTGTCATTTACTTCCTATATCTGTACTGAAGCTATAGTATTACAGATTATTACAAAAATCTACGAGATATAGGAATAAGTATATTTTCAACTTGGAGTTTTTCACACCCCACGTGTCAAACAGCGTTACAAAATTTTAGCTGTCGGATGCCGGGTTAACCTTTCCGTGACCATGCGGGTTATTTTAGGTACCCCAGATGCGGTTTTATTATTATAACTTTTTAAAATATTTCAATTTTTTTTGTTCCTCTAGGTAATCGATCCAATTTTGGTATATCGATTGTACCAAGAAAAATTTGTATGAATTATCCAATTCTCTTTACAACTCCGTCCCCTCTCAGAACAAATTTGATATCCTTCGACAATCGACAACTTATTTACACGTTACTAATATAATATAATATTATTTGACCCAACATTCTCAAATTGAAATTAATTATGAATGTTTCTCCCGTTACAACGCTTCCTCTGCCTTGAGTCCAATTCCTCGTTCTATGCAAAATAAACTATCAATTCTCAGCAGCATCCTATGTAATTGGCAATATTAAACAAGATATTGCAGTTTGGTGTCTTCAATGCTCTCCTTTGAATGCACGTACTTTTCCAATGATGCTAGCCTCTTTTCCTCTCGATAAACTTAACCATTCGTTCCGAAATAAACAGCGATACGCAGAATACAAGTAGAAAAAGTTTACTTACAAATTTGTACCAGATAAGCTACCGTCGGACACACTTATTTTACCAACTCACAACTTATTCTTTATCACTTACTACCCCTGGAGACCACCTCAAAAACCAACCATTCACTTTAAGAAACTGGAACTAACTAACTATCTCATCACTTCTATCCATCCAACCTTTCATTATACACACCCATCTCACCACTTTCCAAATTCTCGGCCAATCAGTAATTTGCATACCATTCTCCACATCAAATAAGAAATACCTACAAACTTTCCTAATTCATATTATTTCTACCAGGACACTTAATTTCTACTGGGTATTTACAGATTCCGAAAAAACATTTACTTAATAACTATTTTTATTTTCCTGTTCATGGCACAAACCCACTTTATGGCGTATGGGAAAAAACCATCGTTAACTTCTATTCATTGTACACGCACTATCCACTTGTTATATTTATACAAAAGATTATTTATGACTAAGATTAGGTTAATTCCAGGCAGTTCGGAGTATTTTTGCTTTCTATAATCTCTTAAATATTGATTCCATCGTAAATTTAATATTTTTACTCTTCAATTTTGAATATCATAACAATATATATATATATATATATATATATATATATATATATATATATATATATATATATATATATATATATATATATATATATGTTATATGCATTGTACCAACCGATGTTCCTTATCACGACGATTCCCAGGGTATCAGGTTCCACTTCCAACAACCTGAGCCGATAAGGATCCTTGCAAATGCAGTACCAGCAGAGTCAGCGGGACCCAAGCTTTTTACACGTTCCCACTGAGTCAGCATTTACTAATATTATAAAACCGCTTGTCGCTCTTAATTCAGTATTCAGTATATTTTTGTAGTTCATTCATTATATTTTATATTTCATTCATTTTTACCACGTAACTTGTATTTTGTAATAAATAAATTTTTTAAAAAGTCAAAAAAGTGTTTCGTGATATAAAAAGTGGCGCAGTCGCAGTAGGATCTGGAAACGTTGGCAGAACAAGGAGAACCTAACTGACAACGGTGGATTCCAATCCTTTAATCAGAAAAAGAACCAGAAAACTCCAAAAAGCAGTGCCGTCCTAACTTTGCAGACATCTACGGAAGGAACACCAAGTGAAGCCCCTGGTAGATTAGCTGTCGAGAACAAGACGACTAGATGTTTTTGGAACTAATGTAAGTCTAATACTGAATCATCTCGTATATAATTTTTGTTTAATACCATTTATTACCATATACTGTTCGATATTCCAATATAAAATATTCTTTAATTAATAATTTTATGCCGAATTTGAATATTTTTTGATAATTACTTTAATAATTATAAACTTTTGGCGATTATTCTGTAAATCGTCAACTTTTTTATTTTCATTTTATTAAACGATTACCTGTGTCGATTATTCTGCTAATCAGACACTGTCTTAGAAAAATACTTTTCCTATATTTTGACTTATTATTTTAATATTTACATTTTCGATTTATTATTTTGATATTTACATTTTGTTTTATTATTTGATATTTACATTTTGTTTTATTATTTGATATTTATATTTGATTAATTATTTTTAATTAATCCATTATCTTATATTTTTATTTCTATTTCGTTTATTGATTTATTAACCACCATGAATGATAACGGCAACGTTTCTCGTCCCGCTTCTCGTAATGAGAACCAGCCTGAAATAGAACCTTATAAATTATCTGAAATATTTTCTATCGTACCCGAATTTGAAGGCGATCAAATATTTTTACACACATTTTTAAATGCTTGTGATTATGCCTACAATATGTCTACGCGCGATCAAAAACAACTATTAGTAATTCACATTAAAAATAAATTACGCGGAAGAGCAGCGCAACTTATAAGTTCAAGAAATCCATTATCGTATCTAGAAATTAAACAGCTTCTTACCTCTCATTTTGGAGACACTAGAGACTTATCTTCTTTGATACAAGATTTACAAAGAGTCAAACAACTTCCAAATGAATCGGCTCTTACATTCCTTAATCGTGTCCAAGTCCTTAATGCAAAAATGCACGCTAATATACAGAAATCTAGCCTCTCTGCTGTAGAAAAACAGGCCCAAATTGTATTAATTGAATCAATGGCGCTCAATACCTTATTGACCGGCCTCGATCCAAAAATCGCTCATATTATTCGTGCTAGTAATCCAAAAGACCTTCTTGAAGCTCAAGTCCGCATCAGACGAGAGTTACAATTATCCTATTTCGAAATACAAAAAATCAATAGATCCAATCCTCCAAAACCCAATCAAAATAATCAACCCATTAGAAGACCAAACCTTCAACCACATAGATGCACATTTTGTTGACGTATGGGCCACTCGTACAATGAATGTCGTTCTCGACAAAATTCCCAAAATAATTCGCAGAATTCCAACAACTCTCATAATTTTAACAATTCTCGAAATTTTAATAGCCATCAAAACTTCAATAACACTCAAAGCAATGGCTTTCAGAGACCAACTTTCAGCTCAAATAATAATTTTCAAAACAATAGACACAATGACCAACAAAGACCTCAATTTACACCAAATCAAAATAATTCACAAATACGCCCTTCTGTAATACATAAGAATCTAATTTTTCGAACGATAGGCACAGAGCTCATTTCGTTAACTATGAGCCTGACTATATTAATGACTATACTTCAGCTTTAAATGAAAGCTACCAATACGAAGATTTCTCTGATAACAATTATTCACCTCCCGATTATTACCAGTCATTTGATCAATCAACCGATTTAATTGATAGCCAAGACTATCAGGATTTTCTCACATCCCGAATCAGAACCACCCACCAGACAATACCAGTTCAATGAACGAATCTTTGTCTCAAATACAAAATCAGATACAAACTCTGAATTTGGACGACATGAACCCATCTCTGAACTTTCCAGAACAGACTTTTCTTTAAGCCCTCTTCTTGCTGTAAACTCTAAAAACCTGTACTATATAAAAGACGCATCAAATACGTTTAAATTACTTATCGATACCGGTGCTGGTATCTCTATCTTCAAAGAAAATACCGTGAAAAATTTCAAACCACGTTTTCCCGAACAAATTACTATACAGGGTATTACAGACCAAAAAATTCTTGTCACTGAATCAACTTTAGTCCCGTTTCAAGTGGGAAACCCCCATAAGGTCTTCATTTATAATTTAGATATTGATTTCGATGGAATCTTAGGCCTCGATTTCTTAGAACATTACGAGTGTACGATAGACCTCAAAAACAAACAACTAATTACAAACTTTAAAACATTACCTCTCCACAAAGTAGAAACTAATTCGCGTAACAATGAACCCCCTAATCAAATTAAAATAGATCCCAGATCCGAACAAATATTCAAGTTAAAATGTCATCTGTCGAATACAGATGCAATTTTGCACAGAAAAGAAAAAGAAAAAGTCCATATCCCCAACGCGTTAGTACACGTAAATGAAAAAGGAGAATTTCTGACATCCGTAGTAAACGCAAATGCAATTCCTAAAATTATCGACTTTTCCGATATAGTAATTGAACCCTATTTAAACTACCCTATCCTAAATTTCCAGTTGAACGATAACTTGGAAAATTATTGCTCTGATAAAATTGACCGTACCAACAAAATAAAATCTCGACTTCGAACAGAACATCTTAACGAGGAAGAACAAGAATTAATAACAAATCTTTGCTTAAATTACGAAGACATATTTTACTTAGAAGGAGACAATCTTACTTTCACCAGTGAGATTAAACATCAAATTGAAACTAATAACGCCAAACCCATTTTTACGAAATCATACAGATATCCTCAGGTCCACAAAGAGGAAGTTAAATCTCAAGTAAATAAAATGATCAACGAAGGTATCATCCGGCCCTCTACTTCTCCTTGGTCATCTCCTGTTTGGGTTGTTCCCAAAAAAATGGACTCTTCTGGAGAACAAAAATGGCGAGTAGTAATAGACTACCGCAAACTCAATGAATGTACCATTGACGATAAATACCCTCTTCCTAATATCTCCGATCTCTTAGACCAGCTTGGAAAATGCCAATATTTCACAACTCTCGATCTTGCCTCCGGATTTCATCAGATTGAAATCGATCCCAAAGATATTCCTAAAACAGCCTTCTCTGTCGAAAACGGACATTATGAATTTACTCGTATGCCTTTTGGACTTAAAAATGCACCGTCCACATTCCAGCGTGTCATGGACAATATTCTTTTAGGTATTTTGAACGAACGATGTCTTGTCTATATGGACGACATTATAGTATACTCCCCTACCATTCACGAACACATTTCCCGTCTTACTGAAGTCTTCAAACGTCTTCGAAAGGCAAATCTTAAAATCCAGCCTGATAAATGTGAATTTCTCAGGAAAGAGGTGGCGTATCTCGGACATCTCATTACCCAAGATGGCGTCAAGCCTAACCCTTCTAAAGTCGATTGTATCCAACGATTTCCTGAACCGAAAACACCAAAAGAAATAAAATCTTTCCTAGGTCTAGCCGGTTACTATCGTCGTTTTATTCCCAATTTTGCTAAACTTTCTAAACCTCTCACTAGACTACTACAAAAAGACGTTGCTTTTAATTTTGACCCAGATTGCAAGCAAGCTTTTGAAGATTTGAAAAACGCTTTAATTTCTGACCCAATTCTGACGTATCCAAACTTTGAGGAACCATTCGTCCTCACAACAGATGCAAGTGCATTCGCCATCGGCGCTATATTATCCCAAGGCCCCATTGGAAAAGATCTTCCTATAGCATATGCTTCACGTACCCTGTGTAATGCTGAAACACGATATTCGACCATTGAGCGAGAGCTCCTTGCCATCGTATGGGCTGTAAAACATTTCCGACCCTATCTGTTCGGTAGAAAATTCACCCTAGTAACTGATCACCGTCCACTCACCTGGTTATTTTCTATAAAAGACCCTGGAAGCAGACTAGCTAGATGGCGTCTCAAGCTTGAGGAATACAATTATAAAATTATTCATAAACCGGGAAAAACCAACAAAAATGCGGACGCCCTTTCTCGAATTAAAATCAATCATTTTAAAGAATGTGCGAATTTTCATAAGAAAATATCAATATTAGCTTCGAACGATACGGAATCTGACGAAGAACCAAATGAAATCAATGAAGAAGAAATCACTGAACATTTTAATAGATTTGTCGAACTGTATAAAACTAAATCACTCATTGATTATTCTAAAATTGAAATATCTAATGATCAATTATTAGACAAATCGCATAAGAACATCATCACCTTTCTTAGACAAAATAAAATGGAAGAAATACATCACAAAATATTAGACGACGTCTTCGATGAAAACAATATAGATTTTAACTTATCAAAGATTAATATATTCGGTAGTAAAACTGTCAAAAATCGGAAATATTTTATCATTCCCCTTCCTTTTGATCCTGAAACAGTAGTACAACACCTATTCTATATCGTTTATGTCGCACAAAATGAATTTGACCTATCGCAAATCCATTACGTCGAAAATCAACTCGAATTACCAATTCTAGAAATATTTTCATTTATCTTTGCCGATAAAGAAATAAAACTGAGAATCTGTCAAGATGTTATTAAAACTCCGGAACAGGATGAAATACCCCAAATACTAGATCACTATCACTGTGGCAAAAACAATCTCCATCGGGGTATAAATGAAACTATACGAAGAATAAAAGAAAAGTATAATTGGCAAGGCATCACAAAGGATGTAGAAAATTTTATAAAAAATTGCGAAATCTGTCAAAAAGTAAAGATATGTAGAAAAAACTTAAGTAACCCGTTAGTCATCACCGAAACCCCTAAAACACCGTTCGAAAGAATTAACATAGATCTTTTCGAATACCCTACCAGAAATTACGCATTAACTATCCGAGACGAGCTCACTAAATTCACACAGGCGTATCCTCTTGAAGACAAAACAGCTAAATCAGTCGTCAATCATCTTATTATCTTTTTCCAACACTATGGCACACCATTACGCATACACTGTGACTATGGACGTGAATTCGACAATGCTTTGATGAAAGATCTTTGTGAATTGTACGACATAAAACTAACCTTCTCAAGTGTGGGCCATCCACAATCTAACGGTTCTATCGAAAGATTTCACGCAACCCTAAGCGAAATGATAAGAGCTAATCAAGCTGAAAATCCCGATGAACATCCGTTCAATGTTCTGCCTTATGCAGTTATTTGCTACAATAACACAAAAAACAAAACCCACGGATTTACACCATACGAACTCATTTTCGGACATACTTCTTTTAGACCACCCGAAATACTTTACAATGAAAAAATCCTTATATCAAAATACGTTAGAGACTTAAGTAATCGTATGCAATATTTCTATAAAGTGGCACGAGCCAAGACGGAAAGACAAAAAGAAAAGGCTAAAGAAAGATTCGATCAACACGTGTCATCAAACCCTCCAGAATATAAAATAGGCGATAAGGTTTACGTCAAGGAATCGCAAATTAAAGATAAATCCCAAAATAAATTTAATGGCCCTTTTGAAATCCAAGAAATTCACGTAAATTCTGCTACTTTATTAAATACCCAAACCAATAGAACAATGAAAGTAAATTTTGATAGATTAAAACCCTATCATGAGTAATTTTCTTTCAGATTCCTCGGACTGATCCCAGTCATCCTCTCCCAGTATACGTTAACTCCAATCAACAACACTGTTGGAATCTTTTTTCATGAAGAAACCAATCTCAAAATTTCGAACGACAAATGGACCCTCCTTGTATATAAAGACATGCAACCAATCAGAGACGTTATCGACAAAAATGACAAAATCTTAGAAAATTTATTGGATACCATTGAAGAAGATGTACCTCGAATGCTGGCATTTAAATCCGAAGTCCAAACTCACATAAGTCTTCTCAAACAAATCTCTAGTTCTGTTAATCTCAAATATACAGAAATAATGGCTGATACGAAACAATACACATTCCGAGAGAAACGCGGACTTATTAACGGAATAGGTTCGATATGGAAATCAATTACAGGCAACTTAGATTCGTCAGATGGCGAATATTTCAATGATTGTATAAATAAAATAACCCGCGATGAATATCAAATCGAAAACTTATTGAAAAATCAAATATCGGTTACAACTTCTGTTATTAAAAACTTTAACGCCACAATCCAGAAATTACAAATAGACGAGGAAACATTCAACAATAATATTAAAGAAATTCGAGAGTCAATAATGGATATCTCTGACCAATTAAAATTCTATCAATCTCAAATCGATATGCTAAACTTTTGTGAATTACTAATGGAAAGCTATTCATTTATCGAAGACTCTTTAAATGAAATAGTAAATGCCATAACCTTTGCTCGATTAAAAATATTACATAGCTCAATCATAACCCCGTTTGATTTAATTGAATCGCTAAGGCATATATCACAATCATTACAAAAAAATAATCTTCCATTATCAATCTATACTTCAAATCTAGCTCAATATCTCGATATTATCGAATTGCAAGCCTATCAATTAGACACAAGAATTGTGTTTGTCTTAAATATTCCTTTAACTGATGCAGAACAATATACTTTATATCGTATCTATCCAATACCAATACTGGATAATCGAACAGGTCTTCATTCAATATTAACAACAACAAATAAATACATTGCGCGAAATGATGATTCATTGTTATACCTTACAATAAATAGCCTTGAGTCATGCAAAACTTTGCGAGCTCGAACCAAGATCTGTTACAACACACTTCCATACCCAATCGACAGCGATGCCATATGCGAAGCCCAACTTCTGAAACGACAAGAACGCCTTCCCAGAACATGCCAGACTTCCGTAGTATTTGCCAAAGATTACAACGTCCAGAAGATCAACATAAACCTGTGGCTCATAACAGTTTCTGACCCACTGCCTATTACCATCAAATGCGAATCCAGAGACGTCAAATCAGAGATTATTTACACAAACCATGTACTCAAACTACAACCCACGTGCGATGCCTTTATTGGAAGTACAAGAGTACACTCTCAGAAATTAATCGACGTTCATGACAATGTTACATACAGAAGTCACCCAGTCCAAATTCCATTCAATTGCTGCAAACACTTCCCAGATAAAATCCATCTTCCCGACTTAAAACCACTGAAGCTTAGCAGAATCAATACTGAAGACCTCGAGATAGCCCATCACAAACTCAATCAGTATTCTGAAGAACTCGATAAACTAATCAATGAACCGTTTGTCAACAAACATCTGAGCTGGTTCACCATTTTTACCATAGTTGTCATTGTAACTCTTGTTGTTCTTTATGTTATATGTAAATGCAGATCCAAGAGAAGATACAGGATAGGAATTGGCAATACCAATGACAATGACCATCCGCCCTCTCCACCAAGACACCCAGAGACAGCCTTCACCCGGAATTGGAGAAAAATCCTTCCAAGACGAAGACCCAGTATCCACCTAAGCGACGCCATAGACGAAGAAGAGCAGATCCAACTTAACACCAATAAACAGACAGTCTAAAAGTTGCTGCCACGCATCAACTTTCATCTAAAAGGGGGAGCTGTTATATGCATTGTACCAACCGATGTTCCTTATCACGACGATTCCCAGGGTATCAGGTTCCACTTCCAACAACCTGAGCCGATAAGGATCCTTGCAAATGCAGTACCAGCAGAGTCAGCGGGACCCAAGCTTTTTACACGTTCCCACTGAGTCAGCATTTACTAATATTATAAAACCGCTTGTCGCTCTTAATTCAGTATTCAGTATATTTTTGTAGTTCATTCATTATATTTTATATTTCATTCATTTTTACCACGTAACTTGTATTTTGTAATAAATAAATTTTTTAAAAAGTCAAAAAAGTGTTTCGTGATATAAAATATATATATATATATATATATATATATATATATATATATATATATATATATATATATATATATATATATATATATATTATATATATATATATATATATATTGTAGTTTTGAGTTTCTTGAACCGTATTAAATTTAATATAAAATTAATGTTTCTTGAGTTTAGGTTTTTTCTTTTTTTATTTCAACTAAACTAAAAAAATTTCATAATATTTTTTTTTTTGTTTAGTTCAACAACGTCACTGCGCTCACAAAACATGAAAGCCGGAAGAAGCATAAATTTGATTTTGAAAACATCAAAATTTTAAGAACAGAAAAGAACAAAAAGAAGAGGGAGAACGAATGGAACATTCCGACTCAAACTTATGCTTCGGTATCTTACTTTTTTAATGCAATGAAATATTATTTTCGCTTCACATTAAAATATTGATATTTGTTTAATCGGGAGCAGTTATAGACATCGTCTACAACTGCTCCTGAAAAAGCTACAAAAGCCTAGACAGTCGCTAAAGGATGTAGAAGCAAATGTCATACAATCAGAAGGAACACTGCTATCCAGAGCAACTGTCAGCAGCGGTTGGGTCTCCTTTGGCCTATTTTATAGGTTATTTTGACGAAATTTTTTTGAGTATGCTGCAGTTTATACAAAAAATTACTATATGCGACATTCTACACACCAATGCAACAGAATTAAAAAAAAACTGTAGGAGTTTATTTTATCATGGGGTGTATTCCATACTCAGGCATTTACATGTACTGGTGGACAGAAATGCGATTTGCTTTAGTTACTGACACGATTTCTAGGGATTGTTTTAAAGTTCTTCGTATGGCTTTTCACATTGTGGAAAGTGATAAAGCTCCTACAGGAAACCAGAATTCACTCTGGAAAGTGCAACATGTACTTGATCAAGTAAAGAATGCTTGCAACAGATTAGAATGCCAACAAGGTTGCATTTCCTGTTCAAAATAATATATCTTATATGAACGCTTATCAGCTTTCTACAGACTATTTATTTGTTTTTGGCATATCACAATCACACTACACAACAATATTTAGTTTTTTTAAGCTATTAATCTAAATTTAATATATATTTATAATACAATTTAATAATATATATTATATTATGACCAAATTGTGTAAGAAATCAAAACATAAACAAAATTCCTACATAAAAAAGCGGCAACAGTCTATAAACTTCTGCCATACGCTCAACTGTCAATAAAATTTGAAGTATATCCGTATCAGTTGCGTACAATTTTCGAATATATTTAATTAAAATTATTATTTAGTGTTTTATTACACCCAAAGAGTTATTTCATAAAATTTATATTATTAATAATAACAAATGTTTTTGGTTATTTCGTATATTTTGTATTTGATTATCAATATAATTCTAAAATTTTCAATATACACCATATGACGACTATGAAAGATCTAGCAGTTTCGTATGGGTTGCGTATTATTAGCTGTATTAGGAAAATTTTTACTTTAAGGTTAATGTTCTAGAAATTTCAAATATAGTAAACTCTTAAATATTGGGGAAATCTGCAAGAAAGACTCTAATGAGTATCAATTGTGTCTATAAAAACGTTTTCGCCAAAGTGGAATAATTTGTAATTAGCTACCATATATTATCTATTAAAAAACACTGTTGATCTTACTGTACCTTAGAATTCTAGAGTTAGAATAGTACAAAACTTAGCAAGTAACAAAATAGTGTTTTTTTGTTACTATGTGAAAAAAAAAAGTTTTTTTACCGTTGGAAATGTATGTATAAAAGGTTTACCCAAGGTTAATTGAAAAACCCAATGTAACTACATTTAAAAGGAAGTAATTCTTTGAATTGTCGGCAATAAATAAATTTTGATTGTTTAATAGTTTAAATGTGAGGTTCTGTTTTATCAGAACGCATGTGCTGACATGCGTACTTTTAGTTCCTTTGAATCTTTATGTCGTTAAGGTTCATTGGTAGAACAGAATGAAGTTAAATCCCAGTTTAGGGAAATATTATTTTAGATTTTGAATTGAATTTTTTTTATTATATTATATTGTTCATGTATTATTATAATAATATCTTATTGAGATGTATCTAAGAAAAGCAAGGTAATGTTATCTTTTTTAGTTAATGAAAATTATTATTAAAGTAGGTTAGTTGTTAATGGATATATCAGTCACGTTAGTTATCTGTGATGTTGACTTGTTCTTGGTATATTATTTAAGTAAGTGGTATATATCGCTTAGATTCTTAATGTCACTCTTAACATTGATGGATAAATCGTTCGAAAGGAAAATATAAGACATTTCAATGAACTCTCTTTTAGATTTATTCTTCTCACGGTGGAGAATTTTGCAGTATTAATATAGTCCATGAGATGACCAGTGTAATGGACATATTTTGCTAATGCACAGCGGTCAGGGTGAAGTCGAGAATTACTTTTGTATAGTGTAATACGTGATTTCAATAATTGAGATGTTTGCCCGGTACAGGAATTGCTAGAAGAAGAATGGCTGAAGAGATAAAATGGATTTAAAAAAAAAACAACGAGGATAGATGCCTTTAAACTAAAAACAAATGAAGAGCAATTCCGAGAGGTCTTAGCGGATAAGATCAAATCAGATCCTTTCCATAATCAAGATCAAATTGACGATATTGATAAAAACCTAAATAAAAACTTTCTCGCAGCAGGACTATAGGTCGCAAAGAAAACAAGACTAAAGAAGACAAAATAAGCAATGAAAATAAACAGCTAATGACGAAAAGAACACAACTACTATCGCAAAACAAACGCCTAATCAAAAATATAGAGAACTTAATAAAACAATTAGAAAAGAACTAAAACGCGATATACACAAATAAAACGAAAACTTTATAGAGCGAGTCATTGAAAACAACAGAGGCATAAAATGTCTAAGACCCACACAGAGAGTTCAAAAAATCATCAAAATTAAAGACGCCAATAATAAGGTAGAGAAGGACAAATATAAAATAACAAATATTGTCAAAATCTTCTACACATCCTTGTACAGCTCGCAAGGCCAGCCTAATGAAACAACACAGGAAAACGTTCAAAAGAAAAATGATAAACGTGAGATTAGAAGTACTACCAAATATAAAGGGATACGAAATAGAAAGAACTTTAAAAGAACTAAAAAATAGTAAAGCTCCAGGATACGACGGGTATAATTGCCGAGCTCTTGAAAACAAGCAAGACATTAACAATCCCTGTACTAACAGAGCTATTTAATAGATGTCTCCATAATAGCCAGATCCCTAAAGACTGGAAAGAAAGTCTAGTAATACTCTTACACAAAAAAGGGGACAAATGTGATCTACAGAATTATAGACCTATATCGTTGCTCAGTCAAGTATACAAACTTTTTATGAGAAGTATTAAAAACCGGTTAACCTGCAAAATGGATAATTACCAAACGGTTGAACAGGCTGGCTTCCGCAAGGGATATAGTATATCAGACCATCTGCTGACAACGAGAACATTAATAGAGAAGGCAAATGAATACCAACTACCCGTATTTCTTGCCTTCGTCGACTATGAAAAGGCGTTTGATAGTATCGAGATAAAGGCAACAAATACATAATATATATGAAAATGCAACTAGGATAGTACAACTAGACGAAAATACAAATTAGATCCCTATTAAGAGAGGAGTGAGACAAGGAGACGTAATATGGCCAAAGCTTTTCAACCTAGCCCTAGAAGACGTCTTTAAAACTACAAATTGGTTAACCTATGGCATTAACGTTAATGGCAACAAGTTAAAACACCTCAGATTCGCTGACAACATAGTGATTATAGCGAGCACATTCGAGGAACTGCAAATTATGTTGGGGGAACTAGCAGTCAGCTCCCAATACGTCGGCCTAAAAATGAATATGAAAAAAAAAAAAAAAATAATGACAAACACAGATGACCACAGACATATAACTATAAACGGCAGTGAGATAAAACAAATCCAGGAATATATCTACCTAGGCCAAATCCTGAGACTTGACAAAGAAAAACAAAATGCGGAAATTAATAGAAGAGCAAGACTAGCATGGGCAGGATTTGGAAAACTTAGTTGGATAGTCAAGAACCGAAAAATACCCAAATACTTGAGCAACAAAGTGTTCAACCAATGCATCCTTCCTATCATGACATATGGATGCCAAACCTGGACCCTAACCAAGGCAAACATGAATAAACTAGCCGCAACAGAAAGAACAATGGAAAGAGCAATGTTAGGTATAAGACTGTCAGATAAAAAGAGGAACGAATGGGTAAGATCCGAAACAAAAGTCAAGGACATAACAACAAAATTTGCCAAATTAAATGGAGCTTCGCGGTCCACACTGCTAGATAGAAAGATCAACGTTGGAATACTACAATACAAACATTGGAGACCTTACGAAAGTAAACGACTAAGAGGAAGACCGCAGATGAGATGGGTTGATGACATTAAAAGAATAGCCGGACCAAATTGTAAATATATTGCTCAGGATAGGGACCGATGGAAGGAGTTGGGATCGGCCTATGTCCAAATATGGACGAGAGAAGGCTAAGAAGAAGAAGAGAAGGAATTGCTGCAAGAGAGGCATGGAATGTTGTAAACAATGTTACTAAGCCTATATATGCGAGTCTTATCTTTTATCTTAGAATAAAATAATTAATTATTAGGGCTGATCTTTAAGCCACATTTATGTTGTTATTATTGTTACCAAAGCTATTTTCAACACTTTTCAGAATCCTTTTTAACCCCGGAGTGATATCTCCGAAATATGGTAATGAAAAATATTTGTTGATAGGAGGATCCGAGACTGAGTTCCCTCTTAAGATATCAGAATCAGCATTGTTAGTCGCGAAGGAGGTGAAGGTGAAGTACCTTCGTTATGGATAGTGTTAAACAAATTATTATTCACTAATGGTGTTGGATAAGCGTTTGAAATGAAAAGTTTCTGTAGGATTTTTAGGTTTTCTCTACGAAAAGAAGGATCTCATAGTTTTATTGCTCTATTTTTCATCTGTTTGAATAAGTTGACTTTGGTAGAATTATTATGTAAGAGTGGTAGTGGTAGAGTTAAGAGTGGTAGTTAAGGTATCTACTAGAATGGGTCGGTTTTTAATACCAATCTATTTTAATGTTGTTGTTTTCCCTGATCATCCTTATGTCGAGAAAGGGGAAGGACCAATTACCATCTTCCCTCTCTGTACTGAACTGGATGTAGGGGTCATAACTATTAAAAGTATCTAATAGTTCATCTAAATTGTTATTGGGTATAGCCAAAGTGATACCATCAATATATATATCAGAATATCATGATAAAAAATTTACCGATAACACTAGAGTAATCTTAACTTGGACACTAAACGTATATAAAAGCTGCTTGTAACATAAAAACTCTAATCTTATCTAAATTTACTCTGCGTCACTTATTTTACATTTGATACATATTTGCTCTGAATGTTCCATGCAAACCACTGCTTAAAAGCAGATCAAGTTACATGAGAGTTTCTATCTTTTGACCGTGGACAGATACAACATCTTTCCATTCTTTTCTTTTTTGGACGTTGATGGCTGAGGTTTATCTTCGTTCTTGCGCTTCTTTGATGATGTTATTATTTTCTTTTTCGACACTCTGGGTAATTTTAAATTTTCTTTCTCTCATAAAGGTGATCTGTAATCAAAGATAGGCCCAACTCTTTCAAGAAAAAACGTCGCTTCATCCGTTGATCCACAGGATTGTTTGCATTAAAAATTACCATAGCATTAATTCCAGCGGTATTCAGCAATGAATAAAACATGGCTAGCGGCCATCTCCCAGTATTTCTACTCACACTATAGGTACCACTAAGCTCGTCCACCACGTCTATTCCTCCTTTAGTGAAGTTGTAAAAAACTAATCATCTCTGGTTTTTTTAGCTTCGCCAGTGGCTGGATCTATTTTGTCATTATGATGGAGGGAAAAAAGAAGTAAAACATTCTTTCCTCTCCGAGGGATGTATTTTGCTGGTTTATTTGGAATGTATTGCTTGAACGGGCATCCAGCATTCTCATTCTTAAATTCTGAACCAATAGCGCGTTCATCTTGCGATTCTTCCCACAATTGCAGGAGCCTTCTTTGTTCTTGTTCATAAGACATCAATTATCTTAAAATATATATACACTACCGGTATGGTGGGGTGTACAACACCCCAACGCTGTTTACACGAAAATATTTTACTACTGCTTCACTCGACGGTCGCGAACAAACTGCTGAAGACAGTATATAACCTAACTCGAAGGTAGGGAGGGTATAACTGTTTGATGTTTGAAGTTGTGCAAACGCGGGCGTTTTTAAATTCTCGTGGGGTATGTGATACCCCACAATACCGTCGCTTGGTTAACAACTAACCTACTTTGAAAATTAATTTTCATTAACAAAAAAAAACATTCCCTTGCTTTTCTTAAATACATTTCAATAAGATATTATTATAATAATACATGAACAATATATATAAAAAAAATTTTTATTAGCAAAATCTAAAGTAATATTTTTCTAAACTGGGATTTAACTTTATTCTGTTTACAATGAACCTTAACGACATAAAGATTCAAAAGCACTACTTGAATTGTCATCACATGCTTTCTGATCAAACAGAAACCTCACATTTAAACTTTCAAACAATCCAAAAGTTAGTTATTGCCGACAATTCAAGAACTACTTTCTTTTAAATATGGTTACATTGGATTTTTTGATTAACCATATATTTTGCCGCCAAAAAAAACTTTTTTTTCACATAGTACCAAAAAATCACTACGTTGTTACTAGCTAGTTTTTTAACATTCCAACTCTACAACTCTAAGTTACAGTAGGATCAACAGTGTTTTTTAATCGATATGGTAGCTAATTATAATTTATTCTCTTTCAGCCAAATTGATTTTCTTTGGCGAAAACTTTCGGTGAAACAATTGATACTCATTAGAGTCTTCTTGCAGATTTCATCAGCATATCAGTAAAAAGCACGAGACGTGGTCGACTAAGTAGAGGGAGAAGTAAACGTGGCCATAGTAAACCACCGGTCAGAGCAGCAGGATGTAATTATGATGTTTTTTTTTTCAAATTTCTGTTGATTCAGAAATTATAGCTCCTGATGGTACACTTTGGAAGATTGAATTATTGTGTAATGCATCTTTGGTAGAAGAACACATCAAAACGTGATCAAAGATATTTCCGGGTCTACACCATATGCCAAGCGCCGTGTCGATGAAACATGTAACAGTGCTTGGCAACGTATTATTGACGATAAAATTTTAAAACATCACCGACTGTACTATTCAAGAAGTTCGCCGAATTCGTTTAAACACTTGGTCTCTAACAATAGAAGTTCACTCCGTTTATTGTCTCAAAAACCCGATAAATATGGTCAAAAATTTTAAATGGCCGTGAACAAAGACAAAAAATACATTGTCAATGCTTTGTCATATTTACGGAAAGACGAAACAAGACCAAATAAAGAGCTGCTCGGTGATTATGGAGTGAAAAAGTTGATGCAACCATATTTAAAAAAGGAAGATATATTACATGTGACAATTTCTTTATGGCATTCTCATTGGCTGAATTTTTAAAAGCAAACAGTAATATTCTCCTTGGTACTATGAATAAAGCTCGACGTGAAATCCCGGCTTGTATCAAGTACGCGAAAGAAAATTTGTACAGTAGACTACTTCTAAAGATTGGTGATATTGACTGTTTATTAAACGAAAAGCAATAAAAATGTGGAGATACTTAGTACAATGCACTCAGATGTACAAGCTGTATTCACTGAGAAAAAGAAACCGGAAGCTATTGCATATTATAATGAGACAAAATATGATGTTGATGTAGTGGACCAAATGGCACGCAAGTATTCAGTGAAGACATCGTCTAGCGTTGGGCACTTTACACGTTTTACAATTTACTGGATTTAGCTGGAATAAATGCCTAGATCTTTTTAAATCCTTAAATAAATCGCAAATAAGTCGCAGTAATTATATTCTGAAGCTGGGAGCAGAACTCTCAGAAAAAAAAAATATGCAGAGACTATAGCTGCTGTCAAATGACTATTATACCAGATGAAATTGATGAACCCCAAAAAATTAGCAAACGCGTTGTGAAATCAAATCACAGTGCTTTGGAAACAAATAATTTGTAAAATGCCACTCATGTAAACAAACAGTCTGCAAAAAATGGATTTCCACTAAATATTTTGTATGTTTATTGTGTAGGTAAAAGCAATATCTGGTAATTTGGTATATCTGGTAATCTGGTAATTGGTAGTTTTTCACTTTGTTTCTTACCATTATTTCTTGTAAAATAAATACATGATAGTTTGTTTAAAGTTTCCTTTTACATTTTCGACGAATCAAAAATGACAGGTCCGCAGTTCTAGGACTGGCATAAATGTCCGCGCTTCTTGTGTTAAATACTTTCACTGATGTAATAACGGAATATTTGTTTTCAGGTTTCTATTAACTACTTTTATTGTGATATGCTTAGTTTTAGCTAAGATATTTATTTAGTTTAATTTTGATCTTTTCTACGTTTTCATAAATAAATTAAAAAATGATTTAAAATCTGTAGTACATACATCGTCAATGAAGCAACATTCTACTTTCTACAACATATCGTCAGATGAACTTCTTATAATTATCTGGGAAAAGCTTTGAACTCTTGTGTAAATCAATAAATAAAGTAAACATAGTCACCTTGAAGTACCTTCGAAAATGTTCGATTAAATGTTGCTCAAATAACGGAAATCCCAGAGGATAATATAATTTATGATAAGAGGGATTGAGGCGCCAAATTATGTAATTAAAGCGAAGGAAGTTATTTGTTTGAAATTATAACAGTTTAGCACCACATTATGTCGAGTATTCAAGACAAATTTAAAGGAAATATATGACTACCGCGTGTAATCATAAACATAATATGCATTTGATGCATATGTTGAGCATACAAGGTAATTCAAATGAATAATAACGAAAACTCATTAACGTATTTCCGTAGTTACCTATTTTAAACGTTTTAGTTGCTTCAAAATAAAGACTTTTTTGTCTATCATGTCGCCTCTCTGTTTCAATAAGGTGTTAAGGTAAAAAGTACAATTTTACAGGAGCCTTCTTTTTAACTTACAAAAAACTATTGTCTCCAAAGGAATGCATTTTTACAGTCTAGTTTACAGTATTATCAATTTACAATATTAACTATTAGTGTTAATTAATTAGGTCTCTGAAAATGTTAGATAGGCCTGATGATGTAATAAATTTAGCAAAAATTTGCAGATTTACGAAAAAGGTGATCATATGTCACACTTTTCGTACAAAAATGTAATAAGACGAATGTTACAAACTGACTTATCACGTTGTTAATATTATTTTTGTTATGTTACTTACATAATAATATGTTACAATAAACAAACTTTGTCGAAATCAAAGATTTTAGATTTGAGAATATGTTCTTTATTGGAAAAGTGTAATTTTAACAACAAATATTAGAATTACAAAGCAAATAAAAGTGCAATAATTCTTAAATTAAAATTATTTCTTAAAGGTATTTAATAATGTGTAAAGCTTAAATTCTAAACAAACTAATTTTAATAAATTACGAAAATGTAACACTTTTTTTTGTGTAATAACGTTCACTTAATAACCTAATCTAACTAAACTAAATACACTACAATTCTGGAAATTAAAGAAGAATTACAATGGGAGAGGAACTAGGATTACTTTTCGCACCTAGGGGTCATTCAAGGTGACTCACAGCCAGAAAGTGTAGACCACGGAAAGTATAGGTAAAAAGGTAAAATACTTGGTGATTAAACAGAGGTAACGAGCTTAACACCTACATACCTACACTAAAGTTTTAATTTACACATTTTAATAAACTTAGGAATAATTTTATATACCTTGTACATATTTAATGATATCAAATAAAGTAGATTGGAAGTGGGGTATAATTTTTGCAATATTAAACTATTAATAAGTTCTTCTCTTTGTATTTCAAATTTACTACAAGAATAAAAAATGTGATCTAAGTCGCAAACCACATTGCAAGTTTCACAAAATTCGGTGTTGACTACACCGATTTTATATAAGTGTTGAGGGTAGCTTGCATGTCCGAATTTCAGCCTACATATGGTCACAATATCATTTCTTGTAAAATCATAATCTTGGTGCCAAAATCTGTTGGAATACTTGGATGTAATAGTGTGTATCGTGTGAGGTTATTAGAGCAATAGTTTTTCCAATGCAGTTCCCATTTTGCCTTAAAATTACTCTTAGATATCATTAAATATTCTTGAGCACCTAAATTGTTGTTGATATGCTCTCCTGTTGTAACGCTTTCTTTGGCTAAGGAGTCTGCAACTTCATTGCCACGAAGTCCTATATGAGCTTTTACCCAAGTGAATTTTAATTCGTATTGACTTTTTTTTAAATTATGAATTCTTACTTTTAATTCTCTAATAAAAGGATTTGTATCAGTAGCCATCACATTAATTGGGTTAGCAATGCATTTAAGAACAGATAATGAGTCACTCAAAAAATTTATTTTTTTTAACTTGTTTTTTTCGACATAATCACAGGCTTTAATAATACCAATAGCTTCTGCAGAAAAAATGGAAGTATTATTATTCAGTTTGAATTTTTCTTGGACGTTTGTTGATGGTATATAGAATGCACATCCCGTACCATTATTTTGTTTTGATGCATCGGTATATATTTCCAGAAAATCTGATAGATTTGATATGCAGGTGCTTAATATGTTTTTACTTATCAACCAATTTTCATTGTATACAGGAATATTAATTTCTAGTGGTTCCAACATGTCAAAGAATTCAGATTTTTCAACTGAAATAGTTCTTTTTAAATCACTATTATAACTACTTGTATTTCTAAAAGCCATACATAATGGAGGGAAGGTTTTTTTGACCAGTACGTGTTAGTTAAATCGTGGTTATTTAATAAGGCTATTTTATCTAACAGAGTACGGTTTTTACAAAAAGACTTGATAATAAATTTTTCTGCTAGCCATTCCCTCCGTAAAAATAATGGTGGTTCTAGAGCTTCAATCCGAAGTGGTTCCACAGGCGTTGAACACATTGCACCCAAACAGAGTCTTAGGGAAATATTTTGAATTATTTCCAGTCGTTTTAGACTGTAAGGACTGGCTGACCCATATAACGTACATCCATAATCCAAGATCGACCTAATAAAGGCTTTGTAAAAAGTTAAACACGATTGTGAATCTGCTCCCCACCATGTTCTCCTTATGAATTTTAAAAAGTTTATGCCTTTTAAACATTTTGATTCTATACTTTGTATAAATGGTTTCCAGTTAAGCTTCTTGTCAAGAATAATTCCAAGATAAGTTACCTTATTTGATACTGGATATAAGGTACCATTTACATTTATGTTATCAATATTGGGTAGATTATGTCTTGTAAAGATGGTAACACTAGATTTTTGAGGGGTTAGAGAAAACCCTAACGATTCAAATTTCAAAGTAGTTAGTTGTATATGGGACGTGAGTTCAGTTATACCTACTTCTAATTTTTTGTTAGTGTTATAAACAACAAAATCATCAGCATACTGTATATTATTATAATTACTTTTTTCCTTGTGAATTTCTTTTGTAAAAACATTAAACAAAAGAGGAGAGATAACGGAACCCTGTGGTAAACCTGTGGATGATCGTCTGGGACCTATTATAGCATTGTTATTTGACCTTATATAAACTTTTCTTTGTGTTAAAAGATTGCACAAGACATTACACACTCTCGCAGGGACATCTGCCTGAAACAGTTTTTCTCTTAACATAATGATATTAACTGCATCGTATGCACCTTTTATATCGAGAAATGCAGCACCTAGGTAATAGTTATTTGAATTCTAATCGGTGTTTAATAATTCTTTCAAAAGTTTTCATTACACAGGACAACAAAGAAATAGGCCGATAAGATTCTGCAAGGTTAGGATTTTTGTGTGGTTTGGGGATTGGTACAACTAAAACATTTTTCCACTCCTCAATGACAACGTTTTTTAACCAAATATCGTTAAAAATTTCTAACAGAAATAATTTACCCACAGTTGGTAAATTCCATAACATATCGTATGTAACTTGATCCATACCTGGAGCTGTGTTACTGGTACTTTTTAATGCAAATTGTAGTTCAGTAAATTTCAAAGGATAATTAAATATATCATTTTGTACATCTGTATTATCTATTAAATCCTTTACTTCCTGATCTGCTGAACATGGTGTGATATTTTGCAAAAAGGTTTCAATCCAGTCATAGTTACTACATTTAGGCTTAGGTGCGGGAATTCTTTGCATTTTTTTTGGCTGTTGCCATATTTCCTTAGACGGAGTATTTTTATTAAGTTTAGCGCAGTAGTTAACCCAGTAACTCTTAGCCTTGTTTTTTAAAAAAATTTTTGATGTTGCCATTTTTTCTTTAACGTGTATATAATTTTCTATATTGCTATTGTTGGTATAATTATTTAAAGCTTCTTTTCTATAACGAACGACTTTATCACATTCATCGTCCCACCAAGGAGGGGGTGACAGCTTGGCTCTTTTAAAAGGCTTATTGATTGGAATTGAAAATGTACTAGCATATTCAATGCCTTCCATGAAATATTTATATTTATCATTTACATTTAGTAGTTGCGGTTTATTACTAAAATATAAAATGCACATTCGTTCGTATTCCATCCAGTTGGCTTTTCTAGTGTTCCATTTGGTTTTTGGCTGTATTGTGTTACTGAACTGTTCCCTCAATATATTAAGTTTCATAAAAATGAGAAAATGATCCGATCCAAGAGTATCTGTTAACACTGTCCAGTTAGTTTTATCCGCGATATCCGGAGATACTAGTGTTAAATCGACAGAAGAATTTTGTCCCGACCGAGATATTTTTGTATGTGACCCATCATTTATAATTACCAGGCTATTTTGATTTAATGCATTTACCATATTTTTCCCAGATTGATTGATTTTATATGAGCCCCATAGGTCATGGTGCGCATTAAAATCTCCTCCAATTATTGAGGTACCATTTATGTTATTAAAAAGATTGGAAAAATTGTTTACAGTAATTGAAAAATTTGGAGGACAATACACAGAAACACAAGTGATGGATAAGTTTTTAGAAACGAAAGTTTCTGCTGCTCAGATTTGCATACCATCTACTACATTGTTAAGAAATACTTCTTTGAAGCTGATATTATTTTTTATAAGAATAGCGACACCCGTCATACCATCTATCCTATCCTTTCGCACAATAGAATATCCATAAAATGTATAAGTTACATTTGGTTTAAACCATGTTTCTGATATTAAAGCAATATCAACATCATAATCTAATAATATTTTAACTAAGCTCTGTTTATTGGATACAGCGGAACGTGCATTCCACTGACAAATTTTTAATTGGTTAAGATTAGAATGTGTCGTCATCATCAGGTATACTCTCATTACAATTAAACGCAATATTTTTAATAAAATTTACATCAATGGTTGAAAGTTCTTCAAAAGATTTTACTTCACTTAGTACTTTCTGAAAGACCGTGAAAAATCCTTTAATGAATTCGTCTGACATATCAGATTCAAAATTGTCTCTAGGTGGCATATTTATAGGTTTATCGGGTCCAAGATTAAATGGGAACATTGGAGGGGGATTTGATATTTGAATGGGAGATGTGGCTTTTCGCTTTTTGTTAACTGACTCGATTTGAGTTGAAGCGTTGTGATTTCGCCCTGTTTGTAGGAGAGTAGAATTAGTTGAGTGTAAGTTAGATGAAAAAGGTTGTCTAGGATTTTTGATATTAGTCCTTCGTGTGGGCAAAGGGGGAAATTCTTCCTCTGATAAATGAGATAAAGCTTGAAATTTATTGTTAATTTTTAACGTTGAAGCATATGATGTTTTATTTAAATTTCTTGCTTCCGTAAAAGTTAAATTCTCCTCAGCCATTTTCTTCTTTATTTCACTTTGTTTCAAATATGTTGGACAAGATTTAGAAATAGATTTATGTGAGTTTGTTTTACAATAAATACAACAATTATCCTGTGGATCCCGACATGAATGAGTTTTATCTTTTGTTTTACCACAGTTTATGCAAAGAGCCACTGTGTTACGACACTGCTTCGCTACGTGACCATATTTAAGACACCGGTAACATTGTGTAACACTGTGAATATAGGGTTCAACTGGACAAGATACAGAGTTAATGAAAATGTTTGAGGGTAACATGTTACCCTCGAATGTAACTATGACTGTTTGTCGAGGGACAAATATTGTTTCTCCATCAGAAATAATCTTTCGCTTGATTCTCCGAATCTCGGTAATAGTTACTGCAGATAGAAAATTTGTAAAAAGATATTGCTCGTCAAAAAAAGAATCAACATTCTTGACAACCCCCTTCCTCGATAATAAATTATTTGGAATATAAGCAATTAAATTTTCGTTTTTTAATTGATCATTAGCCACTAGTTTATTAGCGTCTTTAATTGTTTTTAATTGAACCCTAATTCTGTTTTTGCCTACTCTATCAATTCTTACAATATTTTGAATATTAATTTTTTTGTGTAAAATATGACCGACTGCCATAGGGTGTAATTTACCTATATTTTCATTATTGGTATTTTCAATAAATACGTAGACAAAATCTGAATACAGGTTTGGCTTTTGTAAATTGAAAACCTTACTTTTTTTCTGGATATCTAAAGGTGCGTCCTTATCTTTATCAGATGTGTTTTTACCATCTAGATTGTTGGTTGTCGTGGTGTTAAACGTAACCATATCTACGCTTGCTCCTCCATCATCCACAGTTCCACCCTTGTCCAGGGGTGGTTCATCGTCCATTTTTACAGTTTATCACCACACTAATTTATTTATTTATTGCACTTACAGTTGCACTCACAATAAATTATTTTATATTTTATAAAGCTAGATAATTTTATCAAAACATCAAATTTAGTTCGAATCACCTAAAATTATTAAAGCGATAATTGGATTTTAATGAGAATTCGATAAATGTTAATTAGTACTTGGCAAAGAAATTTTTTTTAAAACGTCCGCACTCCACAGAGGCTAAAATAATGAATGTAACACTTAAAATATGGTTTTTGTCAAAACAAGCAATAACACGTGACTTTTAAAATTACAACGATTCATAAAATGACCTGTGATATCTTGAAATTAGGTTCTTATTTACCAAATCCATGAGATTTGCTTTTTTCTTATCGGGCATACCCGATTTTGCTCTGTATGCAAATGCATCTCTTAATTCCAAATTTTGCTCTTTTTATTTCTATTAATAACTACAGCTTTCTGAAATTCAGCGTATAAATTTAAAAAAATATAGCATCGAGTTCGCTTTTTTAAGTTAAATCACTTTTAAACCTGCTAGTTTTACTGTTTCAATATTTTCATCTTTCAGCAAAAAAAAAGATATGATTATATATATGATATTGATTGCATAAACTTTTCAAGTCAAAAAAGTCGACGAAACACATTTCAATAACATGGAAGGGCTCGCTTTTCTTCCTTGTAGCCTTACGGCACCAATAAATGCGTCAGGTGTATACGTAGGGCTGGATCTTAATTGACGGTTAATTTCTCGGTTACCAAGTTAAGATTTTTAATTATTTTTAATGAGTATAGATACATACAGATCATAAATTTATTTTTTACTGGCCTGCACAATTTTCCGAATAGAACACAACATCCAAATTGTTGGATGTTTCTGAAACTTTCTTAAGGTACTTGTAAACACATGTACCGATTTCATTCATAGCGCTATGGACGTTTGACTCATCCCAAACATAGCTTTAACACAATTATTCTGAATGATAAATATGGTTGAATTAAAAATATTCAATTTCGATTTATAGAAGAAGACCGAGATCTCCCCTTTGGGGCATTAAAACACTGTCTGCAAGTCACATACTGCGACCAGAATTTTATTGTCTTTTTTATTATTTTCTTTCTCTATACGTGAGAGAACTTTTTTATAATCTTCACACATATCACACAAGTCTATGTTAGGAAAAAAGAACAATATGTTGAAATATTGAATAAATATACGTTAAAACATCAAATATGTGGCAAAAGGTACATTTAGTGATTTACAATTTGTAACATAGTTTCTTTGTAGGTCGGTAATTGCTTTGCTGCCATTAATGTAATAAATTTTTGAGTTAGCTCTTATGTAATGAGATTCAATTTTTGGTATTGATTCTGTAAATGTTTTAACGTCATTTTTAGTGATTTCATCTACCTTGTATATTTTTTCATGACGTCCTCGATTATCTTTTATTACTTAAATATTGCTCTCTCTTCTTTAAGGCCGTCCAAATTTTATCTTCTTTAAGGCCGTCTAAATAGGTCGGTTATTAATTGATAAAGTATTTTTTAAAATAGTTTACACACTCTAGTTTTTACAACAGCAACAGTTAAAAGAAAGCGTTGTTATTGTCACGAGAGGGTGCAACGTTCCCATCAGCATCTAGTTTAACGTAACGATATTTTGAGACGGCTGCTTCAACATTATTTGCGATAAATGACCACTGTTTTTTGATTTCTTAATCCCAGTATTCTTAAAATAATTGCAAACGTCGCTCCTATACGATATTTGACGACATTGGAAAGCACATTTTTCTCTGCAAGATGGTTTCAGTATACGTTCTGTAATGACTTTCTTTGCCTTTAGTGATTGATAAGATTTTCTACTATTTCTCATTTTCTTTACTACAATTGTTTGCCAATTATCTTCGTGTCTCTGTCTTTTTATTCCTATTTTATTTGGACTATAATCTGGATTTGTTAAATTCTGTTGAGAGGCTATTATATTTTCCTTATCAGACGGTTCACTTTGTATTGGTGTAAGGTTATTAGGTTTTATTTCATAATCTTCCCTAGGTAGCAGATTCACACTTTCACATAAAATATTGTCTTGATTTATTGTGCTACTAGGTAAATATTCTTTGTCAGAACATAAAGCATTTCTTTGATTACGATGTCTTAGTTCTACATCTTCATAGTCTGGGTCTTTTAATGAGTCGTCGGTATCTGTAAAGAAAATTATGGTTACAATATTATCAGAATGAGGTAAAAAATGAAATGTTTTTGATTACATTGAAATAAACATTAATTGAGTACATGAAATTACCTTCACTGAAAGACCTACTACTTGATGAGCTGGTTGACGAGTCACTATAATCTATTTCTAATGAGTGTAGAGTAATAAAATCTCATGAAGTATTTAAAAGCGCTACAGGGTAATCCGTCAATAATCCGTCAATAAATTCCGTCCGCATTGCAAAATTCTGGCGTTTCATAAAGAGCAGGTAGGTATCACCCTGTTTTAAGGGATTAGTCCATTGTTATCGACAGATAAACACTGAGCCAGAGGCGCGCTAGTGGGTTAATTGACAAAAGAATATGCATTCTTAAAAATCATATTAAAGGAAATAAAAATGTAATACAGCAGAACAGTGTTATTAAAAAAATATAAAATGTAACAATAAAATATATACGAACCGAAATCGGGAAATACTCACAAACACACACGAATAAACTTTACATATTGAAACACTTGTGGGGAGTTTAAATCAATTTATTCACAAAAACTACAAAAACTTTACTGGATACGTTATTACAATTCTACATCACTATAGTCTTCATCCGAAGAACTGTCATCATCCCCTGGTGTGATAATTATAGGGTCAACCACCTGATCGACCAAGTTGTCCAGTTCCCACATTTTATCTTCCTCTTTTAAAACATACTGGATTGCTTTTTGCCAGTTTTCTGATGTGATTTCCATAATGGCTTGATCAAACAATACCTTGACATCTTTCATTTTAAATGTGGTATTGTGCCTTGCAACATATCCTTTAACTTGTGCCCATATAAGTTCTATGGGATTTAATTCGCAATGATATGGCGGTAGGCGTAGCACAGTTGCATCTTCTACGGCATATTTTATGAAGCGAGATTTACGTTGTTTTACTACGGCTAGTAGTTCCTTCTTTATTGAATTCGTCTCAAACTGAATACCTTTATTTGACAGCCAGTTAATAATTTCTTGCTTTCTCCAAGCTGAAGTTGGTACCTTCTCTATGCGCCTTGAATGGTAGCTTGCATTATCCATAACCACGACCGAATCAGCTGGAAGAAATTTTAACATTTCCCAGAAGTAGTCTTCAAAGACATTCGAATTCATGTCCTCATGATAATCTCCCGTCCGACACGACTCAAAGCTTAACAAACCTTCTTTTAAAAATCCTTCTTCGCTTCCAATGTGAGCAATTATAAGTCTCTTCCCTTTTCCCAAAGGCACTTTAATACCCGTCGAAAGGCCTTCTATGAAAGCTTGGCGAGCACTTGTTACATTTTTATCTTGCCACATTTTTTGGACTATATAACCTTCGTTTATCCACGTCTCATCAAGATAAAAAATTGTCTTGTGGTCTCTGCGGTACTGTTTTATAGTTCTCAAATATTTTCGTCTCCAGCAAATGATTTCGTCACTTTCCAGTAATAGTGCCTTTCGATTGTGCTTTTCCCAGGAAAAATTCATACTTTTTAAAGTTTTCCATAAAAGTTTTCTGGATATCAAAGGAATATCGTTATCTTGGCTTATCTCCATTAGTATTTTGTCAAGGGTGGGTATTTCCTTTTTAAAATAAAACGAATGAACTTTTCTTCGAATGTCACGTTTGGTGTCTTCACCTAAGATTTTTATTGGTCTTCCTGATTTTCTCTTGCATGGACTTAACTGGCCTGATATCTTTCTTTGTCGCAATAATTTAAAAATCGTGGACTGTCCAATTTCAGTCATTCGGACACATCGCTCAACACTTTCTTGCACAGACAAACTACTGAAACAAAAATACTGAAAAAATATTTACTGAAACCTTATTTAATATAAAATTACACGGCAAAATTAAGTTGTTTTAAAAAATAGAATTCAGTATAACCTACGTTAGATAATATTTGGTTTTTTTAATAAAACTGTTTTCTTTTCCCATCAAAACTGCATTTTGTGGTCTTTTTTATGGATTTTTGTGATCGATTCCCTCTTCAAGGTCCAGCAGTAATCTGCTATCATTCTTATATCCCATCTTACTTGGTCTCTTCATCTCCTTTATATCTTAATAAAACTTTTTTTTTTCCAGCTCCTGATCTTTTATAAACATAAAATTGTAAAAATAGGCAAAGCTACACTATGTTCAGAAACCGGAGACAGAATGGCTCCCGGTCTTAACGGAAATGTTGAGGAGACATGTGACATATGACAGCTTGGATGGGCAATAACAATCATGGGTATGTGATCTGCATATTTCAAGATTCTATGAAACTAAGCATTGACTAAAGGTCCAACTGACACTCCTATAGGAAGTCAACTGATGAAGTATGAAATGATATAGAATATTTTAAGTAGATTGCATAATCAAAATCTCACCCTCAAACCTGTCTATAATATTTAGGGTGTTAGTTTGAGAGCAACTGAAGTCGACGTAAAGTATGAATGCGAGAAAGAGACTAAAAAGTATATTAGACAGTGGGTGGTTGACTGCAATAAAATGGTCTTCCAAGCACTGTTAATACTATAGGAAAAAGAAATCTCACTATGTATTTAAAATAATAAAAATTGAAAATCAAAATTAAAAGCAAAGTATTTAAATGGGGTTTAATACAAGTATTTCAGCTGAACCCACAGTCGATGTTTAAATATACAACTGTGGAGATGGTATATCTAAATTACGAAGAGGTGTGGAGAGTGTAAATAATGCCAACTATAGATCAATTGAACCTGAACAAGCTAGTTTTGTAAATTATTGAAAAAAAAAAAATGTTGATCAAAGTAAGAAATTAATAAATTTTTAATGTATATACTCAGTGCAGGAAGTCTAAACAGCCGAGCTTGGTCCCCTAGGAGGTGAAGCTGTAATAAAGTTTTTAAAAATAGGTTTAAATTTAGTACAATTTAAATTAATTTAAGTATTAAGACAGTGAGAGTTTTCATTTGGTTCCTTTGTAATCTCCAAATCTTCCGATAAATACAACTCCAGATATTTTTCTTTCTGCCAATGTCATTGGATAACTTTCTAATGGTTCTGCCTACATAAGAGGCATCACAATAATCGCATTTTAATTTATAAATACCACTTTTGTCAAGTGTGTTCATCCTATCTTTGATGTTAATTAAAAAGGAACCTAAAGTGTTGTATGACTTGAAAAAAATTTTAATGTTTTTAATTGTAGAAGTAAAAAGTTTAGATATTTTATTGGAAATGTTGCTAATATAAGTAAAGGAGAAATATCTGATGTTATATGAAGCATCGGGTTAAATAAAACATTGTGATGAATATGCAAGCTTTTCTGTAATTTTGAGTTTAGCTCCATTTAGAAGCTTATGGATAATGTTGGTATCATAACCATTATTGAAAGCAATTTGCTTAAGAGTATTAAGTTCTAAATTAAAGTTATCATTAGAAAGTGGAAATTTGAGTAACCTATGCATATAACTGTTGAAAGCAGACATTATAGGTTGGGTTGGATAATTAGATGTTTTATGTATAACATGATCTGTTTGGGTAGGTTTTCTATAAATATTGTACTTTAGAAAATCTTTATTGCAATATACAGTAATATCCAAGAAGTTCGACTTATGGTCAGATTCTGGTTCCAGAGTAAAAGAGATGTTAGAATGGAGATTATTAAGATTAGCCAGAATCTGTAAAGCATCATCTTAGGTTCGCTGTATGAAAGCTATACAATCATCAACATATCTTGACCAAAAAACTATTTTGCTGGTATTCTTAACAAATTTATCTTCTAAGCAGTCTAAGAAAATATTAGCTAGAAAAGGTGATAATGGAGATCCCATTGCTAAACATGTTTTTTGTTTATCAATTTTTGAATTAAATTCCTGATCAAGACAGAATTTAAGCATAGTTAATATAACATCTTTGTCTTTTGCTGGTATATTGCAATTGTTTAGAAGGTAGTGTACTAAAGGTAATGTTTCATATCTTTGTACAAACGTAAACAAATTGGAAACATCAAAAGAAACTAAATAAAAACTCTCGTCTATTTTAATGTTATTTAAACGTTCTATTAGATCTAAAGAATTTTTAATGGAGAACTTGGGTTTAAAGTTAGGGACAGACTGAATTGTGTTGTAAATAAACTCTGATAAAATAGAAACAAAAGTGTTACAAAAACATACAACAGGCCTTATGGGGAAATTTTTTTTTTTTTTTTTATTTTTTTAATTAGTTTGATGGCCTTGGCCGAGCCAATTAGCCAGACAAATTTAAAGACAAACAATTTTAACAATCAGAGGAATTTTTTACAATCAGAGGAATAAACATACAATCATCCATAAAATCTAACATGTAATTTTTAATAATATACATAATATATTTTTAATAAATTACAACTTGTTTTTTTTTCCTGCGCTAAGACATAACCCGATTTAACATCTCGGAGGTTTACATCTTCCTTTTTATTTTTTAATTCTTTTTTTTTTTATTTTTTTTTTAATTTTTTTTTAAATTTTTTTTTTAATTTTTTTTATATATATATATATATATATATATAATATATATATATATATATATATATATATATATATATATATATATATATTTTTTTATTTATTTATTTTTTTTTTTATTTTTTTTATGTATATATTTTTTTCTGCTATAATACAATATTTACATATTTACTTATATATAAGGGTTAGTTTTAAGCTACAATTTATATTTACAGTTTTTGATATGTTCGTAAATCGTTTTTAATATATTGATATCTCTAGAGAAAATCAAATTGTTTAGGGAGACGGGAAGTGGAATTTTTAATATAATATAATAAGATTATCATAAAATTTGTTTATGTTTACTGATTCGTGGGAACATTCAAGGAAAATATGTAATAGGTTACCTTCTTTTCCGCACTTGCAATTAGGTGACTCCGCGAGACCCAACTTGTACATATGAAGGGGGGTAAGAGCATGATTAGATCTTAATCTGTTTATAACCCTTATGAAATGGCGGTTTGATAGAGTATGAAACCATCTTTTTATGGGTATTTCAGGCTGCATTTGTTTGTAATTATTTCCAGTTCTCGTGTTTTGATAATATGTTTGCCATTTTTCTTTTTGATGCCGTTTACTAATTATATCAATGTCTGAAATGGGGAGTAAGTTCAAGGGGCTTCCTCGCCTATGTCTAGGGCGGATTTGGCTAGGCTATCTGCTATTTCATTGCCCTTAATGCCCGCGTGTCCCTTTATCCATGATATAATAATGTTTTTCCCTAAATTTGTAATTTTATTGTAAATAGTCATAATTTCTAGTTCTATATGATTTTGTTGTTTGGACCTATGTACGTTTGTTAGTCTGTCGACTACACTCTTACTGTCTGTAAATATTATGCAGTTGTAGGGTTCGTTACTGTGTATATGCCTTAATGCAAGAAGAATCGCTGTCATTTCAGCTGTAATCGAAAATGGGACGAATCATTGTGCGGTAAAATAAAAGTGCTACGTTTGGATCAGCGCCCAGTTAGTTCTACAAAAGGCTCTTAGTATGTTCATTGCATTTTCAGACTTTTTTATGACTTGATGAATTTGATCCTTCATAGAAGTTTTCTGTCTAAATAAGTACCGAGATATTTTATACAATTTTTAATAGGGAATTGAATTTGACCTACTTCCAGATGACCTTGTGGAATTTGATGTTTTCTAGAGAAAATACAAATTTTCGTTTTCTGATATTTCTAAACCAATATTTTCATAGTGATTAAGAACAGCTTTAATTGAGACATCAAAATTATTTTTACATATATCCAATGATTTGTGGGCTGTGTAAACTACTACATCATCAGCATATTGAATAATTTTTGTTGGGTTATTAATACAATTTTCTATATCCATATTATATAAAATAAATAGTATTGGGCTTAATATGCTACCCTGTGGAAGTCCTATATTTGTAAGACGTGGAGGAGAGATGGAATTGTTGATTTTTAAAAATGTTGATCTATTAGTGTACAATGTCCTCAGAAAGTTAGCTATGGTGATGGGGAAGCCGATATCTAATAGCTTTTTATGCATAATGTCCAAGTTAACGGTATCGAATGCAGAGGAGACATCAAGAAAAGCAGCCATAGTATACATATTATCAGTAAAGTTTATTAGTATGGATGAGACTAAGGCAGTTATGGCATCTTGGGTTGATTTTGATTTTCTGAATCCATACTGAGATTTTGGGAGAATATGCTCTTGCTCTAACCAATGTTCAATTCTATTTTTTATTAATCTTTCTAGCGTCTTTAGGAAGCAAGAGGCTAAGGATATTGGTCTATATGATCTACTGCAATTTCCTGGTTTTCCAGGTTTTTTAATAGGTATTAGAATATATTCCTTCCAGCTGTCTGGAATTTGTGACGTATCATTCCAAATGTCATTAAAAATATTTAATAATGATATTTTATAGTGGTGAGGAATATGGTATATCATGGAATATGAAATATTGTCTTTGCCTGGAGCACTGCTATTTTGTTGACTAAGTGCTCGCTCTAACTCCCACATTTTAAATGGTTTTTCTAAGCCAATTGACACTGTTTCGCTGTATTCTGGAAAATGTTGTGAAGGTACCCACTGAGGAGATATTTTCTTATGAAATTCATCTAGCCAGCTGGATTCTGGGTCTATTGGAATCTTGTTGGACTGTTTGCGGTTTTTAAAAGCGTTTACTTTCTTCCATACTTCAGTGATTTGTGTTTTTGAATTTAGGCTTTCGCAGTATTCTACCCAATTCTGTTTTTTCTTTTGTTTGAAGAGTTTTTTTGCGACAGCGTCAAGTCTCTTAAATTCAACTAAATTATTTCTTGTAGGATCTTGTTTATATTTTTCATATGCAGTTTTTCGGTTATCAGCGGCGGTTTTGCAACTTTCACACCACCATTGGTTCGAAATTCGTCTTTTATGTATTCCGTTAGATGAGAACTTTGGTATTGCTAAATTGGCTGCTTTATTAATGTTTGCTATTAGAGTTTGATAGTTTCCAGGAGAATTTTCAGCTTCTAGTACAGATGTGTATAATTTCCAATCGGCCTTGTTAAGATTCCAGATCTTGTGGCAATTTTGAGCTGGAAATGAAGTTATATGATCTGTTTCCATGTTAATAATAATTGGGAGATGATTGGATCCATGAGGGTCCTGTAGGACTCTCCAAGTAAAAAATTTTGAAATATCTTGTGTACAAAAGGTTAAGTCAATAGCGGATGCACTCTTACTAGTTGCTAATGTGGGCGATCCATCATTCAGACATATTAAATTACAATGATCAATACATTCTAGAAGTTTTTTACCATAACTGTCTTCTCCTTCACAGCCCCATGCGATACTGTGGCAATTAAAATCCCCACCAATAATAAATGGTTTAGGTATGTCTTTAAAGAATTCCAACCATTGACTTTCAGATATCTTAGTCTTTGGTTCAATGTAAACTGACACAATATTGATGGGATTTTTACCTCGGAAAATTTTAACTGAAATACATTTATGAGTGAAAGGATATCTATTTTTAAGATTTATTTCTTCGCATCTTAAGTTTGATTTTAATAAAATGGCAGTTCCACCATATCCGTCTGCCCGATCTGATCTAAAGCAATTGTAACCTTTAAAATTATAATAGTATTTTGTTTTAAACCACGTTTCTGAAAGCAATGCTATGGAAATATTATTTTGATATAGCAGATATTCTAGATTTACTTTATTAGCTACTGCTGAACGACAGTTCCATTGCAGCAAATTTATGTTTGCGTTTGTGTCTGCGAATTTGAAGACAAGGTATGGTTTACATGTTTACTAATTAATTCTACTATTTCGGATTTTGATACATCGAAATTGTTTGTTTGTTTTATATTACTTATAATATTGAGAACTACTTCTAAAACTAAACTTATTGTTGCATTTAATTCCTCCGATTTTAATTTTACTCCGACTGAGTTTTTTAAATAATGTTGACTATTAAAAATTCCCCCTGAGACAAGAGAGGTATTTGGTTGTGTAAGTATTTCTTTTCTTGAAATTTCAATGGGATCAGGGCTGGTTGGCCTGTGCCTTTTGTTTGGATTTGAAGTTGTAGGGGAAGAAAACATATGTTTAGTAAAATTGTTATTACAGGATTTGGGTTGTAAATTGTGGGTCTGTAAGTACTGAGGTTGAGAGGAATGATACTGTATTGTACTATAAGGGGCAGGTCCAGATTGAAGCCGTTGGGAATAATTTGTCGAGGATATTTGACCACTTTTCATGGCAGATTTATTACGAGCGACTATGTTTGCGTACGTATTTCTTGGGACCTGTTTCTTTGCATCAAAGAAATTAATATTGCAAGAGCTCATGGTTTCCTTTACAATTTTTTGTCTTTTAAATTCTGGACAAGCAGACAAATTAGTGGTAAGATGTTCTCCTTGACAGTTAAACCAGCTTGGTGTGTAATCTGAACTATTACAATCTTGTGTGGTATGGGACTCGTGACATTTGCTGCATCTTGGTTTACTTCGACACTGACCCCCTAGGTGACCAAAACGGAGGCAGTTATAACATAACAATACTTTCTGGTTATACGGCTCTACTTCCTTGATAACTTTATTAATAGAAATATATTTTGGTAAGATTTGTGATTTGAAAATAACAATGCAAGACTTTGTGGGTACATATTCTACTATTTTACCTTCATCCGTAGTTTTTTCCACTTTACGTTTTATTCTTTTGACATTAGATACTTCAAAAGTGCAATGTTGATCAAATTGTCTTATTTTATCTTTTATGTACGCCTCTGAAAAATCTTTTTCTATATCTCTAATAACCCTTGTCTATGAAGAATGAATTTTGGGATATACAATACAAAGTTATTTTTAACAAAAATATTTTCGTTTTTATTATTTATTAGAAAATTTGCTGATTTGTAATCCTTTAACTTGATCCTAACCCTATTCCGACCTATAGAATCAATACTAATAATTTTATTGTCTATCTCTGGAAAGTTAGAAAGAATTATATCTCCGATTTTAAGTGGTTGTAATTTACCTTTAAACTCGACCGAATTATTCTCAATATAAATATGATACGGGCCTAAATCAGTACTTACATACAAAAACTCCTCTCTTTCTTTCGACGTGTTATCAATGCTCATTGTTGTTGTTTGTATATTATTTTTTGACGAGGTTGGATTTATTAATAAATTATTTCTACTTACTGGTTGGGGATCTTGGTTGGAAATGGTACTCTTATTAAGAGGTGTCAGCTCTGCACCTGTGGAGATATCCATACTTACACATTCACTTTCACCAAAAATTATATTTTTTTGACGTATATCTGGGGGCGCTGGGTCGTCTGGGGGTTTCCCCCCGACTAACTGGTCCATTTAATTGTTCTTAACTCACAATCTAATTTTATTTTTACACCAAATTTTAAGATGTATAAAACACAATTTTTAAACAAATACAGTTTATTTCGTTTCGCTTTGTCGATAGGCACGTCCGATTCGTAGGCGAACTAGAACACGACTGTATGGGGAAATTGTGTTTATAGATTTAAGGAAGTCCATATAAACTAGTTGTTAGTTTTAGCAATAGTGTCATTAAACAATTTAACCATTGCTTTTGTTCTATTTATAAAGGTGTTAAGTGGATTTTTTCCACAGCTTCAAAACTGTTATCTGAAAAAAAAAAAAAAAAAAAAAAAAAAGATTCTACTTATTCTATGTATTGAATTTGTTCTAAGATCACAACACAATTTCCCTTATAAGCCTTGCTGAGTACAAGAGAATCTCTTCAATTTTTCGTTTAATTGATTTTAGCAAATCCTTTCGTTTTTTAAAAATATGGTGATTTCTATAGAAATTATGTTTGTACTTTCATTGTTGTTGTTGCTAATGTAGCAACAACAACAATGCAAGTAGTTAGCAAGTAAGGTAATGCAAGAGTTTCTCAAATATTGTTTAATATCAGTATTATTTGTTATACCTTCTATTAGAGTATCCAGCCCCACTGCAAATCATCCCAGCCTTGAGTCATTTAACATAATATTCTGACAAGAAAACTTAAGGCCTAATCCTAAAAAGTCATCCTCTGAAAAGTTAGTGTTACTTAAATTTGCTTAAGCGTTGAGGTGCTTGTATGTTGTTTTTGCAAAATCAAACGGTTAAATTTGTTAGTAAGCTTTCTCTTCTTGGTGGATTGTAAGCAGCACACCTCATCTTTTATGTTGTTAAAGAAATCGTTGACAAGAAACCAAGGATGTTGTTTGATCAAAATTTGATCATAAGTAATTTTAATGTCAATCTTAAAATTACTTTTCTTTCAATTTTGATTTTTAATTTTTAGTAATTTAATTACATAGTCAGATTTATTCTTTTCTACAGTATTAATAGTGCTTGGTAGACCATTTTATTGTAGTCAACCACCCACTGTCTAATAAATATTGTTTAGTCTATATCTTGCATTCATACACCTATCACCCTCATTATTATAGATAGGTTTGAGTGTGAGATCTGGATTATGCAATCTACTTAGAATATTCTATATAATTTCATATTTTATCAGTTGACTTTCTTAGTTTCATAGAATCTTGAAATATGCAGATCACATATCCATGATTGTTATTGCCCATCCAAGCTGTCATATGTCACATATCTCCTCAACATTTCCGTTAAGACCGGGAGCCATTTTGTCTCCGGTTTCCGATCATAATGTAGCTTCGCCTATTTTTAAAATTTTATAGTATTTGTCCTTGTGTAGTGTAGTGTGATGTACTTTGAGTTTTTATTGAAGTTAAATAATTTCATCAGTTAAAAAACGTTTCTTGGCTTATTTCAGATACCCTTCAAGATGCTCTAGGAAGCGAAAGTACTTGCGCAAGATTTTAATAATAAAACTGTGCTCGATATCTGCCTTTTATTTGATCAAAGTTTATTTATTCGAGTATTCAACCTTATAAAAATTTATTATTTTATTTCTCGAATCGTCTTCCTTTCACTTTAACCCTTCTACCTAAATTGGTTCAGGAAAGGATAAAATCTATTTGTTTTATTTTTGTTTCCATTTTTTCAATATTTTGTAATTTTCTAATTACATTTCTAATTTTCTTTTGTAGTCACTATTACTTCAAAATAACTTTAGATTACTGATAATACTCATATAGTACGCTGATATACTAAACTGGTTCGAAATATTTTGACGTTTATTTAGTGGTTATAGTATATATTTGAAGAATAAGCTGGAGTAAATTCTCAGAATACTAATCTTCGCACCTCGAAATACATAGGCGTGCACATCTAACTATAACGTAACCTTAAAAGAAAAATTTGCGTTAAATTTATTTGGATATTTAGAACAAAGTAATTAATCCAATTAAATACTGATTTAAAATAAAAAGATACACATAAAAAGAATAAAAATTATATTATTTGTGAAACATACAGTTAATATAAAATAATAAAATACAATAAATTATACTGAAACGTAAAATACATACACAATAACTGTTTTTATATATTCCTATTAATAAATAATAATATTCTTAATACTAATAATATTGAAAATAAGAATGAAAATTATAGTAGCAATAAAAAATTAATAAAAAATAAACAATGAGGATGACGGCAATTAGTTCAAATGTAAAATAAACTTCTGAGCTACAGTTTAAAGTTAAGCTTCCTCATATTCTGTTTCAGACGAAGTGTTATCCGATCCGGGATGAACTATTATACTTTCTATACTGCTATCTATTATATGATCAAGCTCCCACATATTTTTCTCAATATCCATAACGTGATTAATACATTTTTGCCAATGTTCAGTCGTTACTTCTGATCAAACATCTGACAATTTAAAAGTTATATTATTTCGAGCAACGTTACTTTTAACTTCGGCCCATACTAATTTAATCGGATTTAGCTCGCAATGATACGGTGGTAGGCGAAGTATTTCAATTTCTCGTTTTTTGGCTATTTCCTCATTGACATATTTTTTAAAATTTTGTTTATTAATTTTAGCAAGCTCTAATAATTCTGCTTTTGTCAGTGTATCGTCAAAAATTAAATTCTTAGAAGTTAACCATATAGCAATTTCATCTTTCCTCCATTGAGTAGTTGGTAAACGTTCAAATAATCCTAGAGTGGTAACTTGCATTGTCCACCACAATAACTGAATTTTTAGGTATGAATTCAACCATCTGTTCGAAATATTCTTCAAACACGACTCCGTTCATCTCTTCGTGATAATCACAGATATTTTTTGATTCAAACAAAAGTAAACCCTCCTTAAGAAATTCATTCATACTACCTATATGGATAACAATTAATTGTCGACCTTTACCTGTTGGTTCCTTGAAACCAGGTGAATATCATTCCATAAATGTTTGTCGACATGTTTTTATAGTTTTGTCTTTCCAAGCTCTCCCTACAGTATGCCCTTCATTAACTCGCGTTTCATCTAAATAATAAATGTTCTTATTTTCTGTCCTCTTTTTTTTTAATTTTTCCAAGGTAGTCTCGTCTCCAACACACAATTTTTTTCGGAATCGATTAGCATTGACTGTCTGCCCACTTTTTCATATTTAAAGTTTAACTCATGCAAAACTTTCCGAAGTTTGTCTCTACTTATTGTGGGTAAATCGGGATCGTCAGTAATGGCTTGTAAAACTTTATCTAAAGTTGGTATTTGTTTGTTAAAAAAAGTGAGTGGACCATTTTACGAATTGCATTTTTGAAAAATTTATCCACATTCACTTTCGACAATTTTGGTCTTCCTGGTCTCGGTTTGGGTGGCGTTATACCAGCTGATTTGTCCTCTCTTAAAATGTTATATACAATTGATTTTGAATATCCCATTACTTTAGACGAAATTTCAACTATACTATCAACAGTATTGGAAGGAGTGTGTTGCTTAAAATAATTGTAGACGTTAAGGATAACACTCTTTTCGTTAAGTGATAAATGATTCAACTTTAATTTTTTAACTGGTGTATAATCACACGTTAATTTCATATTGTATAAACTCACAATTCACTCTTGCAAAAAACAACTGTGTCTGATTTCTTCACTCGCTTACAATCGACTAAACAAAAATTTTCTGATATTAATGAATGACTATTTAAAGACCATTAACCATTTTATTAATCATTGGTTTTCCAAACAAAATGTAAATTTATACTATTTAAGATAGCGTTCACATTTATCAGAAACCATCTTTCGCTAATCGACTTTGTCCATCTAAACTATCAAAAGACCATTAACTTAATACCTATGTAATTTAAGAGTTTCTTTATTTCTTGTTATTTAATGGGTCATTTCATAACGACAAAAATAACCATAAATAACGTTACTAAAATAAACAGATTTATATAAATATAATATGCTTTGAAAATGGTTTAAATATCTAACAAACCGAAACAAATAATGTAGTACCCTTAAAATACGTCTATGACCAGCTGAAAAAACCCTAGCCTTTACAGTTCTAACAATAGCAGGTATTTAAATTTTACGATAGTCCATATGACATGGAAAAATTTCTATCTGAATAGTCAAACCCAACGTAAAATAAGCTAAAATATTGACGTTGTACGAAAAGCACACGTACTAAAATATGCTTAACAATTTAGTGTCGTTCCTACATTTGATCATAAAAAACCTTGTTCACACAAAGTAAACATCATATTTATTCGGATATTTTAGTTAAATATCCGATAAAAGTTTAGTTAAATATTGTTTTAATTAACAAAGTTTAAAACAAGTGTGCCACTAATTCGACACTGCGATGAAGCCCAAGTAGCAAATATTGTGATTTTGTACGAGGAAGAATATACACAAAAACGTTTCGCACGACTTTTCAGTAGAACTGAATCTATAGTTTTAGATACTTTAAAAAGCTATCGTAAAACAGGAAATTTTGTACGAAGACCTAGTCAAGGACGCCCAAGTTGCACAATCGCAATGGATTCTATACGAAATTGTTCATTGACATCTATACACCTTAGAAATGAGCTATTCAATGTTAGACAAAAAATGTGAGTTCTCAAACAGTTAGACGGAGATCAAAAGAAGCAAACAAAAGCCCAGACGCCCAGCCAAAGTTTCACGTCTTCTCCAAAATTATAAAACTCGTCGTTTAGAATTTGCAAGAACACATATATTTAGTGGAATATCGACAACTGAAAAAACTTTCTTTTCACTGATGAGACCAGAATCCTATTATGGAAGCCAGATGGTCAAAATACATCTACAGAAGAGTTAAAGAATGATTCACTAGCTGTAGTCTCGCCCAGACTACATGGCATAATTATTTGGGAAGGTATTAGTTGGGAGGTACGTACCACACTTGTGGAAGTGATTGGACGGATGACTGGTGACTCTTACGTTTAAAACATCCTGAAAGATCATGTTTTGTCATGTTGGTTACATTGGATATGAAAAATTCATGTTAATTTACCATAATGGGCGACCACATGCCGCTGCCATAGTGAGTAATTATCTTGATGAGGTCCAAATTCGAAGATTGTATTGGCCACCGTTTAGCCCGGATTTAAATCCAATAGAGCACATATAAGATCAACTTAAATGCAGCAAACGACAAAGAAATGACGTTCCAAATACGATAGAGCAGCTTTGGCTTTCTGCACAAGATGAATGGAGTGCAATTTCGCAAGGATATGTCCAAAATACACTTGCATGCATGCTAAGAAAGATGCAAGCAGTAGCAAGAGCTAGAAGGGAGAATACTCGTTACTGATCATGCACTTCTTTTAGTTAAAAAGACTTGTTTAAGCAATTTAAATTATCATTTAAGTTTAGAGTAAAATAACCTTATTTACTTAATATTAAACATTAACTTTTTTCGCAATTTTCTCCACATAAAAACTTAAAATTGTTCATTAAATATTGTTAAAATATACTCTATTTTACAATAAACGACTTGATGCACCAGAATTTATTTTGAACAAACAAAAATTAGAAAATTGCAAAATATTCGACATTTTTGTCCATAAGTGTATAAATGTAAGCACGCTGACGAAGAAATTCAAGACATAATAATTCATCATAATTATTTTTTGCTGCAAATCCAAATCTGTTTTTTGGAAATTTCATAAAAATTGTAATACATTACTGTGTTCTACTTTATTCTCTAACTGCGCAATTATAAAATAAATAATGGCGGATATGTTTAAAAATAATTATCAGTTTAACTTTTTTGTAGGTTTTTGTACATACACAGATAAAAGCTGAATTTACCTATTCACCGCAAATTTTATATTTATAAATTCATATTAGGTTGTTAATTATAAAATATTAATTTTTAGTATGTTCACTTGATAATTGATAATACTATGCTCTTAATTAATTTGTGTTAATTAATATTAAACATAATTTTTTGTTATAAAGTTCATAAAACTAATACGAACCGAACATGAAAATCGCGTGTGTAAACAAGCAACGTATTAAAATAAAGTTATTGTTTTTTATGTTATAATTTAATAAAATACCAGAGAAAATACTGAATTTAATTTTTTAGAATACATGTAGGATACATTTTACATATTGACAGTACAATTGAAATAAAATATTCGAAGCAGAATAAAACTAAATAGCAATGAGCGTGTGGTTTTAGAAAGGCAGCATTCGGTGACATCTATTTTCTAGGCCCAGAGTGGCTGAGAAGTTACCGTTAAGCCGCGTAGGTCTGAACTTTATGAATTAAGATCTTGAGATCCCTTTAAATCGGATGCAGATGCGAAGTATCTCGCTATTAGCTAATATAAGAAATATATTTTATAACAGAGAAAAATGGTAAGGATATGGCACAATATCAATAGGTAATTTCAAGATAAACTACTCAGAAAAAAACAGTTTTCTTTTTTCTAAAAGCGGTTTGTTTTAAACTGATGATATTGCAGCTAATTAAGTACGTGTACATTTTCCGTTGATTAGTGTATAAGTCCTCGAGACTTTAATAGATTTGTTTTCTATGAGCTCTTTATTAGCAATCGATAAATCTCGTATGTCATCATTTTTATTATCTTCTTATTCTTCTTCGTGCGACTAGGATTACTTCTGATTGTCTGGCTCTTATTCTGTTTCAGTCGTTGTTTATTTTATATTATCTTTCCACTTTTTTGGCGGCCTTCAAACGGGTCTTCTACTATACGGCTTGTTGTTTTTATAGATGTCCGCTAACCTATCTGGTCCCATTCGAGTTAGATGTTCGTTCCAGTTTTTTTTTGTTTTTATCTACCTGCTAATATTTTGAATTTTGCATTATTCGCGTATGCTTCTGTTGGTTTATCGATCGTTGTCAATCAACCGTTGGTTGTATTATTTCGATTTGTTGTTTCGTCTTTCTTGTATCGATCTATGTCTCTGCTGAATATGTTAGGATTGGTCTTACTGTTGTATTGTATAGGTACTTTCATTTTGCATCCGTATTTCAAGACTGAAAGAACGCATTGATCATAACCTTTCTCTTTGAGCATACGGGCAGCTTAATTTTCAATTTTTCCCTCAGTTTTCTATATTATTCTCACCCAAGACCAATTCTTCCCTTCAGTTCATGTGTCATTTTACCTCTGCCAAGCATAATTTCATTTCTTAGATATTTTTATTTATATACGAGTTTCACTTTTTGCTTACCAATACTCACGTTCTGGTTTGGTAGCAAATTTGTCACTATTCTTATTTCAGAGATATTTGTATTTAAACCTTCATTTATTGTAGTCACAGCGAGATACTCAGCTACTATGACTATATCATCAGCTAACGTAAGTTGAGGAGCGTTTATTCAAAAGGGGACAGGTCCCTCCTAATACAATTTAGGAAAAACGCAATAAACTGATTATTCGTTTTTCCGGACACGAAGTCGACAGCCCAGGCTGTCGACTTCATGGACGGAACACACGCCCTTTTTTTAGGGACTTAAGTCCCGAAGTGAAGTTAGAGTAAAATCTATAGAGTAAGTAAAGTAAATAGGGAGAAAAACCTAGATGTTTCTACCCCTACAGTCAGGTGGCATAACCACAGTAATTAAAAACAGGAGGTGTCTCATTACCCAGGGCACCTCAAGTAACTTTCAGATCACAAGCCTCCTCACGTAAGTCACAAGATGAGGAGGGGTGGTGGAAAAGCCTGTGGGTCAGATAGGTACCACTTCAACTAGTGAAGTGTGACCGGTTTGATCTCCGGACATGTGGATCCCATACTTAGTTTGGTATACACATATTCCTAGGGTAGGGTTGATCGCTTAGCGTTATTGTGTGTGTGTGATTATTCGTTGAAAATTTATATTTTTCTTATGCAATTTCTATCATTTTGCGTGTGTTTAAATGACACTTTGAACTTACATACCAAAAAAAAACAGTTATATTAAAGCAAAAAACTCAAATTAACAAATGGATATTTTTAGTCTTGTTTTGTCTTGTATTGTCTGAACGCATGTTGGATCTGTCCGTGTTTATTTGATTGTGGACTGAATATTTTAAAGCATCCTAATCAACATTATTCTTTATACAAAACAGAAGATAGAACTAATATTATTATTGAATAATAATAATAATAATAATAACTCAAGAAATTTGTTACATTAACACAAAAACTTAAAACTAAGGGTTCAAATATTTTTATTGGTAACAGAAAATGAAAAACTGTATTAGCATGACTTTTTTGTTTATACATGCATCTCATAGTCTTCTTCTATACAGTCGCAAATAAAGTTAATTTCTTTCTCAACCCTTTCTGCTTCGACGTCAACATTACCGGACCATATGTCTTTATAAAAATTGAGTTCTGGTAGTTCTGGCCACTGTAACTCCTTATGGTTAAACTGTTTTTTCAACAGTGAATTTACGTTTTTCATTTTTTTTTTGGACAGAAATGGGATTTCTAAGAGGTATAATTTTGAAATTTATTTTTTGATCATTTCGACCTGTTTTAACCAATGAAGTGTATGATCTGTTTTCGTCAAAGTTAAAAAATGCACTTCTCTTCATTTTTATTGAAACTCCTTACAGAAAAGTTAATTGTTTTAGATAAATCTTCTTTAGATCTTGAATCTTATTATTCATGTTATAGATGTTTTACATAACTGTTTGATGTTGTACAACTGCCAATATTTTCCGAGAACAAGAACACGGCCAACTTTCTCATAATACCTTTGATATTCTTTAGGGTTAAGAGTGACAGTGTGTTTCTTCAAAATTTCTTCCACACGGCCGAAAATACGGTCTGCAGGCAGATGTAAGTGTCCTCGTACGAGAAAATGTAATACCATATCTTTCACTGAAGGTGGAGCTTCATTTTTAAGCCAAAGTGGCAAAACGTGTATAATATGTGCATTCTTGTTCTGCCCACTGCAGGCATCGCAAAATAACCTGATAGTCTCTATACCTTTTAAATTGGTGGATCTTAGGTACGTCAACAAAGCCGAGCCAATGTCCGTTAAGCCACGACTTGTTTGATTTTCGTTCTATGAACATCCACGCAACAGAATATATAAAAACTAATCTGACGCAAATAGCAGGCATCTTAAATGGGCGTCTTTGGCAACGGGTGTACTTGTTGCAAGTCAAAACAAATTGAATGGCTTTTTGGAGTTGTCTTTAAATGACAGTAAAAAGCATTTTCCCGGATTGTATGCATTTTAAGCTGTGTTATTAGCAAAGCCTTTTCCCTTGCTTTTTTTTCTGTTTAATAGCATTTTTTAGATTAAGGAATGTTCCGCAAACATCAAATGATGGTGATGAAAATCCAATATTAAATTCTCTATAAAATACTCTTTTAAACATACTTAAAAAGCCTTAAAACCAATATTTTTTAAGTTGTGTAAATTAAGTAGATAGGGGATATACCCTGCACAACTTGTTCCCGTTGTAATGACTCGGTCGCTGGTAAATTTTTCACAAAGACTTTTATTTTAGTTTTGCCTGGCTCGGGTCGTGCAGTATATCTATCACCACTTTGTCCATCTTTTGAGACATTTCCTTCGCATAATTTCTTTAACATTGTAGCTAGCCTAGATTTTTGAAACAAAAAGAAGTCATAAAAAATCTGCGACACACAAAAACAATTGATTTTTTTTCCATCAATTCAGAAAAATAAGTCGCATGCATTGGTTTTGGTTTAATTATTCGGTCTACAATATTAATCTTAGGCCTTCTTCTTTTAGGTTCAATAACTGATATAAGATAATTAAGTTTTGGTCTTGTATATTCTTTACAAGCTCTTCATACAATTTTTTCCTTGCTTTTTTAATATCAATATTTTTTACCAACATGCATTTATTGACTTTGCTGTTGTGGTTACATGGGCGTTGGGAATAAAGAAAATCGGGATCTGTATCGAGTTTTTACATCCCACGGATGTTTAGTGTTTGACATATTAGTATTTCATGCATCGTGTTCGACGATGTTCTGTATTATGATACAACGTTACATTACTTTATTTTCAGGTCATCTAGAGGAAAATCTATAGTGCAGCTAGCTTTAGCACAAAATAAATCGTTAGAAGATGTACATAGTGAAAGAGACAATATCATACCCTCTACGTCTACAAATATTTGTAGGGCTTTCCCAATGGAGTTGTTGGAAGATAACGGTGACTCTGATGCTGATCCACTATTCAACCCAGAAAAGGAGACAGAATCGGAGTCTGAACTTGAAGCAGAAAGAAAAAATTTATTAAATGAAGGACCTTTACCAATAATGACTAATACGAAGGCAAAACGAGCAAAACGAGGACAAGCAAGTAAAGACCACTAGACTTCAAAGAAACAAAGATTACAAAGAAATAAGGGAGAATAATCTTTTGGTAGACGAAAAACAGAACAAGGAAAAATTGTTTTTGATGTACCTAGGGCTTCAAAGACCACTGAAACATCGATGTAACCACACAATTTCTTCGTTCTTTAAGTGCAGTTCTGTAAGTGATAGTTTAGGGCAGAATATTTTTTACTACTTACTGAAAGCACTTGTTTTGAAGAAGGAGGTTAAACAAAGGCGAACAGATAATCCAAATTCTCGTAGAGGCAGTTTGAAGTATCATTTAAAAGATGTAGGTACCACCTTTTACGTTTATAAAAAAGGTTTTAACATACATTAGACGTTGGAGAATGGACCGTACATGCTTGGGTTGATATTAAAGATAAAATTAACACAACAAGAAATCCTGTCATCAAAACTTACGAGAACACCAATAGACAAAAGGTTTATGATTTTATTGATAGTTTACCAAAACTGGAAGCACATTATTTTAGAAAAGATACCGCCAAATTATATTTAGAACCTATGTGGCAATCAAAATATAAATTGTATAAAGAATACTTAAACCTCCTTGGTGTAAATAATGAACAACAGCATTCAGTATCTAAATTTGTATTCTGGAAAATTTTTGATAAAATGAATTTATCTTTATTCTGACCAAAAAAAGACCAGTGCGATATTTGCTGTGGGTACAGAGCAAAAAATTACTGATATTTTTTATAATAGACACATTGAGCTTAAAGATGAGGCGAGAAAGGAAAAAGACAAGGACAAAGAAAATCAAGATCTATCTGTAGTGATGTTTGCGATTGACCTATAAGCCGTACTAATTTATCCTTTTTTAAGTGCGTCGGCACTGTATTAAAAAACGAAACTTCTGTTACACAACCTAACTACAGAATAATAAATAATCAGAATGCCCACTCTCAGATGCCGCCTTTGAAGTTTTTCAGCACGCGTGCCATGTTTTAGAAGGAAACACAGACATATGATTTGTGAGGTTATGTAATTGTTTATATTTATATTTAATTATATTATATTTATGTCATTATATTTAACAATGTTAATATAATTGTATATTATGTCTATGATTGCCGTAGGTCAATTAAACCGGGTTAATTTTTCTATGCACACCACATAAACTACACTGGAACGCCTGCGCGAAGGAGATACGCGTACTTAATTTTCCATGGAGAGTGGTCATTCTGTTTGTTTATTAGTCTGTGACCTAACTATTTATAATCTATGAATTCATGACGGATTTTGCTTTTTGTGAGACTAGACACACGAAGGACTTAATGCTGACGAATTCTGCAGTATTTTGAATGATTTCATTATCCATAATATTGACAGAACTGTAGTAAAAAAAATAATTTTCTTCAGCGATGGTTGCACAATTTAGGGTGCATCGAAACAGGCGAAAAAAAATTTTTTTTTTGCAATATAAAAGTAATACGTCACAAAAGATGCCCAATCAACTGGTAAGTAATTTGGTAAAATCTGGTCGAAATTGAAAAATATCTTCTGCCCCCCCAAGACAAATAAAAATTTTGAAAAAATATTAACAGACAAAATAATTTTTATTTTGAGACGTAAATGGAATACCTCACAAAAGTTGCCTAAATAACACACTATTTAATATTTTAGTAAAATTGCGTTGAACTAAAAATATATTTTCTGCCCCCCCTCGGCATTCAAAATTAGAAAAAATACATTAACAGGCGCATTTTTCTTTGTAACGGAAAGGTAATACCTTATAAAAGTTAAATTAATAAATTCGGTTTAAAATATGTTCTGCTTCTACAAATCAATTAAAAATTTAAGTTAAGAAAAATATTCTCCAACATTTTTTTATAACATAATAGCCCAACTTTTCCTTCTGTCTCTGTGATGTTACCAACGTTTTTTTTTTTAATACTGAAATAAAAATAAAAAAACTATAAATTTAAAGTGGTTTATTATAGAAGTATTACAAAAATATGGTAAAACAATTCTATTTAAAGATGTATTCTGATTTAGTGTTAAAGTGAGGCATAGTTTTTCTGGAATCAACTCGCGTTTTTATAAATCCATCCCTTGAGTCCGCTCCACAAACTGCTTGAGAAGCTTCTGTCACAAAATTGACACATCGTTCTACACATTGTGTGTGGCAGTGATATTTCTCAATATTAAAAGGGTCTAAGTCCGGATTCTTAATAAAATCTCGCAGATCGTCATTCGAAACTCTAGAGAAGATAGGTGGTTCCGTAAGGTTACACTCTTGCCAATTAATTAACTCAAAGTAGTCTCTCACGAAAGACTCTCACGTTTTTTGATTTTGTCGCTGGAAAACTTCTTGCTTTTAAGATGCGGCGTAATCCAAGTTCCCGAATATGGAGTCGTTCATCCGATATCATGCTTAAAAGTATATTTTCACAATGACCGAAATATGCAGCTCGTTGAATTACAACGTCGACTACAGCCCTTAATTCGCTATTTAAGTACCGAGATAATTGAATGGTTTTAAAAAGATGTTTTGCACCATGTCGGTTGGGATTTTATATTGAACCACATTGGAGCGTATACCTTCATAATATATTCTGTGAGTGAGATTAAGTTCACCGGTGGCACGATACTCGACACATAGAGCCGAAGAATGCGATTGGCAGTTGTTACCCAACTTGAATGTGCCAGGGATCCGGGTTTTTGATCTGTAACACTGGTAGTACACTGGCCACTGGATACTACGTGGTACATTTCATACAAATACTTTTGATCTGTACTAAGCTCCTTCAAAATACTTTCGGGAATCGTGGGTAAATTACCTTTAATTGGTTTGAACGCAACGATTGGCAGTTGGTCGCATTGTAATAACTGCTTACCAATAGGACCTGAAAATCCTCTAGGTCCAGAAGTATCTCCATCAAGATGGTGAAAAAGATGTCGAAGGGGTAGTTCATTTGCATGTAGCAGACATACAAACCACTGAAGCGGTTTTTGAAGATGTTCTTCTAACAGCCGTATTACACCCCCCTTAACGCCAGTATTTACGACTGTGCCGTCACAACCAATAGCTTCAATTTCTTGTAACGCGATTGAATTTTCTATTAGGAATTGAATAATGGAAGATTTGATATTTTCGGATGTACCGGACAGCGGAGAAACATGTCCCAAATAGTTGCATCCTGGCTCCTGCACAAGTGTTATGTGTTCTTCCATGATC
>OU898281.1:65200915-65227301 GCA_918026665.1 Diabrotica balteata
TAAAAACTTTCTTCCATAGAGGTATTGATAGAAGTGCTCTACTGATTTCACTACTGCCAGAAGTTCTCTTCTCGTGACGCAATAATTCCGCTCAGGTTTTGAGAGAACTTTACTGAAATATTCAAGGACTCTTTCCTGTCCACCCTGAATCTGAGACAGCACTCCTCCAATTCCCACATTACTTGCATCTGTATCTAAGATGAACTCTCCTTCTGGCAGTGGATACCCTAAAATTGGTGCTGTGATTAAATGCTTTTTTAAGGTCTCAAAGGCATTTTGGCAGTCTACATCCCAGCGGTATTCTCTTGCTTCCTCTGTAAGTCGCGTTAATGGTTTAGCGATATCTGCAAACTTCTTAATAAACCTCCGGTAATAAGTACATAGTCCAAGAAAACTTTTCACTTGATGTTTGTCAGTTGGTTTTGGCCATTCCTTAATGGAATCGATTTTTCCCTTATCCACGGCCACTCCTTCTTTACTGACTATACGACCCAGATAATTGACTTTACCTTGAAATAGCTGGCACTTCTTGGGGTTTAACATCAATTGGGCAGCTTTAAGTCGATTAAAAACGTTTTCTAAATTCTTCAGATGGTCTTCAAATGTCTCCCCCAAGACGATTATGTCGTCTAGATAAACTAGGCATGTTTTCCAAGATAACCCTCTCAACACATTTTCCATAAGCCTCTCAAATGTCGCAGGAGCGTTACAAAGTCCAAATGGCATAACGTTGAATTGCCATAATCCAGATCCTGTGGTGAAGGCTGTCTTTTCTTTATCTACCGGGTCCATTTCTACCTGCCAGTATCCAGACTTCAAATCCAAAGTAGAAAATAATTTACTTCCAGCCAATGTGTCTAATGTGTCATCAATCCGAGGCAGAGGATAATTATCTTTCTTGGTAACGTTGTTCAGCAAACGGTAATCCACACAGAACCTCGTTGTTCCGTCTTTCTTCTTAACCAGGACTACCGGAGAGACCCATGGGCTCGTAGAAGGTTCTATCACCCCGTCTTTCTTCATTTTCTGAACAATCGTTTCAGCTTCCTCTCTTTTCGCCTGTGGTAATCGTCGAGCTGTTTGACGAATTGGCTTAGCATTACCAGCATTATTTCTATGCTTAACAACGGTAGTTCTTCCCGTCTTTCCTCCTTTCGGTACAAAAATATCACGATACTGCCGAAGAAATTCCCTTAATTTCCTTTTCTCAATCTGATTTAGAGACTGTCCAGCAACTGCAACCATTTAATCAAATTTGTCGTTGGAATTATCAGACGTTGTCGTCTGCCGGATTATGGATGTCACAGGTACACAAGTTCCTACTTTTGTCTCTTTCTTGATGGTCACTGGGTAGTCATTGACATTGATAAGTCTAACAGGAATTTCTTTAGCCGAGGTCACCAATTCCTTTCCAATTATGATTCCACGGCCAACTTCGTCGTCATGGTTCCAAGGCTCCATCATAACAGGTGTCCCTTCGTCCACAATTCCCTGTAGTCGCGCTACTATTATTGTTTCACTTCTCGCAGGCACGACTGTATCTTCTTTAACGGCTGCTTGCATAGTGTTGTCATCATGTGGATGGAGAAATACCTCCTCGTTACCAACTTTGATTACCTTATTCTTAAAATTCAATTGGAATCCATGCGTATTCATTACGTCCATTCCTAATATAACATCCTCTTCGATGTCAGCAACTATAACAGTATGGACGAACTTTTCTGTTCCAATTCCTAATTGTACCTGGATTTCTCCATGAATGTTGGCATTTTCACCTGTAGCGGTCCGCAGTCGCAACCTCGTTGGTAACAGTTTCTTACGGCTGTTTATAACTGTCGGGCGAATAATGGTTCTTGTCGCTCCAGTATCCACCAACAACGTATGCTTTTAACCATTTATTTCTCCATCTACATATACACTATCTTCACGACATTTCAAAGAAGCTATTAGTATGAGAGGGTCTTTGGAAAAGTTCTGGGTCGAAGCTGCCCCCCTAAGGCCGACCCGTTCTAGTTTTCCTGATGGTGAGTTTCTTGATTTGTGTCGTACCTAGGATGCTTACATGAACTTCGTACGTGTCCTATTTCGCCACAATTCCAGCATCTTATGGTCTTCGTCTTCTTGTATGTCATGCTTTTCATCATATTAACGAGCTGGTCCAGTTTATCTTCATCTTCTTCCTCTTTTACAGTCCTAACTTTACTGTAACCGCCAGAGGCCTGCGTAGCTGACTCGTATTCGAGGGCGGCGGATAAGACATCAACCAGCGTCTTGTGACGAGCTAATCGTAGTGTTCTTTGCATCTCATGATCACGAAGACCATCAGTAAACGTTTGAACGGCCAACTTTTCCATCATGTCTTCGGGAGCTGTTGGATAAGCATATCGCACTAATCTGGCGATATCTACTTCATATTCTTGAAGAGCCTCATCTTTCTTTTGTCTCCGATTTTTCAGCTGCGACTGATATACATGCTCCAAGTGTTCGTGGCCATATCGCATATTTAACCTCTTCTTCAGTTGTTCGAAATCATCCGTCTCCTCTACGGCTATGGTCTGGAGCACAGCTAAGGCATCTCCTCGAAGAGCGATAGTCAGGTTTACAGCCTTTTCTTTTTCAGACCATCCATTCGCTCTTGCAGCTGATTCGAACTGTTTCATGTAGTTGTTCCATGATGATTTTCCGTCGAAAGTTGGGACTTTGACATGAACGGAACTTCCACTTCCTTCAAATTTCGGCCGTGTTTCCAACTTACATTTCGTCTCGTCTTCTTTTGTCTCTGCTATAATTGGATTGTTTTCTCTCTCGGCGGTCGTTGTTTCCTCCATCTTCCTTTCCATGTCTTTTATCTTCTCTTCGAAGGCCAACATATCGGCAGCAACTTGGTTCTTTAACGACGATACTCTATCGTCGAGGGCAGACATCTCAGAAGTAACTTTAGAGATTTCCAAGGAGATGCTAGCAGAAACTTTGCTTTCTAGGGAAGAAATCTCGTTAGAAACTTTGTCTTCTAAGGAAGCTATGTTGCCGGAGACTTTGTTCTCTAACGATGCGATGTCACCAGAAACTTTATTCTCTAATTTCGAAATTGACGCGATGACAGCATCTTCAAATATATAAGTTTACGGATTTAAACCTTCTTCCTCCAAACCTTTCTTTAGTCGTTGGACTAACTCAGTCTTTTTTCCGGTAGAAGCTAATTCTCTGTCTTCATTCGTTCACCAATTTCACTTCTTTTCAAAAATTCAAATTAAATTTATCTACAACCCCACTCCTGTACACCACTGTTGTCTTTTTATTGTTTTAATTTATTTGTCTTTATTCTAATTTATTAAAACTCACGATAACTAATTACGAATTTATTAAAATCTTTATTAATCCTAATTTACAAATAATTTATTTACGTTTTCGTTACAAGTAAATCGCGTTTCCCGATCTTCTTATGACTAAGTTCCTCAATAAAATTTCGTCTTTATATATAAAGAAACTTCCGCTATCTGGAAAGTTCGGAGACCTACTTTTGCAAAGAACCCCATGGAATATACTGGTTTTTTCGGTGAAGGCAATTAACCGCTGAGACTAGTTCTTTTTCAACTTCGAGTCGTGGATGACTCACTAAAATTAGGGTCTAGATATTTCTGTAAACAACTGGTATCGAAGCTAAGGTAGATTTTGACCTACAAATTACGAGAATCAATAAAAAAGGATTAGTCATAAAATATTTACAGTTCTATATGCCATAACATTTAAAATCGTAACATAATACTATTTGAGTGTATTAATTTATCTTTATGTATAATATATCGTGTTTTTAGTGTTTACCGCGGGATAAATAAATCATAGTTTATTCAAAATGTATTCCACTTTTTTAGATTATGAATAAATCTTCTGAATAACTAGTCATATTTGTATAGTAGTTTTATTAATATTGAGTATGGCCCTGATGTCACCGCCATGTTGGTATTATCGTTAGCCACTCCTACCTATGCCGTTTTTAATACATACGTTAATATGCTCATAGCTTTTCCATAGATTCTAACTCGATGATCATTTTATACCTGGGACGAGTCGCAAGCCAAATGAAGTTACACTAAAGTTGGATCAGCCTAACTACATCATTTATGCTTTTTGGATTTAACAAATTGTGAGCAAATACGGCTTTTGTAATAGTTGTATTGGCCAAAATAAAAATTCATATATAATGCATATTTTGACTTGCTGGCTTTTAGAATCTCCTGCGTCGGTCAAAAACTATAATAATACATTTTCCAGTTCGAAGGCATAGCTACCTTCCAGCAGACCGCGCATTTGGAAGGGTTGAGAAATTATTGAAACGCAAAGACTTGATGAAAAATGTAAACGAATATAAAAGGTTTACTCTAATATCAAAAAATGTTATGATGTTAGGAAATGATTGGTTTTTATACGATATAAAAAACATATCGGATGATTTGTACAACAAAATTCCAGAAACAAAAAATTTTAAACATTGAACTCAAAAAGTTTACTACAAAAACAATACTACAACCTTAAGTACAAGGGTTACGAATTTTATAGATTGCAAATCTAACTAGATCCATATTAATGCTTAGTAAAAAGTGGAAAAAGTGAAAGTACAATCAAGTTAACACAGCTGTCAATTGGAAACAAAATTGCGAAAGAAAAGAAAAAAGACGTACAGCAATTGTTGGAAAATCAGTATAATAACAATGAAAAAAAAAATAAAATAGGAAGATCTACCTAAGCTGACATTTAAAAACATTTTTTATAGACATTAAATAAAGAATTTTGAAGAATCATTTACAATCGAGGTCGATGAAGAAGAGACATGCGATTGCATGGAAGTTTAAAAAAAACTAGACTGCGGAAAGTTTCACATATAAATATTGAAAATTATTGTTTATTTTTATAATGTAAAATGATTGTGTGAAATATGAAATTGTGAAATGAAAATTTTGTTTGATTTTGTGCATACTAATAACAATTTCGTGTATTTAACCAATAAAGTGTTTAAAATAACACATGTCCGTCACTCAGTCCAGTCAAAACTGCACATGTCCATACTGTCTGAGCAAAACCACACATGCCCAAATTAGAAATAAGTATTTTTCATTCCTTATCAAACAAAAAAAAAGTAATTACAAATGTATTTAAATCAGTATACACTTACTGAAATTTTCGTCAAATTAAAATTACTTTCCCTTTTTTCAAATAGTTTTTCTAACATATTTTAAAACTTATTTTACTTTAAGTTAACATGTGTAGTTTTGTGTGAACGCTCCTCAATTGTCTAAAATTTGATTTTCTGTGACATGTTGTACTGGCATGTTTCCTTATGTCATAGTTCCATTTTCAATTTGGACCCCTTCTTGGTCTTTTGACGTCTCTTGGATACAACAGTGTAATTCTAGGGGATCACCCATTCTCAGTTCTTCTCGCTAAATGTCCCGTCCACTGCCATATTAAAGTTAGATTTAATTATATGGAATACATCAATAACCTTGGTGTTATATCTGATCCATTATATCCTTTTTCCATGTCTCTTTGTTATAATTAGCACGCATCGCTCCATTGACTTCTGACTTTGAGTTTTGATATTACCTCTTTTTCTAGTGTTCAAGTTTCGCAGCTGTATGTCATGATTGGTAGTCTACACTGATCGAATGCTTTTTTTTCAGGTAGATTGGCATCTTCGAGTTGAATATAACTGCATTTCCACCAAAATATGTCCAAGCTAATTTCATTCTGTTGATTGCTGAAAGTATAGTATATATACCTGAATTGTCCTAGGTATACATACTCGTCTAGTGTGCTAAGTGCAGTAATGTTTATTAGTATTAGTATCAATTTGAACGATGTCGTCTGCAAATTTTAAATGGCTGAGGTTTTCTTCATCAATAGATATATATATATATATATATATATATATATATATATATATATATATATATATATATATATATGTATGTATTGGTATGAATATGTAAAATCGAGAAAAATATTGGTTTGCTTAAAATATTTCAAAGTTCAAAAAATTAAAATAAGTCAGATAAGTAGAATAATAAACAACAAACATTTCTAAGAATGAAAGTCTTTTATCTTTGGATTACGTATATTGAACAAAACGTAAGATATGCATAAATTATTTTCTTTGTTAAAATATATTTGAGTGACGTGAATAAGCTGAAGTGAAATCCTAGACAACGGAAGCGGGTTTTCCAAATAAATTTGTGCAGTAATTAGGACAATAGAATAGATTTTAGAAAGATATGTTTTTGTTAGTTCATAAGAATTGGTAGAAAAAGATTAGTTTGTAAATAAGTTTTAGGAAATTTTATAATTGTAGGTAAGAATTTGTTTGTGTTATCGAAATGAAGAAATGGAAGATGTATGACGCGTTTTGATTGGATGAGATTGAAAAAGGTGGGATGGTTGGGTTGAGAATGAGACTAGAATTAGTTTTTGAAGAGAAAAAGATAGTCAGTTGGTTTCCAAGGGTGGAAGTCAAACGGCCGTTGTTCTCGGGTAGTTTTCCAGAGGTAGGAAGCAGTAGCAGTGAAAGTTTGTTAGTTTTCGTGTAGTTAGTGTATCTGACAGAAGCTGATCCAGTAAAAGATTGTAAGTGATATTTTTCTACTTATATTTCAAGAGTCACTGTTCAGGCCAACGAGAGATTCAGTTTATCGTAAAGAGAAGATATTCCAAGAGTCATTTTTCACTCAGGTCAACGAAAGTTTCAGTTTATCGAGAGGAGAAGAGGCTAGTATAATTTGAACGATTCGTGCATTTGAAGGAGATCATTAAGGACGATAAACTTGCAACAATTTGTTGTAAGATTGCTGATTACCTATTGAGCTGCTAAGAATAGATAGTGTAGGCTACAAGGAACAAGGATTTAGACTACTCATCATCACAGAGAGATAGTTTTGTTTTTTTCTGCAGTTTTTTCTTTTATTGATAAAACAATTTTTACAATTACTTTAGAAAAGATATAAATATTTTGATAAGGAGATTCAGAAAAATAATTGGGATTTTGAGATTTGAACTAATATTGTTTGTACCATTATTTTGAAGGTTCACGTACGTAGAACAAAATTTTGAGAATCATTATATGAGATATTGTTTACTGAAAACATTTGAGTGTGAATTTTATTTCATTATTTATATTTCAATATATAATGTTTTATCATATATGTTTTTTATTATTCCGGTATTCTTTGGACCTTACCGTTTTCATGTAAAGCATAGATATTGAAGCACGAATATAACCCTGAGATAAGAGAATTAAAAATTGTGATAGAATCATAATCATATCATTTCCTCATCCTCATCCAGCCTCTATTTATCACGTCCACTGCTGGACATAGGCCTCCCTTAAACTCCTTCATTCCTCACGATTTTGTGCTCTTTGTTGCCAATTTTTAGTGATACGCCTGATGTCGTCGGCCCAACGTGTAGGTGGTCTTCCTCTACTGCGTTTGTCTGCTCTTGGTCTCCAGTTTGTAATTTTGCTCGTCCATCGTGAATCGTGCATTCTCGCTACATGGCCTGCCCAGTTCCATTATATTTCCGCTATGCGTTCCACAACATCAGTAATACTCGTCCTTCTTCGCAGATCTTCGTTTCTTATTCGGTCCCTCAACGTCACTCCCAGCATAGACCGTTCCATTCGTCTCTGTGCCACTCTCAGTTTCGAAGCCGTGGTCTTGGTTAAAGTCATAGTTTTCGCCCCATAGGTCATGACCGGTAATACGCATTGGTCAAACACTTTTCTTTTGAGGCTGATTGGTATGTTGGCCCTAAGTGTGTCTCGCAGTTTTCCAAAGGCTGCCCATGTTAAAGTAATTCGTCTTTGGATCTCACATGTTTGGTTATCCCTGCTGATTCTTATTTCATGACCCAAATACGTATATTTCTCCACCAGTTCTACCACTTTGTCTTGAATAGTCAAATGGTTATTGGGGACCAAATTTGTCATAAACTTAGTTTTGGTCAAGTTTATTCTCAGGCCCACCTTCGAATATGCAAAATCCAATTCGTTTAACATATCTGTAGCTTCTCCTAAATGATCTGTGATAAGGACAATGTCATCTGCGAGACGGAGATGGTTAAGCTTTTCGCCGTCTATCATTACTCCTCTGTGGTCCCAATTGATCATCTTAAAGGCATATTCTAATGCCGTTATGAATAATTTCGGCGACAATGTATCTCCTTGCCTTATTCCACGATTTATTTTTATTGGTCGGGTTTTATTGACTATTTTAACAGTCATAGTGGCATTTTTGTAAATATTATAAATAAGCTCACTATACCTATGGTCAATCCTGCTGTCATTCATTGCTTCTATAAGGCTGTCTAATTCGATCGTGTCGAACGCTTTATGAAAATCTATGAAAGTGAGAACAAGAGGTTTGTTATATTTTATAGATTTTTCAATAAGTGTCTTTACTGTGTGGAGGTGATCATTGGTACCATAATTTGAGCGGAATCCTGCCTGCTCTCTCGGTTGGTAGAAATCTAATTTTTTCTCCAATCTTGATGTCACTACCCTAGTGAAGAATTTGTATATGTGGTTCAACAGGCTAATAGGTCTATAATTTTCTAGGTCCGTTCTATCTCCTTTTTTATGCAAAAGGATGGTTGTAGCATTGTTCCACGCTTTAGGCACCTCTCTTTGCTGCAAACATAGATTGAATAGTTTCCTTAATTTATTTAATAGCATATCTCCTCCATTTACGATAGCTTCTATTACAATTCCATCCTCTCCTGGGGCTTTGTTATTTTTCATTTTTCTTAATGCTTGTCGAATCTCATCTAGCTTTATCTCTGGCATTAGTTCGGAACCTTGATTTTGATCTTCTTTGAAATGGCTGTTTGTATTCCTGTTTTATCTTCTCGTCTACTTCTATATAAGTCCTCGTAAAACTCTTCGACGACCTGTATTAACTCGTCTCTACGTGATATTATTTCATTTTGCTTGTTTCCTAATTTATGAATTTCGCATTTCCCATTCGTTAGCTTTCTACGTAGAACTTTTAGGCTGTTATTTTCCTCTATAGTGCGTTTAATATAATTGGTATTAAATTTCCTTAAATCTCTCCTAATTGCTTTCGAAACAGATTTGCTCATTTTTCTTAAAGTGTTGCTATCTACATTCTCATCGCTTCTCATTTGTCTTCTTTGATCCAAGAGCGTTTCAGTATATGGACTTATTTTACTATCTGATTTTCTTTTAGGACAGTGCACTCGGTGACTTTCTTGTAAGGCGTTTATGATGCAGTTATTCAAGTCGTTAATATCGTTAGCGGAGGTTTCCTGCAATAGAAGCTTATTATTGATATGTGTCTGATATTGGTTGATATCTAATGGGGGTGTCCAGATACCATGAAATTTATTTTTAATCATTATGTTCCTTTCTCTTTTTATATTGATTTGAACTTTCGCTCATATCATCCTATGGTCGCTGTTTGTGGTGAACTTGTTGAGTACTGTTACATCTTTAATTATTTGTTTTTGATCACTTATGATGTAGTCGATTTCGTTCCTTGTTCTACCGTTTGGACTTTCCCAAGTCCATCTTCTGTGCATCCTTTTGTGAAAGAAGCTGTTCATGTTGAATAAGTTATTCTGGAGTAGGAATCCTAGTAGCTTTTCTCCTCGATCATTTCTTCCTGGGGAACCGAATTGTCCTAACGATGTTTCTAGATCTGCTTCATTTACCCCTATTTTTGCGTTGAAATCGCCACATAAAATTGTGAATTGAGTACGAGAATCATCAAGTGCAGTGGATACATCGTCATAAAACATTTCAATTTCTTCGTCTGTATGGTCTGTTGTTGGAGCGTATACTTGGATAATTTTGAGTTGAGTATCTACTGTTCAGCTTCAGAATAAGATATGCCACTCTAGATGATATACTTTTGAAGTTTATTATCTTGTTCGCGTGATTTTTATGGACAAAGAAACCGATGCCTCCAACTGATGTAGTTTCAGGACCAATCTGATAGAATATATGCCCTGATTTGAGTATTTTCAAAGTTTCACCTCTCATTCTAACTTCGCTGATACCTATGACATCCCATTTTATTTTATTCATTTCAGTTTCCATTTCAGTGAATCTTTCCTTGGACAGTAGACTTCTGGCATTGTATGTACTAACGTAGAGAGTTATGGGTTTTTTGGGTTTCCGTATAGTCAGTTTTTTGTCCCGCCCAGAATCCTTGGGAGAGACTGATAAATCAGTGTGAGATTCTGGACGCATCCTACTCACCTGAGGTAGATCTGTATTTGTTTTAAAAACTGACATCGCGTTTTTAAGGGGTATATTGGCATTAAAACACCACGCTTGCCAGACGGGTTGGTGAGTGTTCGCAGTATCACAGCCGGTTAAATCTACTTGATTGCCGCCTGCGACTCTGTGGTTTCGCACCTGTCAGGAATTTTAGTCCTCAGCCACGGGCCACTAATAACACAGCTGCTGACCTGTGTCATGTCCTCAGTTGATCCGCGGGTATTTATTTGGCTAAGCCTCATTCATACCTGTCCTGCATATCTACAGGATCGTTCCCTATCAGCCATTGGGACGCGCCGTGTCGGGGTTGAGGACTTCCCCGCCCAGTCAGTCTTGCGTAAAGTGCTGAAGGACCCCTACTCAGTTCACAGTCCCTCCTCTACGCAAGCTGAGACCGCCACGGATCATATCATTTAAATAATTTTAAATAATTTTAATTAATTAATTAGCTAATTAATTGCTTGGCGCACTAAGATTTTGAATATCACATATACATAATATATATATATATATATATATATATATATATATATATATATATATATATATATATATATATATATATATATATATATATAATTAATATTATAAGACATTAATTAGGAATTTTTTAATAAAAGAAGTAAGTATTTAAGAATAAAATATGACACCAAAAATATGATAAATACGTGCTACATTTACTGTACATACCACGCATTTAAATTCCATCAAGCAGGTAATACTAGAAAAAGTTATCGCGAAAAGCAAAAGAAAATCCGCAAAACGCTCCAACTTTATGTCAGGGAGAGAAACGTTTACGTATAAAATTTCCCTATTGAAAAGTTTCTTATCGCCAGTCATACATATACATTTCATTGAACAAGGTGAATAAAGACTTTTGAAACGAGAAAGTATTGTACCTAGTTTGAATAAATCGTCGTAATACATTTCCAATTTGTCCACAAGGTCGCAAATATAGAAAGTTTTATTGACACCATTCGAACGTTTGGAGAAAGTGCTATAATAAAGAAAATTTCTAGCATTATAAAAATGTGTTACTACTAAAAATTTTATTTTAAGGCTCAGCTGCTCTTACAATTTTTTTAAAATAAAAAAAATATTTACCTTAACTATACAGTGCTAGAAAAAAAGCCCCCTACCGTATTCTTCTCCGCTAGTCGAAATAGGTAACGTATTAGTAAAAGACGACTTTAGAGAGCTAGTGTGACTGATATTTTTTTTGAAAAAAAAATTGATAACTTCTATTCAATCATACTAATTCTGTTAGGTTTTAAGCTGATTTCGTTAAACGAATTAAATACATACAATCCTAACGGACCTCTATGGTTATTTGAGAAAAAAGTTAATATTTAACTTTGCTAGATTTTACAAAAGTGTTGATACCTTGAATATTTTGTTTAATTATTTTTTATCAAGACGTTTAAGTATTTACCTAGGAAGAATGGTAAGTACATGTTTGGGTTCCAAATTTAAAGGAAAAAAACAAACTATGATAATTGAAATCGTTTTATTAGTGTATACCTACATTGGATTCGTATTTCTCACGATCCGATATCGGGCGACGTCGGACTGAAAACAAACTCAAGGCACAGTTTAACCACAAACAGTTAGGACACTCTTAGTCGGCGCTTTGAAGTATAAAAGTATCCAGACGCCATATTGAAAACAGACTAGATCAGTTACGGACTGGCACAAGTGGTTAGAACAGAGACGTGTTTATATTATTTCAAAGTTAGTAAACAAGTTAATTTGAATTAATTACAATCGACAATATTTATATTAATTTAATTTAATTTAATTATTGTTATCAAAATGTTTTATTTATTTTATATAAAAATAAAACTTTTCTACCATAGCCAAATAAGAAACTGAAAAACTTATATTCCAAAACAACTTTTACAATTATCTCGGGGCAATAATGTGTGTAAACTAACTTAATAGACTTACTGATAACTTTTACAACAATAATTTAACAAAAGTAAACTTACAAAAAACTTTAAAAAGTAAAAATGGTATCGGAAAAAATAAGAGGGAGTGAATACGTATATATAATATATATATATATATATATATATATATATATATATTATATATATATATATATATATTATATATATATGTATATATATATATATATATATATATATATATACATATATATATACACGTATACACTAATGTCTCTTACAGTCATCACATGATTTCATGTCTTTATGTTTCGGACAAAAATGACCTCTTGTTTACTTAGCAGGTTGTCGATTTGAAAGTTCCTCAGTTGTGTTTTTTCTCCTTTTCAGATGTTCATTCAAAAGACTTTAACCGAGTAATATCGTGAAATGTTTTTGAGACAAAGAGCATTGACTATTTGCGCTTTTATAAAGAACATATGCATTTTTTCTTGTTATATGTTAATTTACATAAAAGACAACCAGAGGCCATCTTTTTTATTATAATTTTTTTACCTGCCTTTTTAAATTGCATTTACTACAGTTTCTAGTAGAATGGTTGTGAATTTAAGATTTTTTTAGTAGCAATGGTACTTGCTTCTTTTTAAAGTATTTCATACAGTTCTAGCAGTAATACTAGTTTCTTTTGAAATAACAGGGCTTTCGAATGAAAACGAAAACGTAGCAATTACATCGTATGACCTACTTCCAGAATAATATCATTTAATAATTTGAATTTTATGTTCAGTTGTAAAGGTTACCATTTCCCTAACTGGAAATATCAATTCCTTTATTTTTTGCGAATAAAACCAAAATTATTATTTATTTATTTATTAACGGGATGTTTCCATTTTTTACAAAACAATTAACTACATAAAATATCCTAACCATAACATAAATACTAAAACTAAATATTTAATAATTATTAAATATTGTTAAACAATTATAAAATTACATAAATTAAATTTTTATGAAAATCATTTTAAAATGAAATTATTATCCCTAAGTTTTTATAAAAATGAAATGAAATCATAAGATTGACTAAAGTCATTTCCCGGTAACTGAATTCTGATAGGGGAGTTTGCCATAGTTAGTGTGATAGTGTTTTATACAGAACAAGGGCATTTCTCTAAGAATTCTAGTGCTTCATCTAAAGTTGATAGGACCTAATAAATCAGAACAGTCAGTTACATGGTTAAGTATTTTATAGAGAAAAACTAGATCACATTTAGTTCTATAGTTTTCAAAGGAACTGATATTTAGCCTTGACCTTAGTTCAACGAAAGGACATGTCATTTAAGTTTAATCTATAAGCACATATCCAGAGAAACTTATTTTGAATTTTTTCGAGGGTGTAAATATGGTTAAAATAGTATGGTGACCATTCTATAGAAGCATAAGACAGGATGCCACAAACGAAAGTAAGATATAAAATTCTATATATGGGTATCGAAATATCTCGAGAATTTCTTGTGATAAAACCAAGATTGTGATTTCATAATTCACTATAACTTCAAAAATAGACATATATTTGATGTTTCCCTTATCAAAACTAAATATCACTTTAACAAAACTACAATTCAATCTAATGGGTGTTAAAAACAAGCTCGTATGTATAGTACCACAACTGTATAGTATTTTTTTGCTTATAACAATTGTATATTAGCTCATTATTAATGTAAGCTTAATTTATTCTAAACAAAACAAAAACTTGAAAAACAAACAATTATAAAAAAAACTATTATTTGTAATATTTGGAACACGAACAGGTATTTAACCAGACTTGTAACATGAAAATTTGTTTAAAATTATAATTAATTGTGCAATTGTTACAAACCATTATGTATTTCTGCATTTCCTGTAACAGAGTTTTCTGCGGGAATATTTACTTCACTATTGTGAACAGTGTCGGCCAAAAAGCTTTTATTAGAAGTAAGTAAATCAACAAATCAAAACAACTATATGACACAGTACTAACACTTATTTTTCATTATTTACCTAGGTAAAAAAGTAATACTGTTTTCCTACAGAGAGAAAATTTACTTCTTGTAGTAATTAAATAAATAATAGTAATTTTTCATGTTAGTGGTAAAAAAAGTTATTTATTGCTCCAAACAATTAATTTATTTTTTATAGATTTATTTGAAATATTTTTTGGGCATTTGAAATTTTGATTAATAAATTTTAATGTATAATACAACCTTACTCTAGCATACAAATTTAAAAAATATTTATATGGAAAATTATTACAAGGATGTACGAATATTACACTTTCATACAGAGTAATAAAGTTCTTTATGACACCACTTTTGATTATTATGTGTTCAAATTGTTGTTCAAATATTTTGTCCAGTTGAATTATATATTCTAAAAAAATATTATCTGGCATTTGAAGACTACCAAACATATCGAGAGCATCAGTATCATATGCTTTAAAAAAACCATATAAATTAGAATCATCTAATTTAGTAACAGTTTTCCCAAAATTTGAACAAGTTGAACATGTATGTACCTCCAAACACTTTTTAATATAATATCCACACACATATCTGGCAGTATTTTGTAAAATTATATCTAATTTTTGATAATCTAAATCAATATTAACTAATCCAATTGTTGTGGTTGCCGCAGGTTGATCATTTAATGTTAAAGGAAGTCAGTGAGTTTCAGTAAAACTGCATCAGGATCTCCTTGGCAATTTTCTGCTCCAGAATTCATTAGGTTAACACACAGTAATTTTCTAAATGCCATTTGGAATTGAAAAGTTGTTGGACTTAAATTATTTCCTGTTTGTTGTCTAATGGCACCAAAAAAATTCTCCAAGGAGTCTTGATTTAACCTTCTCGTTAACAAAAAAGTATAGCCAGAATTTTAAGTTCCTCTCACAGCAATTGTACACCACGAATTGTAATTCTCCACCCTTTTAAACATTTTATACGACTTGTAACAACTTTATATTTTTATTATTGACAACTTGTACAGTGTTAAAAAACTTGTCACATTTTTCTAAAAATTGCTTTTGGTACTCTACGTTTTTAAATGCTTGACAATACTTTTTAGAATGGTGTAGTGAAGAGGAATTTAATAAATCAAACAAATTATCAAATATTTAAACAACTTCTGAAGTACCTTCGGCAGCAGCTGGAATGATACCAAATCTAATATATAAATTTAGACTTGCAGCAACTGTGCTACTAAGAACTTGTGAAGCCAGCTTTACCTTCATCTTCTGGAAGGCGTTAGGATTAATATGTGCCTCTGTCAGTTTTGGAGCAACTCGGTTTGCATATTTATTGTCATGCTCATAAAAGGCTTTAATATGCTCCCACGAAGTTGTTTTTTTTAATATTTGCTTCATTGGTAAATACAAAATGGTTTTTTAATAAATCGTTCCTTGACAACTTTATCAGATGAGGAGTATCAAACATGAAAATAATTTTTTTATCTTCCTGAGAGTTTTGCTTAAAAATAAAATAGGGATTTTCAGGAGTTATATTCATGTTATTAGCAAATTTCTAATTATTTGAGCCCAAGTCGCTTATTATGGCACAAACATTTAAACCACATCTAAACAATGACTTTAGGGTCTCTGTCAAAATCACCTGCAATTTTTCTGCAGGACATGAAGAATGATGCAGCTAATAACATAATGGTTGTTTCCAATTGTTCATTATGCCCCTCACCATTATTACAGTAGCACTTACTGCAGGAACAAAATTGATTTTTCACCAGCTCCAAAATCTTCTATGCCAACAACTTCATCTGATCCTCGGTTGAATAATAAATTTGCCTTAATTGCCATTTCAACAAAGCATAAGACACACATTTTATCTTGTTCAGAAAAATTACTCACTTTAAGAGTAATCATCTGAATAATATTTTCATTAATTCCAGGTTTTTCCTTGATTTCCTCAGTGTACCTTCTTAATGTGCGAGCATTAGGAAGATAAAAAAGTTTCAATAATTTGGTTTTATTTACCCTGGGTCCTGTGAAATACATCTTTAGACATTCTTGCTTAAAAGCATCTGAATAGCGGTTACCTCGTGGTTTCTTGTTTGTCTGGGCAATCTGTATGGTTATAAAATCAGCAAGTTCCTTTGGACATAATTTATAAATTAACTGCTGACAATCCTCTGAAGACAAAGAATTCAGAACATCTGCTTTTTGCATCAGAACTTGAGTTTCTAGTTGATTTATTTTTTGGGACAAACGATAATTTTCGTTTCTCAATTCCTTTACTTTTGATCTGAGAACTTCCTTCCTTGAAGTATGGGAAGATAAAAGTAAAGGTGTTTGAGTGCTCAATGTTGGAGAAATTACTTGAAGTGGTGAAGTTGTCTGATTGTTTACATTATCTGTAAACAGAAAAAAAATGCATAAGTCAATACTCTTGTAAAAATAGAAAAAAAGTCCAATTTAGAAATGTTATAATATATTGTATATTTCTTTAAGAAAAAGAGTACTAATTCTATCCCTTGATATGAATGAAACATAGGTTTCAATAGTTTAGAAAACTCTAAACTAATCAAAAGAAGAAAAGATTATATACATATGTTTTATAAATAAAATTTAAAAAATATTAAAAGTTGCAAAATTTACACAATTCATTATCAGGATGGAAATCTCTTGATACCTTTGGAAGTAAATATCTCATTTAGTACTTACCATTGGATATAACAATATTCTGCAAAATATTAATTGTTGGTCTTGAAACTTGATCTTGTACAGACCCTTCCCCACCTTGCATTGAACACTGATTTCTAGAAACATTGATATCTGCAAGAAATAAAATTAGCTGTTACTTTTTTCCCTCACTTGTTACCTCTTTTTAGTTTTATTGTTTTGGACTTTATATCTCATCATGAAACATTAATATCTGGTACTAAAAATAAATATCTTTTTGGGATAACCAACATATTAAAAACTTCACTGTCCAATGAATCTCATATGATTCCAATAGCGTGGTTATATGCCAAATCCGTCCATAAATCAAATGTGATTCAAGAGTAGGTCATGATATTTAATATTAAAATAACATTGGACTTGGAGACTCTTTGTAGCTATTACCATTTGGACAGTGAAGTTTTAAAAATATTAGATAAGTATTTACCAAAAAACACTAATGGAAAATGACTTACCTAAAAGTGAATATAAATGATCACGGTGATTGGCTGGGGATCCCTGCATACATGGAAAAATGGTAGGAACTGCAGTAGACTCAAGCCTGTTACGGAGATAATTTAAGAAACAATTGTCATTAAAATGTAGATGACAAAGTTGATAACTTTTATGAAAAGCTGGAAGCTTTACATATAAATCCTCCCGTCCAGCAGCTCGTGCCCAGGTTTCTGCCCTGAAACAAACCTATTTTTGAATTTATAAATTGACTAGATAAAATGGATAAAAAAAATTACTATGCGAAAACTTGATCATTATAGATTACAAAATTTAGCAAATTTCAAAATAAATAATGAGTCACACATTAGTAGTCCTCGCAGATTAATGTACAAGTACCTCAGTACCTACCTATTGAGTTTTATGAAACTTCATAACATATATTATATAAATATTATTTTAATAGTTGTATAGGTACAGCAAAAAATAGGGGTCTACAAAAACGAACCCGAGAATAATTTACGTTTATTAGTTACGGATATTGACAAACAGATATACATACCTTTGAGGATCCTTGGGAAACGTAAAAAACGTATCTCCCGTTTTCGAACGCGAATTTTTTCAAGTGTTCACAGCACAATGGTTTCCAGGCATAATGAACTTACAAATATACAAATATCTCTTGCAAACCACAAAACTAATATAACTAATACATAAGTATATAATATACTAAGTTGAAATTTGACAATACAATTAAGTTCTAAAAAGAACTATTTTTAGACTTAATTAAACGAAAAATAAAACTCGACGATAAAAATATACACAAACAAATCTCGACAGATGACTCGACTACACGTCACATTAATACCAGTCGGGTGTCACTAGCATTCGGTCTGTTTTCAATATGGCGATATGGCCTGCGCTAAATGATGCGCGTACTTTTTCCCGCCCGTCGAGTGTCCATACTATTTCTTTTTTATACTTCCTTTTTATACTATGCTCAAGGTATTAATGCATAGTGACTACACTCCAGTGGGAACCCTGCCGCGAAACTAAGACCCGCCGCGAATTGGGTTATTTTGTAAAACGTGGTTTTAGACGGAGCGACGCATATTAAACCCAAACCACGGCCAGGCCAGGCTACTGCCAGACTTGGTTGGCGTGGATAGAGTTGTGCGTGGATACAGTTTCGTGGGTCTCTACCTAACCTTAGTTATTTTGTTTTGTGTGACCAATTTTTTGTTATTCAGTGGAAATAGAAAAGTTTATTGAAATTGTTCAAAGCTTTAGTGTCTTGTATGATACTAGTAATGAAGATTACATGAGAACAAAACTAATATTTTCTTTATTTGTGCTAAGCGACTCGGATGTAAGTCGCCGTTATAATTATTCAAAAAAAATTAATTTAAATTATTTTTTTATTAAATCAAATGAGAAATATAACAAATCGAGAACTAAGGGAAAAAACACAAATTTTCAGTTCCTAACAAAATGATTATGAAGATGAAAACTTCAAAATAAAATTTGATGGTACTTTTTCGTGATGCTCATATTGTAATGGCTTTTATACACTAAAATTAAATTAAAAAAGAACATGAAGAAAGTAGAAAAATAATAGTATTTCGTTGAAGGATTTCAATTTTGTACCCTTAGCATTGTGAAAGTTTTCAAGATATTTATATTTTGAGATTAGAAATTGTTAGTGGGATATTAGGTAAAAATTAAAGGTCTTTAGAAAATAAAATCTTTATTTAAACTAATATACTGAAGACAGTCTATCTTTTCGTTGAATGGTATTTGCGAAAACAATATCCTATGCACAGTCCAGCTTTTTCGTCACAATCAGCACACTCGTAAATTGTGTTTTTGCTAATTTTAGGGATAGAACATATTCTACACAAGTATTTGACATGGGCGTGGGCAGTGTTCAATATGCGTTAGTATTGAAAAACGTGTACTTGGACTAGATTGGACCATACGTGGGCTGCGCGTGGGATGTGCGTGGGCTGTGGGCTCCTATCAAACTTGTTTGGTTTCACTCCGATTTTTCGTTCCGACAAGAGCAAAATGGCAGAAATGGACATAGAAATTTTGATTTATGTGGTGAGAAATGAGTCTCGTTTATGGGATCATAGGCTCAAAACATACCCCAATCGGCACACTAAAGCCATTTTGTGGTAATCAGTTGTGAAGGAATTGTTAGTAAAATGTAAATATATAATATGTTGATACTTTTTTGTAGATTATAGCATAAAAGTAGTAATTATTATAATTTCTTTTTTACGAAATACTTAATACTTTAACGTAATACTTTAGCAGCAATTGTTAATATTTGTTCAAAATTCGTTCGTTTTTCCATGAAAAAGCACCCATTTCATTGAAATATGATTTGAAATTGCCTCTCACAACTTTTGCTTTATTTGTCGGCCTGTTGAACGTTCTTGATGGACTTATTTCTTGGTATGATGGTTCATTCTGTAATTTCGCCGAACTGAAAAGGTCACCGAACCTCACGGTCAATAATAAGGTTGTGCAGCAATCAAATACTTTTCACAATTAGTTCAGCTCTGTCAATTTCGGTTGCTATAAACTTTCCCAGTAAATGCCAGTAAGCTTTTTTATTACAAAAACAAATTTTACGCATCTTCTAGCCCTCGATAGTCCCTCTCTTTGTGTGAAGATTTTGTTTTGAGTAAGGTTTCATAAGATATTATAGATTTAGAGGATAAGCATCGTCTCCAAGTATACCAAACGGCATACTTGTGGCTATTTCTTTGATCGGTAAAGGTTGTGGTAAAGTATTATGGCAGTTTTCTAAGAATGTAGACAAAGAAGAAGCACTAAAAGTTTGTCGGTCATGTTGCTTTCCATATTCACATATCACAAAAAGAAATTCCACTTTTTTTGGACATTTAATACGGATGTGCTTATCATCAATACATCCAATGGCATGAATGAAATTCCACCGTTCGTTGAATCCGACAGCTATTTGGTCAAATTCTTTTAGATCAGAAACAGCAGATGACGCTCTTAAAAATTATTCCATATTGCATCCACAACTGCGCATACACATTTGCTTACTATGTAATCGTTCATTCTGAATGTTGGGCCCATGGATCGAAATAACATCCCCGTTGCTAAGTAAGTACCTGAAACAATCTACTTACGTAAATTTATTTACCATATGGTGATACTAAGTTTTTCTTCGGGACTGATGCATGAAGTTTGGCCGGATATGTTGTCTTCTATTCTTTCAAAAATATAAAAAAAACATTTCTATACTCATGCAGTGGTACACTTTAAATTTATCAGAATAGTTACGTAAAGTTTGCAAAAGTTTTAATAAATTCTCCTGAAGATCTGTCTTCGTTAAATTTGTGTATCCATGTACGTTTTCTTCTACGTCTTTTAAGAACTTTGTTTTCTAGTAACAGCCATCATATTAAATCTACATTGGAACTCATTGGCGGAGGTCGAACGTTAACTGAACGAGTATAGGCACTCACATCGGACGACGTCGGATCGAAAAATCTGCCTACATAGGATCGGATTGGGATAAATACGGTTACAATATAGGTGTACCGTTAGACGGTATACCTATCTGAGGAAACAAAAAAAACCTTGCCGACCTTGTTTCTAAAGCCACGAGTGGCCACTGTTATACAGTATAGGAATAAAAATATATTCCACTTATAGAATAAAATTGTTTTGTCCTTATTTTATAAAATTATTAAAAACGTTAGGACCTGTCAACTTTTAAATTTAAATGTGCTTTTTAAATATGCATTTAAATGCAAAAAAGTATATTACGTATGGTCTATTATGAATTGTAGAAATTTTGAAACTATATATAAATTTCGTTAACAAATTTTAATATTAACAATTTGACGCGCTTAAATAATGATAGATCTGAATCTTTTCTGATGAATCTGAATCAGATCTGAATCTGATGATCTGAAGCTTTTAAGAAATAGGTAGGAGTTACTAGATGACGAATAGATGAAAAATACTCCTATTTTTACCTTGTGTTTTTTTTAAAGAATAATTTACCATCCGAATTTGATTTTTTGTCTATAAGTTTTTTCCCTTATATTTTAAATAAACAATATTTATATCATTTTTTATTTTAAGAATATCTTTATTTTAACGTTTTTTGAATTAAAATTGATAAATAATTTACGGAGATATTTGCAAAAAAGCAATTTTTTCCACTAATTTATAAATTTTATTGATTTTGATATTAATAAAATAAAATCTTATTAATACATTTAAACATCGAGAAATTACCATTCTTTAAACTTATGCGAAATTTCGCCCGGACCGGTCAAATAGTTTAAAAGTTATTTAATTTGTTTATCCCTGAGACTAATTATTTAAACTATTGAACTTGCCCTATAAATAATGCTAGACACATTTAGCAAATTTCATGGGGTTATCTAAGACTTAAGCTATCTTAGAAGTTAAATGCGTATTGCGTTTTCATTGAAATTATTTACAAAACAAACATTTGAAAAAGTGATATGTGTTTTACTTATAAACAATTGTAATAACTTTTTCAAGCTACAGATTTGTACGTACAACTATTGGATAGCTGGAAAAAAACTAACGTTTAAAAAGTAATAAACCTACTATAACCAATAAGAACGAAGTTAGCGACTATTTTTTTTTAAAATCATATCTCTATTGTTTTATAAACATTAAGAAGTAAAATTTGCACAAATTTTAAATAAAAATCTAAACACAATATTAAAATTTATCTACTTTTTCCTTTCAAAACGAAGTACTTTCGAAAGATCAACATAGGAAAGTGGAGGGGAATCTGTTTTACCTCCACGCTCCAAAATTTCGTCAGTCTCAGTGTAGTGGCTTTAGAAAGCAATATGCTTATACTTAATTGAGTAAAATATTTGGTTTATTTTAAACAAAAAAGTTTTAACTAAACCTATTTAATTACTTTTTGATTGAAAATTGTAAGTAATATTTAAAACCAATGAATGAATAATTAGTTATTTTCAACTTGTATAATCGGTGAAAAATTTTATTATAGATTATTTCAAAATAAACAGCAGACTGTGGCAATAACTTGTTCAAGCAGTAGTTGTTTCAAAGTAAGTATTAGTATTTTAAACAATAAAGTTTTAACTAAACACATTTAATTACTTTTTGATTGAAAATAATAATTGTAAGTAATATTTAAAACCATTGAATAAAACATTAGTTATGTTCAACTTGTATAATCAGTGAAAATAAAATTTATTATAGATCATTTCAAAATAAACTTCAGACTGTGGCATTAACTTGTTTAAGCAGTAGTTGTTTCAGAGTAAGTATTTTCCTTTTTTAATTTTTGTTTTATAAATTGCTAAATTATTGTTATGCATGTTAAGCCTTTGTTTTAAACTATTTTTATTGTTTTTACTTTATTATTTATAATCATACTTATATTTCAACTTAATAAAATAAAAAGTCGTTACAGATTTCAGAAAAACGATTATGCTTGTTATAATTTTATATATTTTTAAAAGATTCGTTCCATATAAGCTTGCAATATTCTGATTTTTCATTAAAATTAAAAAATCTTTTTTTTATTTATTTTAGACATCTGAAACATATTTCCATTTAAAAGAAGCATATCATTTTTTTTTACTCTTTTTGTACGCCTTACGAGGTAATTCTTTAAAAAAATTTATTACATTGTACATTAAATCGAAAGAAATTATCTTTTGTAATGTTTTATTTATAATCAGGGGAAATTTATATTAATCAACGCAAACGAAGAAAAATATAGTGAGAAGCGGTTGTGAGGTGATTGTGGTTATATACTCTACTGCAGTTGATATAAATTATAAAAAAAAACAAAACAATACACCTTCGTTAAATTATTTAAGATACTTACAATTTAACAGAAATATTGGTATATCATCTGTTAAACTAGAAACTCTGCCACCGACTGAAGGTGCAGCCAAACAGCATGTTCTTCGGGTTTAGTATGAATTACAAATGTGTTTAGGTAATAAATTAGATTCTTGTGCCTATGGTTTGAGACAAAGTGCCACTGGTTTTGAACCAATTTATACTCTAGATAATTTAATTTCTGGAGAGACATTAAAGCACATTACATTGAAATGCACCACATGTTGGCGCAGAAAACGTGGTTTGAATTGTACGAATTTGCGAATAAATTACCGAGAAAGAAGTAGAGGAGAAAATATGCTGCAACCTCGGTACAGTTATTCTGAAGACATATATTTATAGACTGACTTAATAAATGAAGACAAACAACCTTCAACAAAAAGGTTCAGAGCTGACAGTGAAGTCGAATGAATGAACCACATTTTAACTTTTAAACCAATGTCTGTAAGGAAAATAAATAAAGTGAAGTAAATAATAAGACAAGTGATGAAAACATCGACTTATTTTATCAAAGCAGTAAAGCAGATTAGTTTAATATTGTATATTATATTTGTACGAAAAATAGAATAAAAATCAATATTGTTAAGTATAAAAATACAAACAATTATACTTAATATAAGGAATATAATAATATAATGTGTAAAAAATTACCTGAAATTTAATTTATAAAATATATAAGCATTATTACATCATCGATATAAAATGAAAAAAAAATAATATGCTGCTTTTCCGGGATTTTCCGAGATTTACAGAGGTAAAAATTATGTGTTTTACGGTGAATTTTAAATGGACTTAATTTTTCCGAGGTTTCCCATATTTTCCGGCCAGTGAAAACTATGTAGTTATTCATATTTGGACGAGCTACCCCAGAATAAAAAAAAAGGATTCCAGCTGTAATTTTTCCTATGTGTTTCAATTTGAAGATCCGATGTCGAAAAAAAAACGGAGCTGAAACGCTTATCCTCTACACTTTCCTATGTAGATCTTTCGAAAGTACCTTCGTTTCGAAAGGCTGTAAGTTTTAAAAAATTGAATGAATTTTGTAGCTATAAGTTTCAATATATAAAGTCATTCAAAAATTTGTGTAAATTTTACTTCTCAATGTTTATAAACAATGGAGATATGATTTTTTAAAAAATAGTCTCTAACTTCGGTCGTGTTGGTCATAGAAGGTTTTTAATTTTGATGTGACTTTTTTTACCAGCTGTCCAATGGTTGTACGTACAAATCGGTAGCTTGAAAAATATAGAAGTTATTTACAATTGTTTATAAGTAAAAAACATACCCCTTTTCAAACGTTTATTTTGTAAATAATTTCGATGAAAACGCAATAACTTCTGAGATATTTTAAGTCTTAAAGGATCCTATGAAATTTGCTAAATGTGTCTAGCATCATTCATAGGACAAGTTAAATAGTTTAAATAATGGGCCTTAGGGATAAACAAATTAAATATCTTTTAAACTATTTGACCGATCGGGCGGAAATTTCGCACAAATTTAAAAGACGGTAAATTCCTCGATGTTTAAATGTGTTAATAATATTTTATTTGTTTTTAATTTAATATTATTTATTTAAAATATAAGGAAAAAAACTTAACCAGACTGGGCTAATATCAGTTTTCTAAACTAAGTATTAATATATTTTGTTTTGTATTTAATTTCGTACTAACTATAAATAATTTCAAAATGTATCCATATGTAATTATTCATTTTAGACCCTATTTAATACTGTTTTTTGATTGTGAAACAGCTTTTAAAAACAAAAAAAAATACAGTGGTTTCATAAAAAAAAAAAAGATAATGGACTATGTTAGAGTTGCGTATATCCTACTATATTTATATACGCAGAGTATTAGTTAATAATTGTAAAAAACTTTAGACGATGATTCTACTTGAAAAAAACAATGACAGTTATATAGTTAATTATATTATAAACGTATGTCCACAAGTGCTTTATTTTTAAAATACAGTGTGTTAAAATTCTAAAATTGAAATAGGTTGAAATTTTTAAATAAAATTTAGTAAGTTTATGGATAGTTATTCCACATTTTTTGACATACAATTAAGCATGCGTGCAATGGTCTATTTTATTTAAAAACAAAAAGATATGCCATTGAGATATTTCAAATAAAAAATTATGTTTTACTCCTGCTTTTGTTTGTGACAAAAATTAATGATTGCCTTTTTTTAAAACGTGGCGTCATTTTTAAGCAAAAAAAAAAAAAAATAAAAAATTTTAACGCATATTTTTCATTCCTTAAATACAATAATGAAAAACTGATACAATAATATTAACATAGAATACTAAAATGTACAATAATTCTAATTTTAAAATGGATATAAAGCTACAACATTTGTTTGTAATGGATAACCTTAGACGTTATTATCTAATCTCTTTGTCTCATTGATTGTTGTATTTGCACAATATTCCATGTGTATTTCTTATTGTTTCACACAGACGGCTATAGTTTGGATCCTCAGATGCCAATTTTTTGATAGCAGCAGAATAACTTAGAACTTAAGAAAACTTCAAATGCAAAAATATAGAGAATATCATCCAGCGATCCAATAGATACTTTTTGTGTTAACCTTATATTAGAAAACTATAGATACACTATATCCATAATGTAATATAAGCGATCCAATTTGCTGTGTACCTTCCCTAACTATGCTACACATTTGATATACTGTACCTAAGTGATTGTAAGATACATTAACGCTCAATTTGCTGAACATGCATAATCATAAGGTTGGTTCAGCTTTGAAGAAATTTCTTTAAAGTAATAGTAAACTCTTTTTTGTAGAAAACTAAGATAAGATTTACTGATAAAAAAAAATGTGTTTAAAGATTCCTTGTCGATATTGTCTAGCCCATAAATAATCGTTATGGAAATTTTGTATACAATATCGTCCAAAAGTTACCAAAAGTAAAATGACAAAATGACATTTTGAAAATTATGAATCTAATCGACTTGATGAAGAAATCATTGGCAGAAAGTAGAAGCGAAAAAAAGTTTCTAGGTATAAAAGCTTTAACAAATCGATATTTATATTTATTTAGATAATTCTACAAAATTAAGAAGTCAAAGTAAGGTTATTGGGACACAGCAAGTTCCTTAT